>OZ022586.1:10734857-10747357 GCA_963669155.1 Arbacia lixula | reverse complement strand
TCACTACTCTAGTCGCACAGCAGAACTCCAACCATGCGTCCGGTGCTATAGCGACGTGTACGTACGGATATATATCGAGCTAACTAGCTGTGCGTGCATGCATGATATGCACGCATGCAAGCGCGCGATATAAGGCACGGAAAATACCGCGCAAATCGCGCAGGGTATTTGCAGCCTTGCAGCCAAGCATATAGTCGCTTCAAACAGGCCCGGAACAGTTGTATTAGCAATATAATATAGCATAGCATCCTATCCGACCTGTGGGCGTGTGGTATAGGTAACGCGTGCTGCCTAGTATAGAGCCGGGTGTAAGAGACTAGCTAGGACTGTACGGGGGTAACTCTCATAAGTGCTGCGCTGGCCGGCGTGTGCGAGGATTATTTTGTATCCCCTATCACGCCTTTCATGGTGTTTATATCTTAGGTCTGCTCCCGGGTCTCCCCCAAATTCGCCCAAATTTGCAACCCTAAATGGCGTAGATCTACTTAAATTTGCACCCCTAAACGGCGTAATCTTCATAACCAAATTAGCAACCCTAAACGGCGTGAAGAGTGAGAAAAGGCTACCCTAAACGGCGATTTACCAGCGAATGGTGCTGAAATGCAACTCTTTTTGCCAAAGACGTCGACGACGCCGGAGTGCCTGAAACGGGACCCTTTTCGACGCTTTTTCTGGACGCGGGTGCGTAGCAGGCTATGTGGAGAGTGACCCCCCCGGGGACAGTACCAGTAATTTGTGAAATCTATAGATAGTACCAGTGATAGATGAATCAAAAGAAAGCGACAGCTAGCGTTAATGAGTATGTCTACAGTGGTAGAGACGGTACCAGTGAGATCTAGGGACAGTAAAAGTGCTATACTAGGAAATGAAGAGATAGAGATTGCTAGTGTCAATGGTACAGATAGTACCGGTAATTTGTGAAATCCAGAGACAGTACGAGTAATTTGTGAAATCTAGAGATAGTACCAGTGATTTGTGAAATCTAGAGATAGTAACCAGTGAAATCTAGAGACAGTACCAGTGATAGGGGATAACGCAGGCGGCTGCTGGCACACGACGCCAGGATCCGTGGAAAAGATCGTCGTACAGGTGTAGGCCGCCCATCGTCCATCCGCCCGATTCGCTATGACGCAGTCCTTCCAAGACGAAGTGCTTGGCTCATCCGTTGCCCAATTGGTATAGTTCAGGGGCTGGTTCGTCATCACGTCTCGAAACAACCCTTCCTGCTCTACGGCCATTATACCGAGCCAGTAGACGCTGCGAAGAAAAACAAAATACCATCATGTCTATTGTGTACAAATATTTCATGATCATGAGGAATCTTGTGAAATCTATTTGCTTCCGAGGACGCAACTCCGCGCGACTTCCCCGAGCGCGTGCAGTAATTTTCCGCCATGAGGCAAAAAAAAAAACAGCTGGAAAGAAATAATGTATCGCGTAGATTTTGCGTGTCGCGCGCTCACATGGGATCAACCGATCTTGAGACAGAGGGAAAAGAGTGACTATTTTTAAAATGACGTCACAAAATGGTATACAAATATTTCATGACCATGAGGGATCTTGTGGAATCTATTTACACCGAGGTTAAGTGGAGGGCGTGTGGAACTATTTTCCCGAGACCGCAGGTCGAGGGAAAATGGTACCGCACGCCCTCCACTTCACCGAGGGGACCAGTAGATTCCACAAAGTTGTTTTATATTTGTTTTTTATCCTTTTATCCGTTAGTATATTCTTTGTTCATTAATTTAGTCCTTTCCATGGACCTTGTAATAGTGCCCATGCTCTAAGCTCCGAACGCAAGAGCCGGATTCAGATGGTTTGTTATTTCCTGCGGCTTGAGCAAGCCAACGGAAATTCAAGTTGCACCTCGGCCGCAACACCGCGGGAGTTCCGGCAGCGCTCAATAATTTTCCGCTAAAACGCCAAAAGGCAGCTGGAAAGAAATGTATCGCGTTTTGTGCATTTACCTGGGATGAATCGATTAAGATTGTATCGATCACCAATAATAATAATGATAATGATTGAAGGAATTCAATTTGGAGATGAAGAAATTAAATTAGCTCTTTATGCAGATGACATGACAATTTTTGCTCGTAATGTACAATCAGTGGATAGGCTAAAAGTTCTATTTGCAGATTTTGAAACACTTTCTGGATTAAAAATCAATAATGACAAAACTAAAGTATTAAAATTAGGTTCATGCCAACATTTGCATTATGACGTCTCCTTCGGCGAGACCGTGGATTTTCTTAAAGTTTTAGGAGTATTTTTCACCTTAGATGAACATAAGAAAGAAGATCTAAATTACAAAGAAATCTTAAGCAAAATTAAAACACTCTTGAACTTTTGGAAGCTAAGAGATATAACACTCATGGGGAAAATTCAACTATTGAAGGTGCATATCTTTTCTAAAGTACTCTTCCGAGCGTCTCTTACTCCTGTTCCTAAGTGGGTTTATGAATCATTGGATGAATTAACTTTTGATTTTTTATGGAAAGGTAAGAAAGACAAAATTAATAGGAATACAATGTTTTTAGACTATAAGCAAGGAGGATTAAAGACGTTAAACTTCCCTGTACAGGTAAAGGCACAGCGTATAATGTGGATTAAAAGACTTTTAAATAAAGATGAAGATATGAAATGGAAACGGTACTTTAATTTTGCCACTAAACATTTGGGTGGAGATCTGTTATTTTCATGTGATTATATAACAGGTTTATTGAAAGTAACAGCTTCCAAATTTTACATGGAATTGTTCGAAGAGTGGGTAAATATAAGACATTATTAGAAGTACAGAGTTTGGGAAAGTGGTGATTTTTAATAATAAGCTTATTCGATATAAAGGGAGTTGTATACTAGTATTTGATAAGATTCTATACGATAAAGGGGTTTATAGACTGCATCATATTTTGGATAATAACGGTAAACTAAAATGTAATACACATTTTCTTAATTTGAATTTAGATGCAAATGATGTTGAAAAGTTTAAGCATATTTATGCCTGTTTACCTGTTAGTTGGAAGAACAATATTGAAATAAATGCAAAGCATAACTCTGGAATCGATTTCAATTTGGGTAAGAAAACGACTAATTTGATGTTTTTGAAATCAAAAGAAATATACGAACAGCTGTTATATAAAAATGAAATTAGACCTTCTATTTTTGACAGAATTAGAACGAATTATGATCTTACCAATAAGGAAATAGAAAGTATATTTTTAAGACTAAGATATTGCACACTGAATAGTCGATTAAGGGAGTTCCAGTATAAACTCTTGCATAATATTTTATACACTAACCACCACCTTTTCCGTTTTGGTCTTATTTCGACCAATTTATGCTCATTTTCTGAAAAGGAAGAAGAAACGTATGAACATCTATTTTATACTTGTGAATTTTCAAAATCACTTTGGGATCTATGTGCAAGAAGTTTAAATTTTGAAATAAATCAATTTAGTTGGCAGGAAATTCTTTTCGGGAAGCAGGAGAAAAGTAAAGGGAAATATCAATTAATTAATCATGTTTTGATTTTAGTTAAATATCTTATTTACAAAAACCGAGAATTAAAAAAAACCTCCTTCATTGATTGAAATAAAAAATAGTATTAGGGGGGATCAAAGAGAAGAAAAGAAATTAGCAACAAAGAGGGGGACCCTTACAATCCATTTCTCTAAATGGGAAAACTTAAATATTAGACCATGTATCGGAGCCCAGAGCCAGTTCTCCACCGGATAGGGGATGGGGTGTTCAAGGGAGGGTGAAGGGGGGGGGGGGGGGGGGTAATGACAAGGGCTGAGTTTGTTTCTGAATTTATTTGGGTGAAGAGGCCGAGGTGATGGTCAAAAATCTATATGCTGATGGCTTCAATTCGTTTAGATTGTATCAATGATTTATTTATTCACTTTTGTATTTGGAAAATTTCTCTTATGTTTTTTATTGGACACTGGAAAAAAATCATTATGTTGGAATTTTCTGTAGAAGTTGCTTCTTGATGCATATAACTATCATCAATGTTATTTATAATTATGTATTGGAAGATGTATGACATTGTGTTTCATTGTAACATTCATGAAAATACTATGTTTCAAAGTTCTAGTTGTTATATATATTTATTTTGTATATGAATTGAAGTTGTCAATAAAAAAAAATTACTCGAAAAAAAAAAATAATAATAATAATAATAATGATCATAATAATACGTAGAATTTATGTAGCGCATTTTCCATCTTAACTACTGTAGATGCTCAAGGCGCTTCAGAGCAAATTAAACAGAGAGAGAAAAAATACAATACAGGTATGAACTTGTATGTCAAAAAGCACCATTATACAGGTATGTCTTTAGGTTGCCCTTGAAGGTGGTCACTGACGTCAGGAAGAGAATTCCACAGGGTTGGCCCTGCATGAGCAAAGGCCCGTTCTCCCCACGATCTCTTTGAAACCGGAACTTGCAAAAGACCGGATGTGGAGGATCTTAAGGCTCGTGACGGTTGGTAGTTGTAAATTAAAGATTTAATATAACTGGGGGAAGCTCCGTTGACAATATGAAAGACTAAAAGAAGTATTTTAAAGGGAAGGCGTTCCCTCAGGAGCAACCAATGAAGACTTATTTCAAGACAGGGGTGATGTGGCTGCCAGGATATCGATAGTCCAGAGGGGAAAAAGACAAAAAAGTAGCCTATATCAATCTCATTAATATAATTTGTCATCATGATTTCAAGCCTGATAGCTATTAGATAATTAGCTAATTGCTAATTAGATTGGGAATGTAAAATGTGATCACCATCTTAAAATCTGTTATTCAATAAATCATCATCTAATCAAGCATTTTCTTTTGAACGGACGAATATAATGCTGAAACACTCTTCTACTGTATTCTCCCTATCGCATATAGCCGATATCAAGCGATATCAGCTCACGATACCGATATCTGATCGATTGCTCTTGGGACGTATACTTCCGGTAAGAGTTGGTTGTCGGCAGAAAGTGACCAAGAAATCACTTTTTTTATGAATTAAGCAGTGAAAATTTTGTGTAGGGTTGTGGTTAGGGTCAGGGTTAGGTTTAGAATAAGGTTTAGGGTTAGTGTTCAGGTCAGGGTTAGGTTTAGGGTTAATATTCATAAAAAAATTAGTTGGATACCCTGGTCCCTTATTGTACGGGATTGCCGAATGTTCGTGGACCGGAAGTTCATATCCCAAGAATTAAAGGTAAAAAAATTAGAGCGCCACACACGTTCAGATTCGGAGAGCTATATGCGATAGGGAGAATTGGCGCCTTCTGTTCAAGGCAAAATTGTGTGATTATCGGATTGGTGTGCATTACACTAGTGGCATAGACGTCTGAGGCACCTGCTCATAGACGTCTGTATCCAGAATGGTGGTTTTAACTTAATATGTGCACTGAACATTAACTAACTCTATGGGCGCAAAAAAAACAACAACATGAAACACCTATTATCGATTCTATACGATTCAATACTATGGTATTCTGAGCTTGTCGACATAATGATTTCAGAAAATAATTGAAATCACCCACCATTGTGATTTTGTGATAAACATGATTGATTTTGTGATCGCATCACAATCATGATTAAGCGTGCGTCATACAAAGTTGTTCCACCTATGGTAAGCGGTCTAAGTTAAATCACCGTGGTAAATACAGGCATGTAGTTAACGGTAAGGTCCAAGTAATGTCATAGATCTGCACTTATGGGTGTTAGAGAACGGGTGTTAGGTAACGGATATGAATGTGAAACATTGCGGGACTCTTATATAATCATGAGAAGGGCCGAGGACCAGAATTTTATAACTGAGGATCTTCCTTTCCCGGAATTCCAAATCTGGTACATACGGAACAGATTAAACATCGATTATGTAAAAACAATATTACTATCATAAAGCTTAATTCATTAAGTGCCGAAACAAATCAAATTATATGTGAGAAAACTGGTCTAAATTCGCCAGCTGAGGGCGCCTTACCTGTACTCCCCAAGGCTAATGACCGACTGGAGGAATGCCATCTCGTCTGCAGAGAAGACGGACGGGATATCGCCCTCGTAGACAGTCCGACAGATGGCCCGCCCTTCCTGCGCCCTGGATTCCTGCACGTTGGTCAGATGATAGCAGAACCCGGTGTGTGGACTTAGAGATCCGTTAGAACAAAACTGACCGTCTGCAGAAAGAAAGGATTTGATAATTTATTTACAGACTTCGTGAGCTTGTAGTTGGCGTTTCACGAAATGCATATGGTCATGGCACCACCACAGTCACAATTCTATATATTGTATTGTTCAGGTTAGCTTTCAAACCCTCCTTGTACGAATGCATGGACCGATCACGGAGACGTACGAAGTAGCGAAGCCGGGATTCACCGGAAATTTTATTCAGAAATAACTAGATGTATAAAGCAAGGAAATGAGGGGTTGCAATAGCGCGTAAATGCCAGAGAGGTCTCGAGGCCACAGCAGACGACACGATTGTGCTACGATTCTATTAGTCGTAACTAAGGCCTGTGACTGGACGTGTGACGTCACTTTCTTGCACACATCCAACCACCAACACCTGCGATTCAACCAGTCGTATGGTCATACGACTGCGATGGCCTTTAGTGGTCTGTTTGAGCAAAGCTGACCATCTCAATATAATACCAAAAAAAGAGAGTTTATTTCCAATATACACTAATCCATGATAATGGTGATAGTGATAATAAGAATAACGATAATGGTAAAGATGAAAATATATATTGATAATCATGATTACCATCCTCCTCATCACCGCCATCATTAATGTTAATTTTATATTTTAATTTGAATGCAATTACTTTATTGTCTACAAATCAATGGAGCGGATGTTTGTACAATTAGATCTATTTTATTTATTGAAGCGAGCAGCGCCAAATTAAATCAATATTTTCCGCGTGTGGTGGGTTAAGGTCATCGGAAATGGGAAGGTTGAAACGCATTTATTATTACAATCATTAGACTCGGTATGAATATCGTTTACTTTGTGACCATAGCAACGGAAAATAAACGAAAGTGTGATCAACAAACACGATCTTAAAAACCCTTAGTCTGGGACCGCTACGTGCATCAGTGCGGAAGGGGAGTATCGGTCGATTTCAATCAATTGGGGCCTACATATCGAACGTAGCAACAAAGAAAGGCAATAGTGGTATGAGGGGGAGGGATGGACGAGGAAGAGAGCGGGGGAGATGTTGCAAGGATTAAGACAGATAAGGAGAATGGAAGAGGCAGAGAGATAAGAAGTAGACGAGGAAAGTCACAGGATGGTGAGAGATAGGAGAGAGAAAAGAAGAAACGGATGGACGGAGGAAATATAAGAGGGACAGAAAGAGAGAGCTATACAGACGAAACAAGAAAGATAAGTGTGTAGGAGATGGGCTGAGACTGAAGCCGACAGACCGAGAGGAGGAGGGTTATACAGAGCAAGAAGAGGAAGAGGAAGAGAGGCGGGAACAAGAGAGAGAGAGAGAGAGAGAGAGAGAGAGAGAGAGAGAGAGAGAAAGAGAGGAGGGGGAGATTCTTAATTAAAAACTCATATCTGGAAAGCGGTGCTCGCGGCTTGTACGGCGCGGGTTATGAGTTTCCGTCATCTGTTTCTTCTCCGTTGCTTAAAGACAAGGTAGAGTTTACCCCTGTGCAGGTCAAAAACAATTGTTTTGGGCATGTTGGGGTAAAAAAACGGGAAATGAAAAGAAATACTGGATTAGAACTTCCCTCCCAACTGGAAACTTACTTTAAGCGGAATTGTAGCGATCGCCAGATTTCGAGGCGGTTTTCGACGGGTCGTCCCATGTTTTGTAAGCTGCGGAGACCGCTATTCGGTATGGTCCGCACCACAGTGCCTTGTGTTCAAAGCCAGCAATACCCGCTACCCTACGCATCGCGCACTAACAAGGGCCATACGATTAAAGCATGCTAACGGGACGGGACATTTCAAACGTATACAAGGACAGTTTTTCACCTTTCCTGAAAAAAAGTTGGTGAAGCTATGACTGTGAGATGTCATACACCTCCTCATTAGGATATTTTTCTGATTTCTGCCGAGCTTCGTGACTTTTGCAAATATATTTAACCCTCCCAGTTCCATAGGTGCATTCATACACTGCGTATTAATTAGTTAATGGGCTTTTTCTGAAATAGAACAGGAAGGGTTAACCCTCTCAATGCGTTTGTAACATAGGTGTGTACAAACTGAATGACTAAGCATGCTAAGAAGTGTCAACAAGAAAATAAAGTGTGCCATCCCTTGCGTGTGCTTTACTGTTTTATTTAATAGGCCTATACATTTACTCTTCGGTGAAATAACATAGGCTAACATCATGGCTCGAAAGGCAAACAAGATGACTCCGTAAATATTCAAACTAAACACAACCTCCATGATCCGGAAATGCAAATTGGGTTTGCTGATCTGAAATTAGATTACCTACTTTAACTTCTTCTTTTGCCAGAATCCATACTGGTTAATGGAAATGATGTGCATTACCAGCGCAATTTTAATGTACTAACTGACTAATGGTTAAGGCCGGTCCCACTTGCCGATGGACACAAAACGTATGCATAAAGGACACAGCTGACGAACAGAATTTCCGGGGTGACTCCATCCGTTTTCATCCGCTCAAGAAATGAAGAAGATTGCCGAAGATTTGCGAGAATACAACGGAAACAATGGACGTGTGTAGTATGTAGCGGTATGTTTAACGGATGTTTATCGGAAGCCTAGCGGATGAAAGCGGATGGAAGTGGATGTCCGTTTTGATTTGTTTTTATACAAGATACATACGCTTACATCCTTTCTATTTCCGTGCTACTAACGATGTATAGACATTCCGTGTACCTTACCTTTCCTCCTTCTTTCCTTTTTCAGCTGTAGCGGATGTGAGTTGCGAGGATGCCCAGAGGATGCAAAGAGGATACAGCGGACGTTTATCGGATGATAACGGATATAGAACGTTTGTTGCTCGTATTTGTCGCGGATTCACATCGTACACGGCGGAAAGTTAATCCGTTCTATCCGTTCTAAAAGTTTGTGCAGCTCAACACTTTTTGCGCGGATGGATTCACGGTGGACGGGAGGGCATCTCATGAAAGTTGTCTAAGCTGACTAAAAAGTCAGTGGCAACAATGTCAGTAAAATCCTCGGTTTTGATTAGCTGAGAGGCACTAGCCTCTGACTGTTACTATGGTAACTGTCGGAGAAAGACAACTTGTCAGTGCTGCTCAATAGATAGAGCGTATGAAACACGTATGCAATGAACGGATGGCAAGATTTGTTTACGTTTTACATCCTCTTTGCATCCGTAAATGCAGTGGGACCGGGCCTTTAAGTAAATACATGGTGTAGTTACGTTGAATGAAATGCAGCTTAACAATTATTTTCGGATTTACGAATTCTATCAAATTGTTGGACAATCGAACCTTCGGAAAAACGGAGGTTCACATCGGATGAATCTTCGGAATACCTAACCTTTGGCATGTTTGGAATAACGAGCTGTAACCACCTATTTACTGTCTAAACCAGGTATCGGCTCCACGGTGACTGGGCTATATCGTTCCAAAAAAAATGTCGCCAAACCCCAGTTTTTAAGGACTTGTTCAAGTCGGCGTCTGCTTTAACACTTCGTTTAACCCAGCATAAAGAGATGTTTCATTAAATTGGTTCAGGTTTTGTAAGTATACAAGAGTAAACTTTTAGTTAACAAAATGGGCAAGCTAAAAAGTTTATCCAAAGGAAAGGAGGGCGGAATGATACCATATAACTACCAACAAAATGCGTATTGAAAATCACTTTTGAAAGCCTTAACCGTTACATATTTTAAAGTGATTAATTCACCCCGAAGACATGGAGGATGAATCAATGTTAACAAAAGCAAACGAAAATAAAGAAGCAATTCTGTAAAATCGGCAAGTAATAAACAAAAAAAATAGTAGGTTTTAGTCATTCTGAGATACAGCTTACTACCTCCACTCCCCTACTACTCAAATAGTTGTCACTATTGTAGCCGTAACAAAAGCCGTAACAAAGACAACTAAAAAACAGCAAGAGACATTTCTTCATTGAACCTTTATGAGACCGTTCGGAACCATTATTATCAAGCACTATACTGTCAAGCACTTTTGGGGGCTGTTTATGTCGATATCAAGAAGAAGAAGGAGAAGAAGAAGAAGAAGGAAAATGAGAAGAAGGAGAAGAAGAAGAAGAAGAAGAAGAAGAAGAAGAAGAAGAAGAAGAAGAAGAAGAAGAAGAAGAAGATGGAGAAGAAGAAGAAGAAGAAGAAGAAGAAGAAGAAGAAGAAGAAGAAGAAGGAGAAGAAGAAGAAGAAGAAGAAGAAGAAGAAGAAGAAGAAGAAGAAGAAGAAGAAGAACTCCCTTACTACTCAAATGTTTGTCACATATTTTTTTTTCTCAGAAAGCACATTTTACAAACTAGATTGGAAGTAAGAAGTACATGTACGTGTATAGTTAATGTGTCTCAAATAAAATTCAAGTGCATATATGCATTCATAGACATCTATATGAATTAATGTACATGTTTGCACAGTGTAGTGAGATCAGTCCCTTAACATGACATTACAATCTCGTTCTATGTTTCCCAATTAGCAAATAACACCAAATTCTCAACGTGATCTTCTTGTCCGATTTCACCAAAACTTTTGAGGAATACGTTGTATTAATGTTTCCACTTACATTAACAACAACGTGCATTTTGGGTAAACTAATTCCTTAAAAGGATTCATTGGGCGGTTAACCTCCAATGACCGAAAAATCCATATCATGTCAAATCTATCATCTATTATATAATCATTGTCACTACTGATAACTACGTTATAAGAACCAAGGTTATCAAGTTAACTACTTCGTACAGGATTACGTAACATACTGATTGCTTTACGAGGTATGCAGACGGCAGCCGCTCTTTACCATTTCTCTATCCTTTTCCTTTACTCTCTTGATTACTCGAGCAAGACAGTCACTTGTAATTTGTCATGGTTATGCTTTTGTTGCCGAATGTTTACCCATCTTTGCAATATGATGCTTATGTAACTATGCATAATAATTTCTTCGACAGCTGCACGTCCCTCAATCATGCGATTACTCGATTTCTTTTGTATATCATATCATGTATTTTTAATGCCTCAATGTGAATGTCTGTACCTGACCGTTACATTCCTAAATTTATTTACAAATATAATATTCAAACATGTATGTGAAATACAAGAAAAAAACACAATCATTCAAATCAAAGATGCATGAAATGCATAATAGTCGAAAGTTTTTATCATACTAAACACATCATACTTATTAATCAATTTCTGGAAAAGGGAAGAAATCAAGGTATAATGGAAATGTATTAATGGCAACTCCACATACAATATTATCAACACATGTTAAAGTACGTATGAATTATTTTGTATATTTGCTTTTGCCTTAATTGGAACATAAAGTAATGATCACGTGATGTACAGTGTAGGCATTATCATAATAGTTGTTGAACTAAATATCATGTAGCATCGTTATAAAAGTACAAGTTTGAAGTTCATACTAACGATGTCCAACAATGTAAAATAGGTGGGTGAAACGGATCCGGCGGGAAAATAACAGTTATCTTCATGTTTTCTCGAAGAAAGTATAGACAACTATGATAATTATGTCAGAAGCCGTACCATGAGTAGTATCGCATCTCAGGAAATTATCTAGAAGGTTGACATGGTTGACATCCTTGTTGCTGATTATCTGTATTTTCTACGTAGTGCTTCCAAATTATATAAAAGTACTAACATGAATTGTCCTTGCATCATGGAATCTCAAAATGTCGGGAGTAAAGTTACAATAATTACAATAAACCGCAAGAACACAAATGCAAAACTAATTTCTGACTCTTGCGTCTTAACAGTTATGTTGATTTTGAAAATTGGCTTGAAGAAGACAAATCTGTCTAAACATCGAAAAAGGGGTAAAAACAACATAAAGTAATTTATTTTCATACTCACCAATCTCCCGCAAGATTGATGTTATCAAAATGATCCGTACAATGTGTAGACTATGCGCCATTTTCATCAATTTGATGGTGAGAGTCTTTTAAAAAAAATCTCTATGCTGATCATGACTAATTTAGTCCTTGCTTCATTCTCGCTGAGGCAACGTAACAGAATGAGGAAAGAGCGCGGTTGGTCGCAATAAAATTCTCCTCTCCTAACCTTGAACGGGTCTATGTTCACGTTATAGAAACAATGTCCCTTATAACGACGATAGGCTGACATCACGATTCGAGTGAAGGAATATGAGAATCGATTATCATGACGGTTATAATTGCACGTTGGCTTCCCGTAAGATCGATTCATATCAACTTCCTACTTAATTAAAACAGAGACAGAGGGCAAGGGCGAGGATAGAAGGAGAGAGGCAGAGAGAGAGGCAGAGAGTTTGTGTCAGAGAGATAGAGAGAGAGGAGGAGAGAGGCAGATATAGTTCGTGGAAGAGG
>OZ022586.1:10672357-10732357 GCA_963669155.1 Arbacia lixula | reverse complement strand
GCAACGCAATTTCAAGGTATAATCATTTCCTTAAGTACGGAACGTCAAGGTCATTTTGAGTAATTATATAAATACTAAAAAATGACACTTTTGTAGCCGTGACAAAAGCAACTGAAAAGCAACCAGAGACATCTCTTCGTGGAACCTTTATAGGCTTAGATCATTCGGAACCATTATTATATTGAGCACTATGATACTTTCAAGCACTTTTTGGCGCTGTATCTGTCGATATCAAGTATAAAAATATCAAAATATGCATCAAAGTAATGAAAGAGCATACATGTGCTCACAAGATGAATCAGTTTTTGTATATCAGTAGGCCTATGCACCTTCGTAATATTTTTTTTAATCGAAATGTGAAATGTTAGCTGATGGCACTTACTATCCAAACTGCCAACACGATGGAAGTATTTAAATCAAGCTTTTACTTCTTCAAGTTGGTCCATTTATACTTATTTAAATTTAAAAATCTATTCCAATAAATTCCAATTATATCAATCTGATTGCCTTAGGGTTTTTTTTTCGATGTAGGAAGACAAAATCAGATTTAAAGTCAAAACAATGATTGTTTTTGCTTTGAAAAAAAAAACCTGGGCATTGATAATATTGTATTGACTTTGGTAACATTTAAATCGTTTGTGAATATTAGAAATTGTCTTTGATTGTTCTCAACTCGTACGAATTTGCTGTAAATATTGTAATGCGACTAATTCAAGACACACTTATTTAAAAAATGAAAATAATAACAATGATCAATATAGCTCCGTAGGCTATTAAAATAGTCATTTTCCAACATCCCAAGGCGGTGTCGTTCGAATTGATTGATGCATGAAACACTATTAATTCCGTAAAAGCAAAAAAAAAAAAAATGTACCCCCTGGGCAATATATACCACACGGAAATTACCCCCTATGACGCCTACCCCCCAGGCAGATTGAGAAGATGAATTAAAACAAACACTTACAAATACAAAATGTCTATTCAAAATAGAGACACGGTGAAGAGAAAAAAATGATGAGGTATAGGCTATTCAAATAACAACGGATGGTTGTTTTGGATGTATTGAGATTATGTTGTGCATAGTAACCATGCAACCTCACTTCACAGCCTCCCCCCCCCCCCCCCCCTTTACGCCCGGCCCCAAACCAACACACACCCACATAGCTATCTAGCAACCCTCGCCTTCAAGTTCATGATACCATAATATTACATTGGCAGTGATATTTGAGCAGTCAAACCTTTTAAAAAGTATGCATATTTCCACGACTCAGGGGCAGTTTTCTTAAGTTTGGAAAATTTATAGCGATCACATAAATCTGACGGAACTTTGATTAGTGTCTGTAATTGGTTTGTTAGTTGATTCATTTGGGATGAGTGCATGGAGGTGGGGTACCACATGCAATCTTTTGAATGTGCCCAAAGACTGTGCCCGACACTGATTTTCCACAGGGGCAGCCGGGGAATACCTTTCCCTCTGAACGAAAGCTCGAGAACCCTTATTTAGAACACAACATAACAACAGTATAGCTAGCGATCTTTCCATAGAAATGTACCTATCTGTGCGCCCGCGCGAATTCTACTATGTGCGAACGTACGCATAGCACTACATGTACGACGATCGAACCTGCGTCCGCGCGCACTCCATGTGTACGTGCGCGCGGCCGGCGACATCGCTGCGCTGATATGATCGATATCGACCGCTCCCAGTTTGCTTGGTAACGGAGATCAAAATTCCAGATGCTGTCGCCAATTTCGAGCTGACATTGGGAGAAACTGATATTATGTGAGTAGACATTAATGGCGAATGATTAATTAATAGAGACTGCAAGTCTAGCATATATTTTAAAACTCCAAATTATGCTCAAGATGTGGAAATTGACATGAAACATGCGTTACTCTCGTTGGGTTTTTCTGATTACTGAGGCACGCATGGGACGACATATCGAGGCTATGCCGTAGAGTAGCGGTACCAGTGCCGAACTGCCGCCCCCGTACTGTTGCCGTTGGCTAACGTTGTTATTTGGGTGTAAGTTAGCATAACATTAACAGTTGCGCCTCAATCACGTTTGCTCTACGAATGGGGTAGACTCTAACTGCCAGTTCTGTTTACCTACGTGGGAAGAGGGTGGAGTGGTAGATCTAACCCCATCACTAAAAACAGGCATGACTGGGAGTGGACAGTCCACAAAATCTGACATGACATGACATGAGCAGAGCTGCCTTCGGTGCGCTGCGCTGAGCTGAGCTGAGCTTGAATGAGTCTACACAAACAGTCACAGTAACACTAACACTAACAGAAAAACTGTCACGTACAAACGCTACACTACAGTGTTGTAACAGTAACACTTACAAGTTAGCGTGAATGTGTCATCAACAACATTTTGCTGACTCAACGATTCAGGTACACTAATAGTACAGTTAAACATTCACACTATCGCAGGAGCCCCACTTGGCACTTGACATACTTTGAGGAATCTACACTTAGATTTACAGGAATTTGTCTTGACTTGAGTCAAGACTTGAGTTTCTGGGGGTACCACCTCGTCTAAATGTAACTTCGCTTAGAGATGGGAACCACTCTTAAATTATCGTAGGCCTTAAGTATTAACATGTAATGCGTTGCCAACTTTCAGCGAGTCTTTGATCATGTTGATTCTGCTACATCAGATGGTCACATTGCTTGATCAGAGTTATGGGTGCCTTGTGTGACGGCAGTCAACTGTTCCCTGTCTGTCTGCGACTAAGTATGAGTTTCTGTGAGCATTAGCTATCAACTTGAAAACCCCAGACGCTTGCGTATGATCGAATGGAAGCAACGAATCCAGGCAAAATTTGAAGCTCAGAGCGCAAGCCAGTTTGGGGCAATACAAAACAAGTATTAACCCTTCAGGTGCTGAAAGGATAAGGTACGTAGACAGGAAAAATAGTCAGCAGACAAGTCTTTCATCAGTGTTGGTAGTTTATTTCAACAGCAACAAGATAGCAGTAAAACAACAGACACCAGACAGCAGACGCCAAACAGCAGCCCCTGTAATCCAATACAGGAACATAAACATACTTAATACATATACATGTACATACATGTTTCTCGTTTATAATAATACAATAATTTCTTGTTTTCTTTTTAAAATCAGTTTGAACATAAACTCACCAAGGCAAGTTCATGTAGAGCCTTCCCAGGATGAGGAAAAAAAATGTGATGACAAAAACGTGATTACAAAAACGTGATGCCAAATTTGGTATCGTGAACTTAAGCGATTTGCAACGGGTATCATGTATGTGCTCCAAAGATTAAGAAAATGAAATAACAATAATCGTTTTGAACAGTACACTGCATATTTTTTTTGCGCTTATATTTAAAACAAAACGCATAATGCATTACGCGCGTTATACGTCAAACGTCATGATAGACGTCATACGTGATAATAACAGACAATTATACATTACTACACTAAAAACATGCCGCTAGTGCAGAAAATGTGTAGCGTGGTATAAAGCTTTCCTTCTAGGAAGAATCTACAATGTTTAGTAAAATCCTAAACAATTTTTCTCCAAAGAAGTTCCACAAATATTATCTTGAACTACTGTATAGCTTAACAATTGAACTACTGATTGTGCAAATCAGCAACCTTCAAATATGATTTAAAATACTTGAAAACGAACTTTAAAGAAGCTTAGGTTGGTATGTTTCTGAGAACCAGGTAAACCCAACTCCCTTTTATGAGCAGGAATCGTGGAACTGGGAATACCAGGTTCATGTACATGTAATACATGTAAATTGGTAAAGTTGAAATCAGGGGGAAAAATAAACAGGGGCTCGGGGTGATTTTGCCCCCGAAATGATTGAAAGAGCCCTGAAAAATGTTAAAAGAGCCCCCGAAATTCCCATAGACACAATGTAATATTGTAGCCAAATGGCAAATGTGCTCAAAAAGTAGCCCCCCAAAAAATTTGAATTAATTTTTTCCCTGGTTGAAATTGTAGTGACAGTGTCATTTATTGCAACAGGTGCTGTCTAAATATGTCAACCTAAGTTTTAAAACTTGAAGATAAGAAATTGAAGGTTGAACCACAGTTTGAGAATGTTTTCACAATACCCTTCATCTGAGTGCGCAGGTTTGTAAACATGTTATTTTTTACAGAGGATGAACAATACACTTCAAAAGTACTTCAAATACTTTATATCCCCATTGCCCTTGTCAGAATGCAGTTACTTAGATTTTTCCAGTCTTTTTTTAAAATAAGCTTGTCCAGTAGCTCTAAGAACTGGATTAATACCAGGATGTGCACTGTAGCTAGAAGTAGTGCCCCAATGTTCTATACAACTATGGTGCAAAACAACAAAAGATTGTCATCCATTGAATGTGAACGTCCTAGTTCTTACAGGATGTACAGTGTACAAATGTACATACATCAACTGGACAAGGTTCTTCTGAAGCATTAAGTTTCACTAGCCTTCAAAGCATACTGAGCGAGTGTGTAAATCTACATGTGCATATATATGCAACTCACTTAGCCAATAACATAAGATGTAATATACATATATGTAATATTCATGAACAATAAATGAACACTATCATCAGATGGTGTTCATACACATACTTATAAATATGAATCTTTTTAGTGAACATGTGAAACATGTGTTTACCAGTGAACAGTGAAAGGAACAAATACACATGACTTGTTTTGAATAGACTGTTTTTGTTAATTAATGTTTTCATTTTGTACAAATATATGCACACCATTCACACAATACAATTCATTTCATTTCATTCCATATTCAGCATTGAAAAAAAAGGCATGTGCAATGAATAAAATGGTTTGGAGATTGCAACTACAGCAATAGAATACATTCAGAATCAAAAACGGGAGTGAATTAATCTACTGCACAAAGAATGGTGAGAGTGTGGGGGATTCCCCCAAAGCCCGAGGCTTATCGAGGGTAGTCCCCATTGCAAGTTGTAGTTACCCCAAAGCTTCTCCGCGGTTTGTCCAAGTAGCAACAACTTATAGATTTTGTGTTTTTTCCACCAATTGAAAGTGACACGTACAGATGAATGTAGCAACGCGTTACTACACAGTTTTAAAGGAAAAGTTGTGAATACCTTATGGAAATGGTCTGTTGGATACATGTACAGTGGATGTCATTGTCAGCGTGGTAGCTTAATTCAGTGAAAAAAAATACACAAAAGCTCAGTGCTATTGTGCCCTTGCAATGCCCAAACTCAAAAGATGTGCCAGTGGCAGGTAGATGCATGCCCGAGGAGCTTCTGTAATTTGTTTTCCCTCCATAAAATACCATGCATTAAATAGAATTGTGATTGATAACAGCTTGGCTTGTGTTTGGCATCAGAGGCAGGTGATTGAACATATAATTGATTCATATCAATAGCAACACTTTATAAGGTATGGCCCAGATCTAAACATACAGTAGCTCCTGTACAGAAGTTAGTAAATCTTACTTTTAAATTGTACATAACTATTTCATTCAGCTCCCAGATTTCATGATCTAGTTACTTGGAGAAGTGTACGTGGTTTGAAATGCCAAAAATAGTTCTAATGGAAGGCGTGAAAAAAAAGCATATTTGATTTGTTTCTCTTTTTCAATAGAACACAATTGATGCATTACATGATTCAGACTGTCGGTTTCACAAGATCAGGTTTGAAAGAAGCCTCCATGTATAAATTTGTCAAGTTTCCCCCAATACATTGTACATATTATTCCATCCAACTCCCAGATTTCATGATCTAGATACTCGGAGAAGTGTGCACCGTTTGCAATGTGGGAAAATGTCAACTTTCGGCGGCTCCTGGGAGGGGCGTCGAAGCACGGTTACCAGGGGACTGCGAGCTTCAACACGAGACCAGTGGAAGATGTCCCAGTCATCTTCAGAGAGCCTTTCGTGAGGGTACGTACCTAGGCTGACTTCCAACCTGTAGGACGTTTTACCCTGAACGGTGGATTATTGCACCAGCATTACACATAAATCCCATAGAGCAGCATTTTATCTGGCACACAAAGGGTTGTAATAGTGATAATTGATGATAATTAAAGATTTTTGTTTAGGGCATATGTACACTACAGCTCAAAGAAATTGGCATAGGGAAAGGAAAGAAAGAAAAGGAGCCGCAGTTTTAAACCGTGGCATATTTTGTCCAGTTCAGCATGAAACATGATGCTTTAGCCTAAAAAGCATCATGTTTCATGCTGAACTGGACAAAATATACCACAGTTCAAAACTGCGACTCCTTCCCTTTCTTTCCTTTCGCTTTCCCTATGCCAATTCCTTTGAGCTGGAGTGTAGGAATTTAATTGCGTACTTCTCTATGCCCTCAAAGGGAATTGCATCGGATTTAACAATTTGATGAGCAATTACAATGGCTGGAGTTGTAATTATGAGAAATTAGTGTGTGGACCAATTTGCACCTGATTGCTATATTCTGTGACTTTGTGGAGCAGTTTGCCCAAAATGTGCAGCAAATTGCACTGCAGCGGGTACACCAGAAAAATTATTCCCTATAATGTTAATTGCATAATGTACATGTAGTATGGAGTTAAAGATTGAAAATGCTGCCTTTTCAAGGGGCACTCTCTGTACAATTAAAACACAAGTGTTATTAAAACAAACATGCAAAGATACTGAAATAACACTTATGAGCATGATAATAAGGAAATAACTATTATATGTGTTCAATAGCGATCATTACGAAATATTTGGACAAAGAATTTTGGGATTGCTATAACGGAATTGATTTTTCATATTTTCATAATTGCTGATATTTTAGATTCATCCAGCATGTAAGTACACTGTACCTGTACATTCTAAACAGTCACTCCAGTAACTAACAGTCATTTTATTAAAAGCTTAGCATGCCATTTGTGGATGATTTCACTAGTAAAACACACAAATGCTGTAAAGTAGCAATTTGCATGGCACACAATAATGGCTTGTTAAATGTATTTTACGGTTTTGCTTTCTCGCATTACAGGTGAGACTACATTTGTAAACGTGTGTACTTGTTCAATAGTTTTAAAGTATACTTTTGGGAGGTGAAAAAAAAGCAGTTTCACTCTTTGTTTGCTAGTTGCTCAACTTGCTCTATGGGATTTCTGTGTATTTCTTGTGCAAGGATGCATCCATGGTACAGTACATTAACCCTGTATGTGCCACGCAGATTCACTCCTTGGCCCTGTTGCATAAAACTTGCCATTCATGGCAACTTCTTTGGAAACCATGAATTTGATTGGCTGTCAGAGAGTGTTACCATCATGGTAATTACCATTTATGGCACAGTTACCATCAGTGGGGCCCTACTCTATGGGATATGTTCACATTCTGAAAAAAGTCATGTGTTAGTCAAAAGCATTTTGGGTTAATGACAGTGACAGATTGTGGCCCAAATTCATGCTAATCAAGTCAAGTGATATGGCTTGTGTGGAATGTGAACTTGAGCATAGTACTCGGAGGCAGAGAGGGAAGGTCATTCGTCATTAACACTTTGTGTGCCTTCAGTGCATTTTTCCCAGTAGAAGCCCATAAAGGAATGTTTTCTCGCACTTGAATGTTTAGGCCCACCACTCACATCATTGGGCTTTGTTTACATATCATTCCTGACCTTATCAACTGTTTGCCTGGAAGGTTTAAATATTGCTGCGCTACTTTCGGTTTAATAATGAGATTTCTTTTATTGAAGGGCAATGAAATCTCTATGACGCTATTTGATGTATTTAACAAAAAGTAAAAATGAGAGACAGACAATCAGAAAATGTATGAAAAGTCAGGCAGATTTAAGTAAGTTATTTGTGTAACGACAAACAATTAATTACTGGGTACGTACAGTACACTCCAGCTCAAAGGAATAGGCATAGGGAAAGTGAAAGGGAAGAAAAGGAAGGAGCCGCAGTTTTAAATTTTGTCCAGTTCAGCATGAAACATGATGCTTTAGCCTAAAAAGCATCATGTTTCATGCTGAACTGGACAAAATATACCACGATTTAAAACTGTGGCTCCTTCCCTTTCTTCCCTTTCCATTTCCCTATGCCAATTTCTTTGTGTCCTTTCCTTAATGTGTTCACATTACGGTATTCAGACTTTTGCCAATTCTCCCTATCGCATATAGCTCTCCGAATCTGAACGTGTGTGGCGCTCTAATTTTTTTACCTTTAATTCTTGGGATATAAACTTCCGGTCCACGAACATTCGGCAATCCCGTACAATAAGGGACCAGGGTATCCAACTAATTTTATGAATATTAACCCTAAACCTAACCCTGACCTTAACACTAACCCTAAACCTTATTCTAAACCTAACCCTGACCCTAACCACAACCCTACACAAAATTTTCACTGCTTAATTCATAAAAAAAAGTGATTTCTTGGTCACTTTCTGCCGACAACCAGCTCTTACCGGAAGTATACGTCCCAAGAGCAATCGATCAGATATCGGTATCGTGAGGTGATATCACTTGATATCGGCTATGCGATAGGGAGAATTACTTGTACATGATATGTAGCTTCTTATTCAGATATTTCTGAGTTGTTGTTCAATTGGATCGAGTTTGAGTTTGTCTCAGTTTCAGTTCCCTTAACTTCATGAACAGGTCTTTAACCCTACCTGTGTCAGATACACTGTAAAATGATGCTCAATGGGATTTGTGTGCATTATGAATGAACAAATGTACACCTGGCATACAAAGAGTTAATAACCAGCGACACCCAGTGGCGCCCACTTTTTTTTAAGCTGAGTAAGGACTTGAACATTGCATTGCGTCAGAGCGTTGATAGCGCTGATAGCGCTGACTCACATAAACCAAAGTCCTGCAATGGGACGTGTGGCACGTGGGTCCAGTGAACTCTCTACGACCTTGCTATCTACATTGTATACATACCAGTATCAAATCACTAACTACCAAGGCACGAGGTGTCAATCCCGATTACATGTAAGTTATGGTAGTGTACATACATTCATGTGCATGTATGTCTAGAGACTCTAGACAATCCTAAGACTCTGAACATGCATGTTCAAGTGTCTGACCTTCACAGCTGATGCATTCTGAATGTACATCTATTTTGTCAAACATTCACATAAGATAAAGTTCATATGTAGCATCGCTTTTAATTTGTGAGTACCGGTAACTAACCTATTGCAATCAAATTGGTACTCTGAAATTATATTGTATGTTGTGTTGGACTTCAAAGCATCAATTCACCTTGCTTTGACATGTTTATTTCTGTCTTAATGTACATGTATGGTTATCGATCAACTTTAAAGTTATATTATTGCAGTATGTGTGTGGACTTCAATGCATTAATTTTTAATTCTTTGATCTTGTTTCTTTCTTTATGTAGTATGGATGAGTACACTGAAATTAATATTTTCATACTGGACTTAAAAGTATTAATTTGTCTTTCTTTCTTATTTTTGTTTCTTTTTTTTATGTAGTATGGCTATCGGGAGCCGCACCATTCCCTGTATTACTATGCGAAGAGTTTCCTGGAAGTTCACAATGAAAGCCTTAACGTGTGGACACATGCAGCGGCCTTCTCCATCCTGTTCTACCAGTCCTTCCATTACTGCTCCCAGCTTGACGTGGTCGACGACCCCTACGCACTCATTTTCCTCATCTTCTGCGCCTGCTGCTGCACGTACCCGCTCCTGAGCGCCGCCGCCCACCTCTTCCACTCGCATACGGAGCTGACGCACTACACCTGCTGGTTCGTCGACTACCTCGGCATGAGCATCTACGGGTTCGGCGGCTCGCTGGCCCACATCCACTTCTCGGCGCTTCCCTCCTTTTACACGTGGGCGGAGTGGTTCTTCATGCCCATGCTGCTGGTGCTGAGCTACATGGTATGCTTCTGCTGCAGTTATGCCAAGTACCGCTACAAGCGGCCGTACCCCTTCACCAGGAAACTGTGGCAGTTGGGCTCTGTTGGGGCGAGCTACGTGCTCATCATCATGCCCATCTACCACCGCCTTCTGGGCTGCCTGGTCGGCCGCCAGCCCTTCGACCAGGCCCTGTACTTTCACTTCCTCCAGGTGGCGCTCATTGCCCCCAGCGTCTTCTTCTTCGCCGCCCCGTACCCGCAGAAGCTCCAGCCAGGTAAATATGACATCCTAGGCCACGGCCACCAGATGTTCCACGTCATCATGGCACTGGTGACGTACTACCAGATGAAGGGGGTGCATCTTGATTTTGTAAACCGCCGCGATGAGTACTCCGTTCTATCCGCCCCTTCCTTCCTCCACACCATGATGTACATTACGATTCTTGTTATCGCTGATGTTGCCACGTTACTTATGTTCAGGCACAAAGTGTGGGAAAAAATGAAATTTGGTCTGGATTGATGCTGGTGTATAATTTTTTACAAAACAAAAAATACCCCCACAAAAAAAAAAAATTACAATGGGAAGATACATGCATTGTACCTGTACAGGTGTACATGTCATGTACTTTTCATTAGATATCATGATATAGTTATCATAAAGTAGTTATTATTGTTGTGTGTACATTTAAATGTTGCTCTTTCAGTACGTCATGCGTGTATTTCAGAAGGAAAACAAAAAGTCTATCCATATGTTGATGAAGAGATGGTGCGTGTAACAGACTGGCAAGTCACGGGTTCATCGCCATCTTTGATGATCTATTATTTGTTGAATATCAATGGAATGATCAACAAATCAGTCAAATCATATCCCTAAATGTTTGAGTTTGTGACCCCCACGTTACCCTTATGAGGTGTACTGTATAAGTATGCTTATGATTAAGGGATGGTATTTTATGTAGTATTTTAGTGTTGTGACTAGAGGTGATAGTAATATGTAGTTTCCATAGAATTTATGCTCAAACGTTTGTTAATGTACCTACATGTACAGTGATTCAGTGCTGTAAGGTGACATGTCGTTTGTTATTATCCATATGTGCTGCAGTTTTCTGCTTGGTTTGTACATGTAGGGTCTTTAAGGTCTTTAGGTTTTTAAGGGGTGATTAATTTACTTCACTACGAGTGAAGTACACATGTAATGTAATTATCTTTAATTCTTCCATTGTTACATTAGTACACATGTTGTGTACTGTGTGAAAAAGTCTTCAGCAAAAATACACGCACTTCATCTATACTTGGCAGGTAGTGTAGACAGGCATCTTAGAGTTACAGTCATGAAGTCAAGAGGTCTGGCTTTTTGGAACCCAAGACACAATTAGAAAATCATGTTTCACTTCGCCAGGGTGATCACACCATGATGTTTCACACAGGAATAATGTTTGCTCGTTTCCACAAATTTTAATTTGAGAGCTAACCAATTTGTTGTTAAATCCAATTGTAATGCATGAGCTGGCGAAATCCAATGCATGTACAGTGCATGGAATTATGTACCGGTATAGAAAACAATGCAAAGCTACGCATGCGTGTATTGTATGTTGCAGTCGGATTTTTAAAGTACTGAAATGTGATTCATGTACATGGCGTACCAGAGAGATGTTCGAGTGTGTGATACCAATACATTTCAACTCCGCATCTGCTGATATAACTCCTTGAGTAGATTGTAAATATTGTCTTTAATTTCATGCTATCTGTAATTCTTTCACAATTACATGTGCAATTATAGTACTGACTAGCATGATTGCACAACTCTAACTAATTATGCATTGTGCTTTTGTAATGGAATATTTATTTGGATATTTTATACTGAGTACCAAACAAATTGAGGATGATGTCCACTGCATGTGTTGTACATGTACTTTATTTTTGGTGGTTTTGATAATTTTGAATACTTTTATGCAAAGTATTTACAGTACATGCTGTACAGTCTGTATTGTCTGATTGGCTTTGCTGCTGCTTCATACACTGTAATGGCTTTACTTTTGGTATACATGGTACATGTATTCATCTTGTAATAAGGCAGAGATACCCATTCAAAATATACTCATTTTATGTACAGTGTAGTATATGGAATGCATACATAGTATAGGGCTGTACGTGTATATTGTACACTGTACATACATGTGCATGTAGTGTATCACATCACCACACAATTATGCACATTTACATATTGCTTATTTAGTGATGTAATTGATATTTATCAATCATTTTGTATCAAGTTGCAGCTTGCAAGATGAAGACTTTCATTTAAGATACTGTCCAATCATGTGATAAATTATTTATGAGCAGAACTACTTGAACAGTGGAAATGACTCTTGTGAGAAAGCAACTTGTCCAAAGACCTTGACCTTTTCCTCACCTTCATTCTCATTCTTCAACTGACAGACTTTGTATTTGCACCTTCATTTTGTATAGCAGAATTTGTAGGCATGACACAGTAAAGAAGTCACTTAATTTGTACTAGCTACGACTCCTTACAATCTTGAAATATTGTAAGTCTATGAATCTTGGGATAGATGTACATGAATGTACATAGTTCTAAGCACAAGCATGATGTGCAGAAAAAGAGAGAAAAAGATGAAATCTCAGGTTAAAATCCTTATGCGCAAACTTGTAGATGTTGTATGGTATTATTCTTGTAGACTGCACGCTTGTACATACATGTACATGAAAGCAAGTTAAGTACCCAGTGGTAATTAAGACATGTATGTACTGCAAGTTACTGTAAAATGGCAACCAGCTTTTAAGATTTGTACAAAAGTTGCATTGGTGTTTACAATCCCTAGATTTAAATCGATTTTTGAAAGATTTCGGCCTTTAACTTTATCATTGCCATGTACATATACATGTACACTGATGTGTATAGTCTGAATAGCCTTTTAATGGTTCTGTATGTACATGTAGGAGGCTTAAAAATCCTGAAGAAATCCTGATGAATACATGAAAAAAGCACACCAATCTGTAATCTGTAAGGAAGATAAGTGATGATTTGGGTAATGTAGTGTTTACGCATGGTAGACAAGAACAATACAAATGACGTACAGTTTGTCATTGTAGACCAAAGGAGTTGTCTATAAAGGTTAATGTTCACGGAATCCAGCGCTTCATGTACATTACAACTTAGTAATTCAGAATTTTCCCAATTCACAACTTCCAAATACTATAATCTGATTTTTGTTTTAAACTCTTGCTAATTATCTTTGTTAGAGATTTGCGTGATTAAAATTTTGCCTTTTTTTAGGGTTTTGTTCTCCTTTAACTCTGATAGTACCAAGCCAGGTTAAGCCCATAGACTTATGATACTATACATGGCATGCTCCGTGCTACTGATAGAGTTAACCCTTTGTTTGCCAGGCAAACTGATTCTCTATGGGGGTTACAGTATGTGCATTAATGGCAAGAAAAAAAAATACATACACTGTACATGGCCCGTACAGATTTAAAAACAATCTTGAGAGTGGATATGACCCATCACCACAAAACCAGGATACAAATGTCATTCATCTTTCTCAGCGTTACAAATGATTGATAGCGCAACCATATTTAGCAGTTGATAGTACCAGCAGAAACATGTAGTAAAACAGGCGGTCAGCTGCTGTCATACTGTGTGCTGTGCGATTCCATATTATGTACATTGTCATTGTTGAGTTGCCTTTTTTTTATGCCACCTTCCACAAAGTGGATGGAGGGCATTATTCAAAAACTGAAAGGGGCAGTTCACACTCAAAATGAGCTGCTGTTTGATAAAGATGCAGAAAAAAAAAAGAAACTCAACATATGAGTCAAGAGTTTGAGCAGAATCTGACAAATTAGTACAGCAGTTTTGGGAATGTTAGGTTTGACCACTCCTTAAATTGGCAACATGTGTGAAATCAAAGGCCTATGCATATATTGGTAAAACACCTACACTCCCCTCATACAGGAATGGTATTGTTGTATTTGTTATTTAATCATCTACTACACACGCTATATTCACATGTAATCCAAATTTGTCAAAAAGTCAATAATTTTTTCTTTAACTTGCAGTTCATATTGATTTACCATGTATAACTGCCATATTAATGTGCCTACATGTAGATGTTGTTTTTAAGTGTTAACTTCCTGTGCATATATCATGCAAGTATAGGTCTATTTCCTCCCTCTCACCAAATGCTTTAGTTTATCTGAATTACATTAACAAGTATACACATAGTGGACATGTACTTGTAGGTACCACAGACAATTTGCGCACCGCAATGAGATTATTTGAGTTGGATATGTGTGGCAGTTGAGGTCATTGACCTAAAGTATCGGTTACAAATGACGCTACTACGACACCCCCTGGGCAAAGGATACAGCAGACACTATGTTGACATACATGTGTGTCTTCAAATGATAGATACACTTGCACAACTGTACAAGTAGGCCTACATGTGTAGTATGCTACATAGTATGCGTATGAAGTAAAACATGATATTGCTGTACGGAGGCCTGAAGAAAGGTTAATATCCTCATAGAAGTACTTTCCCGATATAAAGACATAAATACATGTAGAAATGAACAAACATGTTTTCGTTACATCGACTGTGTATCTTTACAGTTCAAGGTCAAGAAATGTTATCATTAATGATGATTATTGTATAATCAATGACATGTGCATGTAAATTCTTAATGCTGCTTCATTGCATCTACATTTAGTACAATAATCTTTGAATTGGATATCTGTGCTGTTAACTGTTAATGCGCCCCTGATGTATTTTTGCATAAGTAATACATACCGGTACACACAAATCCCATAGAACTTCATTTCTTCTTGCAAACAAAGGGGTAGAGATAGTGAATGGATGTCTGCCGTGAACATTTGGAAAGGAGCTATAATGTAAACATACAGCGTGTTAAGTTTCTTTCCAGTGCAATAAAGCCCACATAAAAAAAACTTCACTCCTCAGTACGAAAACACTCGCCTTTATTGAGAGACCGAACTCAATGATCACCCAGCCAATAGACTAATGAAAAGATATCAAGGAGTGGTGTGGTTGGTTCCATCATGATAATAACGCATTGACGCTTGACTGGTTTTCAGTGCAAATTAAGTTTAATACTAAAGTGACTACATTAGTCTCTTTACAGGGTGCGGCATATCCCTCGAGCTTCACAGTACAGGCATGTACGGTATGCATCGTCTAAACTTTTCACCTTTTACAAACTATTCCGTGTGACAATCATGCGGAATTAATTCAGTACAGCTTGCAGGTTATATAAGTATGTGTCCTCGTGAAAGTACTGTGGTTAAACTTTTGACTTTTGCACTGAGAGCGATCACAGGTTCAAGCCAGGTCAAGTGTGTATATACCCTTGAACAAGGTGTTTCTCTCATGCTTGTTCCTCTCTATAACCAAGGTGTGACTAATGTGTCACCTTGCAGGAAAATTAATATGTATTCCTGATCTAAGGTATTCAGATCAACTTATTTATTTGCACGGTCTACATCTCCTTGGCTGTTAAAAGCCAGGTTAATATTTAAGCCCTCTGAGTGGTGGTGCCCCTTACCAGAAAAGCACTTTATAAAAGACGGCTGTCGTAAAGACAGGTCTAGGTAAATGTACATGTAGGGAAGGAGTATATTAATCAGCAGTGTGTGATTATTCATCTGACATACCATCAATATTAATTGCCCCCCTTAGTCCCCCCCCTCCCCCTTCCCTCTCCCTATCAATATTCAACCATATTGTGAGCATGTTTGCAAAATCCAATGCCAGCATTGTTACTGATTACTATCATTACTAATGGAAACAAATATAGATCAGTGACATCATTATATGCTACAGGAAAGCTATAGCACATATAAAATGACATAGTTTTAATAGTGCCCCAAAGAGCAGTCTCTATTTGTGTATATGGCATGACAGGCAAGTACCGAGTACATTCCAGAAATTATGCAAAGCTCAAAGTGGTGTAACGCACAGCGTACAGCTTTCATCTATCTTCAAAGCACGTTGCAACTTTCATCAAAGTTAATTGGATACACTTATATTTACTTTCCCTTTCATTTAAGCACTATACACATGTTTATAACTATTGATACAAATACAAAGTTACAGTTACGTATGTCCAAAGTTCATGCAACTTCACATGACCTTATGTGTACTTTCGCTTGCATTTTAGTGCTGAACATAAACATTTATGTGGATGTGCATGTACAAGGAAATCTGAGGATAAGGCAGGCAGCTATCTCTATTAAAGATTCAAATTGCATAAATTTACTTTCACTTGCATTTTGGAGTCTATAAACATGCACTGGCAAAGTCTACAGGTAAAAGGCCGTATATGTATGTTCATCAAAGATGAATACATGCTGTACAGTTACAGTTACATTCAATTACATTTTAGAGTCTATACACATGTAAAGTCAACTGGTAAAAGGACATTTATGTATTTCAAACAAAGATGAATACTGGAAGTTGTATTTACTTTCACATGCATTTTAGCACTACCGGTAATTTTATTGGTAAGGCAGGGTTTATTCAGGGACAGTGCACATGTATGTATAGGTACATGTATGTATGTATGTACTTGTACTGAAAATATTGTGTATTTGTGTAAATGTATGTATGCAGAGCTGATTGCATCATGAAGCATCCTGCAATCTGTTCCTATCATTTGTCCATGTTCATGATGTTACAGCGGTTCAGTGTTTGCCTGCAGTGTGTAACTGAGATGCGTTAGTCTTTCTTCCAGGCATTTGGCCATTTCTAATCCAAACTCTACAATGAATGGGTCTGATTGCAGTAGCCTAGAAACACTCTCTAGTTCTTATATTCAACTAGGAGGAAATGGGGTTTAGCATGAGAAGTAATATATTTTGGTAGAGCTGTTTGAGGATATTTGTGATAGTTTGGATTTGAAATGTCAAACAGCCTGAAAAGTAGGCTAGAGTTGTTTTAATTTGTGAAAAAAAAATGATTTATGTAGATGTACAATGTATAGATGTTCTTCTAATACATGTACTTGCTTTTGTGACTTTACCTGTCTAATTAATCATACCTTGAAGATTTTGCGCTATAATGGTTGCAGTATATATAAATGTCTTATTGATGTTTACAGCTCACAAGAAGATGCTAAAAGCAATATCAATCAAACGTGAAAGAAATTGCACCCCAATAAACCAGAACCCCAATTGCTACTACATGTAGCAGTGTCTTGTTTGGCAGTGGGGAGGAAACAATTTGACCGTCTCATTTCAATAGCAATTTCAGATAAACATGGTTTGGTTTCAAGACATGCACTCTATTCACATTTGATTGCTGCCATTGAAGATGAATCGTGAGGTATTTTTACGATGCAGCAAGAGATCAAGTTTGATTATGTTGGCAGTGTGTGCATCTTGTGTTGTGTTGTCTCCAGTTATCAAAAAGCCTGATTTGCTTTGTGAAATGAAATAGGAGTATTAAATGGTTATACCTTAGAAAATAGACAAACATGTCATGTATGTCTTGTTAAGTGTAAAATTACAGATATTATGTCAGAAGAAGAGACTGGTTCTTGACACCCTGGCATTAAATCTCTCATTACCATTGGCATGAGCATGTTTATAAAGCCAATGGAGTTTTCAAGGCCTGGTAATGTAAGGGTTAACACTCGCATTACCATTGGCATGAAGATGTGAAGTAAGCCAATGGGGTTTTCAAGGCCTGGTAATGTAAGGGTTAAACTCTCTCATTATCATTGACATGAACATGTGTAGTACATGTATGCCAATGGAGTTTTTAACTAATTCAAGGCCTGGTAATGTAAGAGTTAACTCTCTCATTATCATTGGCATGAAGATGTGTAGGAAGCCAGTGGGGTTTCCAGGGCTTGGTAATCAAGCGGTTTCCTCTCTCATTACAATTGGCATGAAGATGTTTAATAAGCCAATGGGGTTTCCAAGGCCTGGTAGAGATCTGCTGGTAATGTAAGGATAAACTCTCTCATCACCATTGGCATGGTTATGTGTAGTAAGCCATTGGGGTTTTGAAGGTTTGGTAATGTGAGGGTTAATATCTTACTATTGATAGTGTATTGCTCTCAACCTCATTTTGATGTGCCTCTTTGTCTGGGTTAGTGTACATGTATAATACATGAAGATATACAGTATATATTGGATTGCGGTCTATATATATATATATATTTATGTGGGTCTAATAGCAGCTGGTAATGTACTTTATCAACCAGGTATAATTCTACATGTAGTTGATGTGTAATGCAAAAAATGGCTCAATTTATCAGTGTGGCAATTGTTTTTCTTAAGGTAAAAGCCATTCACACTGAGGGTAATTTATGTGGCGATTTAGAGAAAAGAGGAGGTTTAACAATGGTAATTACTGCTGATGATCACCTCAAATTTAAAATATGAAGCCATTCAATGAACACATACAACTTCCTGAGTCTTCTACTGCTAGATTCTGTTTAATTACAGAACTGAAGCATGGTTGAAAGGCCAATACTTATTAAGAACAGTGTTTAGTATGTGAGCGCTTGAATTCATTTGGCACATTTTTAATGAGATTTATCGCCTGCAAAATTACAAGGAGACTGGTGTGTGTGTGTAAAGTCGGCACATGCAGTGTTGAAATCGCGTTTGACCCTGTGACAAATCGCCACAATTTATTACCCAGCAGTTTGGATTGGTCTAATGTTGTCTGCATGCCGTGTGTACTCATAATAAGGCATGAAAGGTTGTCTTTTTCTATATTATATATTATGTCTGTATCTGTGTATCTCTGTCTGTCTGTCTATCTGTCTGCACAACCTTCTTCATTCTCTCTCCCTTTCTGTTCCCTCCTTCTCTCTATGTCTACTCTTCTTCTCCATCTCTCTCCCTCAATCCTTCCTCCTCTCATTATCTGTCACCCCCATCTCTCTCTCTCTCTCTCTCTTTCTATCCTTTTACCCCCACTTTTGTCTCTACTGCCCTCACCCCCCCCCCCCTCTTCTTTCTCTCTCCCCTTTTCAATCCTCTCTCCCCTCAATATTTGTCTCACCTATGGTAGTCTCTAGCCCCCCCCCCCTTCCTCGCAAACCACCCCTCGCTTTCTCTTCCCCCAGAAAGGTTCTTTCACAAACAACAACTCTTTTGTATGAAGTCTGCGCTCAATAATTTGAATGATTGATGGAAAAAAGAGCTGTTTTGTATTTAATAACTATTTAACAAGTATGAAATAATGTGTACTTCCGTGGTGCCATCATAATGGAAAATGTGATTATATTTCTGGTACGGTGTAGTGTGTGTATATTTTTTTAATATATATATAGTCTGTATAATTTTATGAAATGATGTTTCATATAGGTTTAGAGAGATAGCAAAAGTCAGAATGCACATTTGTATGCAATTTGCACATCATTATTTATCCATACCATATCTTGTACCATAACCATGCGCGTGCATGGAAGCTTCGGCACAGTGTGAAACGCTTTGTGGGTTTCATGAATTCAGATTCTAGGTTTTATCCCAAGTTTGAATGGATCACTGTATGAAGTACTTCTCTCGAGTCACCCATCATGTACATCAACCTAGAATGATATAAGTCAATTCTTTGCATACTTTTGATAAATTTTGATACAATTACATGTACAAATCCAATAAAGCGGTATTTTGCCTGGCATATGAAGGATAACAGTGTATATGTCAGCCACAACAACGATACTACTGAAACTACTACTAGAAAATAGACCATGTTGGTTCTAACATGTCTCTTCTTTTATAGGAACCTAGGGGGGCGTACTGTGCCTCCCAGGCTTCCTAGAAATGGGGCACATTGACTAAAGGTGCATTTACACTTCTCTCAGTTTACTCATGCTGCTTGACAGTATTTATGAGGGCGTTTACACTGGTCAACTAATCCTGCTCCGATGCAGCGATGCTAACTTTGCACTTGCTTCTGCACACCACAAACTGCAATTTGTAAACTGATTTAGTGTGAATGCACCATGAGGATTTAAAGAAGACCATCCATTTTCATTAATTAACTGGTAGATAGAGGTACTTCAGTTTTAAACTTATGTACTTGATTCTATGGACTGTCCCACATGATTATCACTAAGTAGTGGTATAGATTTTATAGTCATCCATGTAGTGTAGTACTGGTGTTGGTAGTAGTTGAATTTGGAGGTCAGAAAGCGGGCTATTCTACTGAAACTTTGCTACCTGTGCAGTGCAATGTATTTGTAGAATAAAATACGAGTGAAGTGGATTACTAGTCTTGTGTTCAGCTGTTCATTTATGTTTCATTGCTTTGCATTTCCCATTTTCAGTGTGTGTTTTATCAAGGATGTATGAATGTATGTAGCTCGTTTTGTTGTGTATCGATATGAGCACTACAGTCAAACTTGTTTGTGAAGACCACTGTGTACATGGTGTATGAAGATCACTTGTCTGTTAAAGGGAATACACTCTAATGGGAAGACAAAAGAAAAAAACCTTTAAAAGGTTATCGTGAGCAATCTTCTTGCCAATGGTCTTAAATTCATGTATTGTCCATTTTAGAAACTTGCTGAAAGTTATTTGCCATCCACATGACCCACATTTGGGTTATTAGTAATTACAAGACACAAATTTAAGACCGTTGGCAAGAAGATTGCTCTCGATCACCTTTTTGAAGGCTTTTTGTCTTCCCAGTACAGTATGTTCCTTTAAGACCACTGTATCTGTAGACAGCCTATAAAGAGCACTGAACCATGATCCTCAAAGTCTATACTAGGCTTAGAGGGATAGTGTATTGTATCGTTGTTTGCTCTACCCTTATAGCTAAGAACCAGTTGCCTTGACAACACGCTCATAATGACGTCACACTTTGGTACTCTGTACTCTATGCTCTATCCCATTAAACGGGCGATAGTTATTCAGTAACTAGTAGATCAGTGACGTATTAGGAAGAGCCGATTGGTTACTAAATAACTTTTGTCAAGTTTAATGTGATAAAGCATAGAGGTGATATAGGATTCAGACTGATAGCAAGTTTTGATTGCAATCAGGCCTTAGCGCCTTTCAGATGTGTATGTGTGTGTATGTGTGTGTGTTTGTGTGTGTTTGTGTGTGTGTGTGTATGTGTAAGGGGGGGGGGCGTCCTAAATAAGAAGTAGTCTGGCTTCCAGCCTATTTTGACATTTGTGATAATAATCCAAATTAATAGTAATAATAAACCATTTTATATAGCGCATAACACATATACATAAAAAAGAAAAGGAGGAATTAGGTTACTGAGTTCCTTAAATCACTTTGACATTTGGAATAAGTGTGTTTTAATGGCATACTTAAACTTATCTATGGTGTTAATATTTCTAGGAGTGCCAGGGAGGCTATTCCATAAAACTGGAGCAGCATGGGCAAATGAACGTTCACAGTACGTCCGCGTAAGTATAGGAGGAAAAATAAATTCTTTTTACATGATCGAAGATTTCGTGCTGGTTTGTTTGTATACAGTGAGTAAGTCATTTATATTAAATTAGATTAAATTCAATTATTAAATTGTTACACTTGTCCACTCATGTCGATATGTCGTACTTTACTAGGCTTTTTCTCGGGGCTGGAGAAGAGAATGATCGGGAGATCTTGATTAAGGCTAATGTGGACGGACCTCTTAAAATGTAGGGTTTAAATATAAAATAGCCAACAGCCTTGAAGTTAAGCTGAGTATTAAAAAAGCAGTCTTTGATACAATCTGTATGGAATGTGTCAAACTGTGGTGGGTAAGTGGCGGCAATACGTGTGTACGTGTTCATGTATATATGTGGGGTGTGTGTGTGCGCGTGTATATGTGTGGAGCGTGTTTGCGTGTATGTGTGTGTGTGTGCGTGTGTGTGTGTGTGTGTGTGTGTGTGTGTGTGTGTGTGTGTGTGTGTGTGTGTGTGTGTGTGTGTGTGTGTGTGTGTGTGTGTGTGTGTAAAGGGTCGTATATGTGAGGTGTGTATGTCAGATGATATGTTGAATTCTGCAACGTATCTTGATCGGTCGGCTGCATTGATAATTACGACACTAATTCGTGAGCATTCATGTCATTTTTTCTACCTCAACACATATTAAATCAATATGCCTAACAAAGAACTAGCTGTGTTGATGATCTTCAACTCTTCCATTGCCAAGCCTGTTCAACCCCATTGACACAAAATTTATATAATGTACCGAAAGGGCTTAAGGGAATGGAAAGCGGTATTTTCAAACTTATAAAACAGCGTAAACTTATATCATCTCACATGCATATTCCATGAATGAATATAGTCATGAATATTGTGAACGCAAGAAATGCCACCTTTTTAATACCAGAAAGAGAAGAACATTCTCAAAGATATTCTTACAGATAATATACATTTTGATACAAAGTTGTGAACACCCGCTTATGGTCTGTAAAGTTGATACAATACACGTTTCCAGACGATTGTGAGAGTACAAATAATGCTTCCATTAAAAACAATGATAATTTAGTTCTTGCATATTTCTTAACACAATCCACTAGGGACCTTTCCATGTAACACCTATTGGGTGTCGAAACAATGGCGGTATAGGCAGTGCTTGAATTAAATTCAATGTATATACATTCTTCTTGCATATTTCAAAAGATAAATCGCCTCGGGATCTCCTTTTGTAACTCCAGTGAAACATAATAGATTACCGAAGTGTGACGTAATTATGAACATGTTCTAAAGACAACTGGTTCTAAACTTTGTGGGTACACCTAACGGCGGAACCCATTGGGAGTGCCGACACTAGCCCTTTCAACAATGTCGGACCAGTAAAATTTACTTATCGGTTATGTTGTTTAAACCCAGAAACCTGCATAACAATGGACTTAAAACAAAAACTCTTCCGTAATTTATATTCTCCAAGATAATTTCAGGCTGATTACCCTTAGGCACGTTAGGTGATCCCCGTGCTCAAGAAGCGATATACATCAATTTAAAACAAATAATAAAATTGAAGTGATATATAACCACCAGAGTAATAAAAACCTCTCTCGAACACGATCTAAATAATGTTCACAATTAACATGATTAATGCAATATATACGACATATCGTAGGCTGCGTCATAATCTGAATTTTAAATATGACAACGTTTCAATTAATGTGTTTGCAATTTGTATAATACAGGGATTGAAAATAATGCTAGTTTATCAGTAGAATTAGTTTCATATAATCTAATTCAGATTGTATTTCTTTTACATGTAATTCGTCATGATATATTAATTCATAAATAAATAATAAATAACATTTTGATATACTTTAATGGCAAAGTTAAACATCCATGTCAGGCAGGAAAGCACGATATTTAATTCTATGAAGTAATAGGGATGATAAGTAGAGGCATAATATCAAGTCGAGTGGAACAGCGAAGTCAATCATATGTTCCATACCACAACGAGAGAATTTCGATCAATAGCACCGTTGTTATCCATTGCAAAATTGTTAGCTAAAGCAAATCGTATCACTAAACCATTCCCGTTATCTTTTGCAAGTCCAAGTTATTCCATAATTTTACAATCAATCGTATGGTTACGATTTTGATGATACATGTATAAAGAAATAGACAGAGAGAGAGAGAGAGAGAGAGAGAAGGGGGAAGAGGGCGGGGAGACGGAGAGACAGAGAGACAGCAAGAGAAATTGAAAGGGGAGTGAAAGATAAAATGGTTAACGTAGACAAAGATGCGCACTTTACATTGTGTGTTATTCTCTCTCGCTCTATTTCCCTTTCTGTCAAACAAATAGGCATGACATGATGACAGGGAGGGATGCGAGACGAAATAACATGATATTAAAATTTATGCTTTTTACACTCATTTCATTGTTTTTCAAAATCCAACATGGGCGCTATCATCGATCATGCCAAATCTTGCTTGCGAGTCCGCGTCGCACATTCACGTTTTCCCACGTCAGCATTTCCATGATTGCGATATGATCAAAATTTCCTACATGTCATCCACGCTCACATAGTCGTGCGCGTCGTCGTCGTACTCATCGTCGTCGAAGTCGTCCCCAATGCCGTTATATATAGCGATGTCCTCGTACGCACCACCCGTACTGTGTATGAAGTCATAGTCATCACTCGTCGACGAATTCGTGCGCGCTTTCTTTGTTCTTCTCCTCGTTGGCCGGCGACCAGATTTGTGGATAGCGCCCCCTGTTGGCTGACTCTGTCCATCGGGTTGCGCTGACGAGGCGAGCGTCTTGTTGGCGTTCGAATGACGTAAGGAATCACACACAGAAACGCTACTGTACGGGCCGTTATCCATTCCATCATACTGGACGATCGAGCCATTGGGCATGTTCTGACTCTTTGTGACGTCACTGTCTAGTTCATCATCACTCAATATTTCAATGTAAACGTTTGGCGCCGCAGTGGTAGGTTTCTCGATGACGGCGTCCTCATCCGGCCGTAGTTCGTCATAATGTTCGTCACCCGCCCCTGTCTCGAGGTCGGTACGCTTCGCGACAGGAGGGCCCCTGGTGGAGGGTGAGGAATCACCACCCACTACGTGAAAGCTACCTACCGCTGTAAGTTCTCGCTTATAGCGAAGGAGGTCCAACGGTGTATAAGTCGCCTCAGTGGCTAATCGGTCCTCGAGCGTGAAATATTTCGGCGGCTGTCGCTTTCGGTCCAACGGCCTCAACATGCTCAGATCTGGCATCGACGCACTCAGCACGAGATCCGCGGGTTCGTCCGTTTCGGGTAGAAGTTCACTGTAGTCTCCTTCATCGTTATCACCTCCCTCACTGCCTTTCATTGCGCACGCCTGCGCGTCAAAGAGCGTATCCATGCTTCGGTATCGCCGCAACGCTTGCACGGCGTCGCTGATATCGCCTGTTTGCGCGAACGAGTCCTCCAACGAGCCAGATCGGTTTATCGTCAGCAGATTAAAGGACACTCGCCGAAGACTCTTCTGCTCACTTGACCTTTCCATCCGGGTGTCGCGCTGATGGAGGTCCATGCCGCCGGAGTAGGCCCGTGGCCGCAGCGGTTCGGCGGGGGAGAACACGACGAGGAGAGGCAGGCTGCTTCGTCCCGTGGATTGTCGCGAGAGGGCGTCCTCAACAAGCATCTCATCAATCATATTCGTCAGCTCGGAGAACTCCTCATTCAGACCCGAGCTTAGATCCTCAATACTGCTCACGCGGCTCGCGAAGGGTCGATCTTGTCTCCCTCTTCCTTGGTCCTCCTTCTCACGACCGTTCCTCAGGAGACCCTGATACTGATGATGTTGCCCTGACTGGTCAGTGTTCCCTCCGTATAGGACGTCGTACTCCGCCTCGCCGATCTCGTAGTACTGCGTCCCAGACTCCATGCCGCCGCTGACACCGCCTTTGGTATTGAGGTTGACGTCTCGGGCCGCAGAGGATCGGGGAGAAATTGGATTCTCGCACATATCTATGGTGATTTGGCCCTCCGAGAGTCTAGCGGCTTTCACGTGCCTGGAATAAACAATTGTGATATGGATATTTAGCATGTTTAAGCGTTGGCACGATGTTCACTATAATCAAAGTACCTAATATTCTAGGAGTAAAGTAGTAAATAAAGTAGTTTAAATCAAATAACATCAAATAACCAAAGTGTATGTTTATGTGTGTGTGTGTGTGTGAGAGAGAGAGAGAGAGAGAGAGAGAGAGAGAGACAGAGACAGACAGACAGACAGACAGACAGAACAAAGGAGAATGGGAGATGCGAAAATCGTCAACACTTAGTCAATGCTTTTCGATTTGGCGTCCAGGCGTTTGGTGTACAGGTTACGGTCCGTGTGAAGTTGATTGATCGTAATGAGAACTGCAAGTTCGCTCTGTCAGAATAAATTGCAATTGGACGAATTTTCTAAAGAAAAGAGGGAAGAAATAAATCACTGGATGGATGTATGGATAAATGGATGGATGAATGAATGATTGAATGAATGAACGAAGAAATGAATGGATGAGTAAATAAATAAATGGATGGGTAGATGAAGAAATTGATAAATGACTGGATGGATGGATGAATGAAATTAATGGATATATTGACGGATAAATGAATGAATGAATGAATGAATGGAGGGAGGGATGCATACATGAATAAATGAATGTATGAATGTAATAGATGGGGGAATGGAGGGTGGAAGAAAAGGCGGAAAGGCTGCATAAATGAATGAATAAATGAATAAATAGATACATGAATGAATGAATGAATGAATGAATGAATGAATGCATAAATGAAAGAATAAATGAGTGAATGATGTGATGCTTACTTCTTTCGCTTGGTATGGCACAGCACTACCGTCACTCCGATTATCACTCCAAAAATCACCAGACCGACATACACAGGAATCAGCATTGGCGAGTGCGAAATCACAGGTACTGAGAACGGAGCAAGAACGAAAGTTAATCTTAGCTTCAAAGATAAACACGGATAGTTGATCACTTCTCCTGAAAAAACTATGATTTTAACATTTCATGCATGTTATCATTGGGACACATTGGTATTCCATAACATTCATGAGTTTTGTACAAGGGCGACCCTATCTTTAAAGACAGGATCCCTTTGTGGGTCAAAAATTACAATTTTGTATAAACCACGGAAAATGGAACAAGATACTGTATCAGAACTTTCTTCCCAATAATATAAGTGGAAATTGACTTAAAACGAAATTTTTGCAATCGCTAGATTTTGAGGAGGTTTGGGACAGGTACTCCGAAAATTATAGGCCTAAGATCGGAGACCGACATGCGTTATGGTCCTCACCGGTCGCCTCCACACTGCATGCGTTCAATGGGAGCAATTCGCGCATCGCGCGCTGACACCCAGGCACATACGGTTATAAATATAAACTATGGCGTTTCAGACGTAAATAAAGATAGTTTTTCACTTTTCCTGAAAAGCATTGCGAAATTATGACTGTGAGATTTCATACAGGTCATACTCTAGATTCCTGCCGAGTTTGATGATTTTTGCAAATGGGACACCCTATCTTTAAAGGGATAGTTCACCCTGAAATTTATTTTTTTTTTTAATAAAAGCAGACACATGAAAGAAACATATCAGTGAACGTTTGATGATAATCCATCAAAGGATGATAAAGTAATGATCTTCAAAAAATCAATTTTGTGACGTCACGTGCGAGGTGCTCTCGAAAATGCTGTGTACATTTTTTTTTAAATTGTGCATGTTCTAAAAAAAAAAGTATGCATCCTTGTACCTGTGCATTTGATACATCATCAGAAATACGTTATCAAACGCATACCTGTATTTGAAAAAAAAAAATGATTTCGTTATCAAAAACAGAAAAAGAGCAATTTATGTAATATGTTACAACATCAAAACTTTGAAACATCATAACTTTCTTATCCTTTGACGGATTTTCATCAAACCTTCACTTATATGTTTCGTTCATGTGTCTGCTTTTATTGAAACCATTTTTTCATGGTGAGCCTCCCCTTAAACTTCCAAACTAGCCAGTCACTGCCCATAGCGACACGATGTACACTCACCTATGATATCTGTAGCAGTGGGAGTCCATGCACTTCCGGCGGTGAACGCAGAGGATGCGGAAGTGGATGTTGACACGGTCGAAGAGGTCACGTCCAGACCTGAAACACCGGGTCATTTATCATAGGGTGTTTAATGCATAATGCTGAAGTCCATTGTTATAAAATGCAATGGTACCATAGTGGGATTTGGGATGAGGAACAAATATCAGAATCTCAGAGCTTTTGTTGAAGCCTGTTAAGCTTATTGGCTTTTTAATTGCTAGTGACCATTGGAAGTAAGATGCAATAATATATATATAAAAAAAAGAAAACAAGATGATGCTGGTTTTTATTCGCCTTCATTTTTTTGCCAAATACCATACTTTGCGTATACATACATTATGCACCACAATGTTCTATATCAATACCTTTACTGGAATCGTGGTTAATTACATTCTTGTCAGTTGCTAAAAGCTATCATAGAAGCATATTTTAGAGTAAAATTTAAATATCTGTAGTCGATCAGTACACACTTTATACATTTTTGTTTAAACTAGCTTAAACATGTTAAACATAACCTTATTTCTACTTATAGTTTAATGCAAATCTATGTATTGTTTCTTTTATATGTGTTTTCAAACTTTGTACACATGTGAATTTGAATTTGGTTGTCATGCATGCATGTTTTAATCGATAAACCATGCATTGGAATAGATGAATTCAAACATTCGATGTACCTTTTTCGGAATCTTGTCCACCCAGATAAAGAGTGAACCAGAAGCCCTTGCCCGTCACGCCGTCACTATCCGACGTAAACGTCAACCACATGGCCGTCTTCGGGGAGAAAACGAACGACGATCCCAAGAGATCCGGGGCCTCCTCGGCAAGGACGACGGTCACGACCATCTGATCCTCGCCGAGCCTTATCTTCTCGCCCGTCCCCAGCTCGATGTCCTCCATGACGAGGGTGATCTGATCTCCGATGGGGGCCTCGACCACCCACGTCAACACCGTCTCCTCGGCGTAGGGTTCGGGGTAGTTCGGCGTCATCACCGTGAGCGACGTGGCGTTCTTGAACCGGACCACGCAGACCGAGGCTACATGGGAAGACAATAGGGAATATATTACATGAATATGAATATGATGAGTAAAAAAGTGTTTTACAAAGAAATTTTAGGCATACACCCAGCTATTCTTATTACTGGGTGTATGCCTAAATTTTCTTTGTAAAATTGAAAATACCACAGAAAGCCCTTTCACTAAAAAAAAGTTTGTCTGATATATTCAATTCAGCAAATCAAATTTAATCCACTTAATGCAATACACAGTAAAAAAAAAAATAGATATAAACATGAACATGAATAGAATATGAATATATCAAACACAGAAAAAAAAAAACAATAATTGCTTGAGAGGGTAGCGGCCAGAAAGGTGTAACCTTAAAAGGGCCGACCAAAAATTATTGTCAAATGGAAAAACTCGGAATCACCGCAATGTCACTACAGAGCAATTTCGCTTTTGATATGTGTTGAATGATATTGCTCATTTGTGTAGTACTAGTGGAATATGTGCTGTGGCGTAGCCAGAGTTTAAAGATTAGTGGAGGGGTGTCATTTTTAGGGGTGGTTTGCTTCCGTGTATATAAACTTGATTGTTTTATTTTTGTAAACTTCATCAATCGGTTGGCTTTCCATATCATATAGTACATAATTATAGTTATCACTAAACCGCCTCGAATAAGCCGTCTTCGTAATTTATTCAAAACTTTCTCCCCAACTGCGTAGTAACGCGTTATGACATTCACCTGTATCTAGGGATTCAGTTTCAATTGGTGAAATGCAGCCTGAATCTATTAGTTGTTGCCACTCGGACAAACCTCGGACATTCTTTGGGGTAACCATTAGTAACATAAATTTGAATGGCGTGCATAAAATCTGCATACTTAACGAACATAGTCTTTTACGTCACGTGATTATATCTGTAATTATCAAAATCACATGGCGAACCCATTTGTCATTCAATCGAAAATTTCAATTAAATTTCAGATCATGTGAGCAGTAAAACCAAGGATGTATAAAGCAAACTTTTCCTACATCCTTGATCAAACTCATAATGATCTTGACAAACTCTTGTATACTAAACCGTAGTAATTTGGAACAGTGAAAATAAAGCACTAATTTGGTTGATATACTTTGTTTCATTGCACTGGGAATGCTTTATTATATCATAGTTATAATGATGTGATTTCGATGATCACTAACATGACTAATGCTATGTAAAGTTTTGCACAGTAAAAACCTATTGGAAGTGTCACAGGTAAGTATGAAGCGCTACGAACAATGGACGTTATCTGGTAATGATGTGGGCGCGAGGTACATCCTCGTTGTTATCTGCAGACAAGGTAAAGCTTGTCCAACGAAACTTCTCATTTCACAATTAAAGAGAAGCCCGACCCTGATAGTAAGTTCAAATGAATGAAAACCGAGAAATTAGATACATACAACGGTGTAAATCTAGTGCTGTCATCGCGCTATTTAAATTCAATGTAGACAAGACATGCTAAAATGAAACAATGACTAACAAGACAAATCCCCACCTTTCACCATTGAATGGTAAAGATCCCCTCTTCTTGTGTCACGTGTGCATTTTCTCACCGGAAATGTACACATCTCCCATTGTATATGACATAAGAAGGGTTAACACTCAGTGATATCATGACAAGCAAAATTCACCCTTTTTTCAGAATGATATTGCTTACCGCAAACTGTTGCCACTCTAGTTATTTGAATGTTACATTTTAATCTGAACCAATCTCTTATCAGGGTTCCTTGCTCTTTAACAGTCAAACAAAAGGCATATAATTGTATGTGTCATTGATGGAAGGGAAGCGAAATACCAGCTTAACTGATGGTCAGATAACAACGATGTAGGCATGTATGTATCCAACGGCTGTGTATATTAAAGTAGACATTAATTTATTCTTACTTGCAGCACATTACGTTGAGTTTTGATTGGCCTATCAAAAAAAAAATTGAATTGAATTAAGTCACAGACACCCGTCTTCCTAGAAAAAGACCGACAACAATCAAGAATTAATTACATCACTAACCAAAAGTCGTTTAATTAGTTGTTGCTAGTCGGACAGACATCGGACAGGCTTTGCTTTTAAAATAACATTTGCAACGACTAACAACTACAGAGTGCACCCCCCCCCCCCCTTGAAACTGAATCAGGTGAATGAAATATCACAAGTATGTGTTGTTGTTGTTGTTGTTGTTTTATGAAAATTAATTAACTTAACCTTCAAAATATAAAACAGCGATTATTTACGGTTTTTGTGACCAGCTACTACTGATATAAACACAACAAAAAAGTAAGGTTCTGGTGCATAATTTATGACCTTTCATTATTTATCATCCATCTCTCGATGCACTAATACCTATCCCGACACTTAACGCATTGTTCTGGTTGAGTGAGCATCGTTTAAGTAATACTCTTTCTTTTTGTGAAAAAATAAAACTGGACGTTTTGACAAAGATGTAACATGACCTGTTAGGTAAACATAAGAGGTCATTTCCGTGTCATGGTTGACTGAACACACTTTATAAATCGCACAAGAAATGCCAAAATGTACTGTTAAAACAGCATAAACCATTAACCTTGTGACTTTTGAAAAGTGATAGTATTGCCTTTAAAATTTGCCTGTTCATGCATGACTGATTGGATTAAAGTGATTTTTGCACATAAGTTAGTCTATAAGTTAAAGAACAATCCTGCCAAATTATTTGGCCCAAAACCTCTTTGATAAAAAGTTATGCTACTTTCCTTAGGAGGGGGGGGGGGGCTTACTTTTTTGTGTGTGTTTTTAGTAGCAGAGTGCAAGCTGACAGAAAGTATTACACACAACGAACAGTTCACATTCTAGGATGATAAAAAACACTTCTAATACGTACTGCAGTCGTCTTCCGACGGTTCCAAACCATCAAGAGAATTCACGCCAAAGCTACCGTTGCGTGAAGTCATATCCCCGGCGGGAGAAGTCACATCACCGGCGATAGTGGTCACACCGCCGTCGGGAGAAGTCCCAGCGCCGGCGGAAGAAGTCACAGCGCTGGCACCAGAATCCACACCTCCGCCGAGTGAATTCTGATCAGCCAAAACCGCCACAATACTCCATGCGCTCCACAAAGTAATTCCGTATAAAGTCCTCATTTCTAGTGTTTCTTCACGAATCCTTCTTGTACCAGAAAAAAAGAAGTGCTTCTCTATGGATTTTGTGTACAAGAAATGTACATAAATACACACAACATGACAGAGAAATCGTTAAAACAAATAAAAGCGTTGAAATGCTAACACAAGTTCCATAAATAGAGAGAGAAAAGTTGAGACAACGAAACGACCAACGCGTTTGCATAGCATACTCTGCTATATATTGCAGGCTTACAAAATACACTGAAAGCTACAGCTAACTGAAGTGGGATTTTCGAATGAAGAGGCACACTTTGTTTTGTTATCGAAAGAGGAGGTGGGCAAGATCGAAATCACATCCCTTTCCGGTGCTCATTAATAGAGCCCGCAGAGCTACCGTAGTTGTTTATTGATCTCGCCATTAGCCTCCTTGATTCAACCAGTACGGGTCACGTTCAGTATCTTTGGGAAGTGGCGTACGTCTACACATAACAATACACCTCAACCGCATTTAATAATTACTCAATACTAAACAGAATCCCTGAATATCTCTGTAAATACGAAGAACACGTGCGGGATACGCAACCGTCTGACAACCTCCCCCCCCCCCCCCCCCCCGCCCCCTCCGAATAAAATGTCGCGTGACTTTACAGTTTATACTATATGACTCAAATTTTAATCATTATGAACGTGTCATATGATCCGTCATCATTTTATGCCGTATCATTTTGCAAATAATCCTAGCCTAATAGAAAGAGTAACTCTCGTGCGAACTTTCTTTATCTCTCAATATTCCTGCATGTAGATTTCGTTACACTGTGTTCCTGATATGAACAAGTCTACATAACCCTACATTATAGGTCTAAACTCTACTAAAAACAACTTTCAGTATGTTCATATGATAATGTGTCATATAAATCTAGGATGTTATGCATTACATTCTCTCTATATTCCAATTCTAAAAACAGATTGATAAAAAAGCTGACAGATAAAAGCTTTTTTTTTCGATTTTTAATTGTTTAATTGTGAAATGTCAGAAAAATGAACTTACGAGAGCTTTACTTTTATACATACGCCCTCAATGTTTTTCCAAAATAATATTGTTCAAGCAGAATACCGTGTTAGATGACTTACGATCAGTGATGCACACTACAAATTGAGTAATGAATGGAAAACATGTAAGTCACCATGGTAACGCAATATGTATAGACGTAGGCTCCCATGAAACATTCGAAGCTGTTTTTTAAATTTATTTCATATTATCATGATTATGGTTATCTTGGTTAAAGTGGTGGTGAATGTAAAAAGTAAACTGAGATGAATTGAGATAATCCAAACTAAAAAATAATTTCAACAGGAAAAAAAAACCATTACATTGGGGAAAAAATCGCATAATGCTACAAGAACGCTAACCGGTAAGATGTATATATAATAAGTTGCAGAAGGTTGAACAATTATAGAATTACTATACTAAGAATGTGTTTGGTATCGATGCATGGTGGAAATAAGGCTATGGCATAGACACACAATTTTTTCATGTTTAAATCTTTTGAATGCATGTACGGGAGCATGTCAGATACCCTGTCTAAAGTAGATTTTTTACATAAAAAGACGCCCTGTCCCGATATACTGCACTACAACGTATAAAGTGCACACTCTCGCGCGCAACAACGGCAAGATCTTACAACAACAAGTTCTTACATAGCATTTAGCCACAGAAAGAAAAAAAATCACACCATTTCAAATGATAGGCCTGCATGCCCATGGAGTTAGTCCAGGTTTAGTACTCTTGGCGTTAAATTTCTTTTAAATAATACAAGCCACTATCTTTAACTTTTCAAGCACCGTTGATTCATTTCTGCACAGGCCTAAAACAAATATTTTATACAGGAATAATTTGTCTGGCAAACTAACGGTTTAACGTATTGGCATTTTGCCCGACGTCATTGGTGTCAATGCTATAAAAGCGTAGAAACTAGAAACACGGTTAAAAGGTGCGGCTTTCAATAATAATATTATTTATATATCTATGTGTTCTATATTGCATGCCCCATTTGAAAGTCTTCCAAAATATAAGAACTGGGACACTGTTTTAAGATATTGTATTCCTTTTGCATGTCTATATCGGTGTATTTACAAATATACACTACATGAAAACAGGAACTACTGTAAAACATAGGAACTGAGAAGTTGTTTTTAATGTCTGAATTGACCTTTACATTTACAATCGATGTGTTGATTTGTCTAAACAAATATATGCTTGTTCCTACATAACCTTCGATTGAAGAGTCAAATTAAATGTCAACATTTCAGGGATACAATCAGGTAAATGTAGCTCGCAAGTCACGTCTCAAAACTAAGAATGGGGAAATTCTTAAAATCGTTATCCTTTGACGGATTTTTGTCAAACCTCCACTCACTTTTCTCGTTCATGTTTCTACTTTAAATGAAACCAACGTAACTTCAGAGTAGACTTTCAATTTAACAATGACAGTTTTCTTCAGCCCATTTATAACGTATACAAAAGAACGTAAGATGATTCAAAGATAACATTAGTAACTGCCTGAGATAAATTAAAGTACAAAGGACTCAAATCCTTTGTCATTGATATAACTGTATAGTCTCTTTGATATTTCAGAAACTGGGCTTATACCATGCATGCATTGTTATAATTCATTATTTCCCTTCAATGAATATTCATGAGTATTCTAGGAACGTGATTGGTCAATCGATGCTCGCAGAATACAAACTAATTTCACTATCTCTGCCTCAGCTCCGAATAGTTTTTATTATTTTTCCTGGGGAGAACTGCTCATGGGAAAAATCATGAACATGATACGTAATATTTTTCACTTCCACCAATCTTGATTGATATCTAGAAGCAGATTACACTCCTTTATACATGGTTGGCATTTTCGTACAATGTAGAGATAGAGATTGGTTGTTATCTGCAAAAAACAAGACGCTACCTTTAACATGAGAATTATATTTTGTTCTGTCAACGTCTGCCTGATCATGATGATCGTCTTGTTTGGCCGTATAGAGGAAGTACATCACGGGAACTTAACGATAGCTAGGAGTAGGAAAACACTAAGGAGGAAACGATTGTTTGTGTAGGTTTGTCAATTGTTACATCGCGAAATACCATCAACAGTGATGGAGAGGTCGGCCGGAAAACACGTCACGAACAGACCCGTTTTCACAAGAGCAAAACATGCTAATCCATGGACTAAGCCGAGGTTTAAGTATAGCGTGATATACGTAACAAAATTTAGAAAGTTATTGTGTGAATGTGTTGACAGAATACTAACAATTGGGATTAAAACGTCGGACGGAAAATACGTGACGAATATGCATGTATCCACAAAAGCAAAAGAAGCTAGTTCTTGGACTAAGATTGCCTCAATTAAGAAAATTAGTTTGAGAATGTGTTGGAACAATACAAACGGTGATAGAAAGGTCAGACGGAAATCCCCGTTTTCCCCAAAGCACAACAAGCTGATTCATTAACTAAACCGGGGTTTCAGTCTGACGTGAAATGCGTTAAAAAATTAAAAAAATGAGTGTGTGAATTGTTTGGCAAAATATCAGCAGTGATAGGAGGGGATGACGGAAGACACCTCTCAAACATTATGTACCTGTATTCTGTGAAGCAAAGAAAGATAATCCATTGAAAAAGATGGATTTAAGTGTAGTGTGGAATGTGTTTTAAAAATTTAAAGAAAAATGCTTCTGAATATATCCCGGTAGAATACCATATAGCAATAGTGACAACAGTAACATCGAAAAGAAGAGTGAAAGGAAGGTCAGACGGAAGACACGGCATGAATAGACCCGTCTTCACAAAAGCAAAATAGTCTTATCCATGGACTGAACCTAGGCCTAAGTATGGCGAGAAATATGGACCAAATATATATTTGTTTAACATGTCTAAATTTAGATTAAAAGTAATTATTGTGTGGATGTGTGTCGCTCGATTTCATAGATACTCAATTCTTTTTAGGGACATATGCATACAGTATATCTCTGTTGAGATTAGAAAATGTTAACATTAAGGTGGCGAGTGGGGAACTATCGCTACACTCTGCCGTCAATACTCAATATTATTTGCAGTTATATGGGGGTATACAGTATATCTATGTTGAGATTAGCCAGCTTCAACATTTAGTTGGCCAGTAGGGTATCATTGCTTCATTCTGGAGTCTGGTAAACATTGGCACATACCTTACTACATGTTAGAGATACCCCTACAAACTGCTAATCAAAATAAAGGTTTTATTCTGGAGTTTAAACAAGTGTGACACGCAGCAACTAAATAATGAGCATTAAAAGTCAGATTTTGACAATAAATCAGGATTTCTTGGCATTTCAAAAGTGAAAAAGAATACTTACTCTCACTTCTAATGAAAGTTTGGGGTATTGCAGCATTCTCTTTTACAGTTTTATATTGTATATGGAGCTTCAAACATATCATTTATGTTTTTCCTCAAATTGCTTGTTTTAAAAATCTTGAGGCTTTTTTTCTGAAAATCAAGATTCTGATAACCTGTCAAAATTTGAACAAAACTGCATGAAAAGTTTTTCACTAGTTACATTTTTGATGCTCGAATGATAAACTTGAGAAATAAGCGCTTGAAATGGATATATACTGTATGTACATGGCTATACAGTGACAAAATTTGTTATTCAAATTCTTGCATGGTACAGGGGTATTTGAAATCTTTAAGCGCTTGAAATGGATATATACTGTATGTACATGGCTATACAGAGACAAAATTTGTTATTCAAATTCTTGCGTGGTACAGGGGTATTTGAAATCAATATGTGTTTTTTTTCATAAAACACACTTCAACATATGATGTAACACATACATTGCAAAAAAAAAGAAAGCATCAACAAAAACAAGTCCCCACTCGCCACCGCACAACATGATAATTTTCATTTTGTTTATAATTATGGTACACCTCGCTTTCCATACTGCAGAAATGAGTTCACTTTCGAGAGTTGGGGTCATAACAAACAACCAGAGGGCACGCCATAAACGACGTGACTGCGCTATACTTTATTAGAAAGTCGTAGGTGGTATGGGCATGGTGGACGTTAAGGCCAACGCACACGGAACGATTTTGCCACGATTCGGTAGCCGTACGGGCCTGCGACTGGAAATGTGACGTCATCTTCTTGTACAAAACAAATAGCCGGTTCCTGCGATTCACCAAATCGCAGAGTCGGATGGCATTTACACGTAGAATGTTGAAGGGCCGGGAATAGCTACGTGTACACGGAGGCGGTTTGCCGTCTGCGGTTTTCCGCCGGCGTTATTTTCCCTCGCAGTAAAGCAAGGAAATTCTGCAATGTTATCGTTTTGTAAATAGCCTGAGTGGTCTAACGTTTCGTTGGAGAGCAGAGAGCGTAAAGGCCGGGCTCGATAGTAGGGCATTCTGACGAACTGTTACCATGGTAACGGTAAACTGCTGGTGTGAACGTATCATTAAAAAGGGTAGGGCGATTTCCCATCCGTTTCCAGAACGAATTGACCGAGTTGCTCCTGTCTAAGGTGTGTTATTCCGTCCTCAAAGAATGTCGACTTTTGGTTTTCTTCGTAAAGCCCAGTGCAGACGACCCGATATGATCACGATCTGACTGGCTGAATCGTATGACCCAGTCAGTGGATTTATGTAAGCACGTGACGTCACACTTCCAGTTTTAGGCCCTTACGACTGAAACCATCGTCGTAAGACATATTGTGTGCCGCGGCCTTGAGATGTAAAAGAGGTGACCTTGATGCGCTTTTCATATTTGAAAAGTTCATCACTCACAACTGACCCTCTTTTCCCATAAACCTTCATTGCACATTGCGTTATACCCCGTTAGGTTCATATGACGTCATAAATAAGATTTCAATGAAGTATGCATCAAAACGCTATTTGATACATGCCGGAGTAAAGGTTATTTCCTGCAAAAGCTATGACAATGCATTTATTGCTGCAATCGCCCCTATAACCACTACCGTATTTATTATCGTTACTGATAAGGGAGTTGATTACGGGTTGTAATCATTGCAGGCCTGTTGAGCAGTAATTACCGGGATCCGGATTTCGTTTGATTTCAACAATGTTATCATTTGGAGATGATACCTTCCTAGTATTGGGACCCATGGTCGATGGTCATCGAAGAAGAGCACTGCATCGATTACGGGTCCTGGGAGATGTTTCACCAAACTGTTCTTAACCTAAGAGCGACTTTACGCACGACTGGTGACCCATTCCTGTCACTGCCTGTGCTATAATACAATCAGATTCTCAATGATTTTGATTCCAATTAGTTTAAGATGAAGTCTGATCTCTTTAAATCAAAATTCTTATTGTTAACAAGTGTCTATCTGAATGCAGCGTTTATGATTTGTCAAATTTGATAAGGATTGTTCGAAGTTAACTCCCTCAATGAGAAAGTGTCATTAGTCGTGCGTAAAATCGTTCTAAGCTTACGAACAGCTGAGTGACCCCCCCCCCCCCCCCCCCTTAGTAGTCTTTACCGCTGATAGCCCTTACGTTTACTAATTATTTTTATCATGAATATTACTGTAACTTGGCCTGGTACTTCTACCAGAGTTAAAATAACATATGAAATATAAATTCCCCATAAGAGCTTTAAAATCTAAAAGGTAATGAGGCTTAGGTCTAACTTAATGGCAGTTAATTCAATAAGTACATGTATTTACCATTCTAACTTCTTTATTTGTTACTTTACAAGAGGAAATATATGATAACCTTTGATTTGTTTTGATTTGAAATATTTATTTTCTGTTCGATTTCCAATACATCAAATGAAAACTTAGTAACAAACAAATGTGTCGATCATGGTCGATTAGCATGATTAGGACACAGTGTGGATATTTGAAAACATTGATAAAAGGGAACTGAATGAGATAAAATGGTTTCCATTATAAGCCGAAGCTCAGCGTTTTTTAAGAGGCATCATATCCGTACAGAGAACAACGCACAGCGCATGGATTCAATGGTTTGTAAAAACGCTGACGGTTTGATGTTATGAACAGATACATTTAATACTAAATACATTTCTTCACGAGCACGATGATGTATGTAATGTTCATTGTTCAATGTTCTGTTGGGATTAATGACCCGACAGGGAACTGAAACCAGGTGTGACCTACGCTTCCCGCCCGGTATTCCAGGCCAGAGGAAACGGGGGATAAGCAATCGAGCACACAATAGTTCACCGTTTCCTCTTGCGGTGTTAGTAGAGTTTGGACAGCCTTCGTTCGGCAGGTGGGTGGCTCTCCATAACTCTCTAACATGTCTGAAGGCCCCTCGCTGATGACACGACCCGATCAGTCGCACGACTCTGCGACTGGCTGAATCCCAGAACCCGGTCATTGGATTAATACAGATATGTGACGTCATACGACTGCAGAATAGTGGCAAAATTGTTCCGTATGCGGTGGCCTTTAAAGGAAACGTCGTTCGGGTACTATATCTGGCGTTGCACGCTGGGAACGGGACAGTTTGAGCCCGTCTTTACATCAACCATCGCCTCAATGCAAGTCAAGATAAAGTGTGGTAGTGGAAGACAAGCTGTGATCCGCGGATATGCTTGCGTGTCTCCTATGACTCAAGGTGACTCATCTATCTAGTCAAAGAATGTATCGACTATCAGATATGATTGGATATGCATATCGATCATGACGTTATGCATGAATTCTCAGCATTCCAACCACCGATACCAGAGTGACGCATTTTGGAAGATATCGTCGGTTCTTTCACACGCTTTTATTTTTAAATTCGCCAACGAGGACATACTGATATCATTCAGCGAAAAGAGATCGGCGAGATCGAGATAGATGATCCGCAATCCTCCGTGATTGCTACCGCTGTATCATCATAATTTCGTAGAACAACACACCACATCTGAACTCTGACGAAGAAGGAATACTTTGAAACAAAATGGATTACCTCACCTTCTATATCCAAACTGTAACGTTATTCGTCTGTCTTTTCCTTCAGACATGGACCGTGTCGAATGCGTATATTTTCGGTAAGAAATTGATTTGATTTCCGAAGCTACATCAAATAAATTACAGCTAAATGTGCATTATGTATTTCAATCTTTTTATGTATTCGTGTTTGTTTATTGTAATATTGTAACGCACTACTCTCTCGCACAGCCTTCCTATTCTTAAAATCTTACGCTATCCTAACAAGATAAGTTTTATAAGGAGGTACACAAGAAGAGCGTTAATGATACATAATTAGTAATTCAGATTGAAATCAGACTTGATATGTCAAGGTGCAATTTCTAATTCCAAACCTGAATCCTAACCCTAATCCAAATCAAACCTTTTTCACTAACAATTCCCACCAATATTACGGCGACATGTACGGAGACAGAGCTGGGAGTGTTTCACCAAACTGTTCTTAAACTCAGAACGACTTTACGCATGACTGGTTACCCTTTCTCGTCCTAAATGAGATAGAGTCTACACCAATGTGTTCCTGTTTTTACATAGTGGGAGTTAAATTACCAACAATCCTAATCAAATTTGACAAATCATAAACTTTGTATTTGTTAACAACAAAAATTCAAATTTACAAAGATCAGATGTCAACTTAAGCTGATGAGAACTCAAATCATTGAGCATCTGCTTTAGCAGAAGAAGGGGTCACCAGTTGTTCAAAGTCGTTCTTAGCTTAAGAAGAGCTTGGTGAAACACCCCCTCTCCTTCGTTAGCATACGTCCATATCTTTAGAGCATCTGTCGTTAAGTTAGCGGGGTTTTTTTTCATAAATTGGTGGCACAACAGTCATGGCAATCCTACTTTACCTGTAGCCGTCTCATTGCCAAGGACATGTGGAGTAAGCCGAGGGTGTTTTCAAGGCCAGGAGGGTGTTTCACCAAGCTGTTCGTTAGTTACGAATGACTTTACGAACGACTGGTGATCCCTTCTTGTGCTAAATGCGATACCACACTTTGTTCATTGAGGATCTGATTTAGCACAAGAAGGGATCACCAGTCGTTCGTAAAGTCACTCGTAACTTACGAACAGCTTGGTGAAACACCCCCCTGGTCAGGTATGGGTTAACCCTGCCAGTACCAAACACAGACACCCCCCCCCCCCCCTATGTCAGTAACAACTCTTCGTGCTTACGGCACTGGAGAGGGTAAGGCGAATGCAGCTTATTTAGAAAAGCTTTATTTTTTCTTGTTATTAATCTTTGTTTTGAAAAACGTAGAGCAAACTGTTATACAATTTGATATTTTTCTGTTGGATATCAATAACTTAACTAGATTTCAAAGCCATAATATTTTTTCATAGTCTTCATGATATACGTAGGATTCAATAATTATACATGATGGTTAAACAATCAGTTGATTTAAACATGCTTTCATCTGTTCATCTAGATTAGGCATTCGTTAACATGGTTAGCCAGGTTAATAGTCCCAGAGACGATGAGGCTACTTGACTTTTGACCTTTTCAATAATAATCAAAATTATGCCATTACGCTGCATATTATGCATACTAAGTTCTATACCTAATTTTATCCCCACCCCCCCCCCCCCCCACAAAAAAGAGTCAAACGCTTCGTGATAATTATCATGGTAAGCATGTACTGTAATATTACATGGGCCATCATTTCCCTAAGTGGCGGAAATAGGTATACGTATTATGTGAACATCTTATAATAAACTTGTCTATTTACTTGTTGTGTACAACACGTATGAGACTCGGCCAATTTCACAAGTAACAAAATTATGTAAATACAAGCGTCGCTGATATGCTAATTTCAAACTTTATCTAGGTTGCGCTCAAGCTAAATCATTGTCTTTTAATCTCCATGAAGTAGGACTTACATGATTAGATTGAAATCATTGTTTAATTTTACCCTTGCCAATGTGTGACGTTATATGAGCATGCTGTCAAAACAACTTGTTCTTAACTACGAGGGGAGAACAAAGAGCGGTGATCACAGCGGGAATTCTAATTGGGAGTACTCGACACAAGCCGGTTAGACAATGTTGTCCCATTGAAACTCGCTTGTGTGATATCATTCAGAACCGGGGACCCGTCGTATCAAGATTTGCGATTGCTTTGAATCAATCGCAATTCCGATACCCTTTATACAAAGCACACAGTTGCTATTGATATCAAATTTTTAGCACTCGCATTTGTTTATAAGACAGCGCCCAGGAAGCTACGCAACAATGGATATGACGACACTACTTCAAAACCCTTTACTGTCTAAGATGACTGATTTTGAAGCAGTTGATATTGCTGGGCTACTAGCACATTTAACTGAGAAACAAAAAAAAATGCAATACACATTATTATCCGTAGTTGAACGGTAAGATAAGTACATACGTGCAATTTCGTCCAAATAATGAATTTCTTTAAAAACAGGAGACGCGAAATACCTCAACTTGGCCCTTGTTAAAGGGAAGGTCTACAATCTGACGGCTGCAGCTCCGGAAGATTCCGAGGATGGCCGAGTCGTGACGGTCTGGCTCGTGTCTGCACCAGAGGACTTCCAAATCCTTGTTCACATCGTGGATTTCATGATGCAAAACACCGCGGATACCCTGATTGTTGGAGAGGATTCCGACCTTCAGGAATCTTCGGAAGCCTTCGCCAGGTTTTCGGGCTCGTTTCCGCCGCAGAGCTTAGTGATTCCGAACAGATACGGATGGTTGGCTTTACACTCATCCGCGACCAGTGGGAGTAGACTAAGGATCCAACTGGAAGGTGGGTATTGTAACATAATTAGCGCCGAATATTATTAAAACCATTCATGCAGGGTCTTTGAAGAGTCACATTTATCAGTTTTAAAATGTATCAACGCCGATTATACTTTAAATGATTATTGACCATCATCTATTAAGATCGACCGAAAGTTCTTATCATTATTTTGATTGGCAACATTGTCTCTTTATATCAATATTATCTCTTGATATAAATTTGTTTTGTATAACAATGTTCACACCCTACTAGGTAACAAAGTATGAAAAACAATTAGGCTAACCGTGTAGGGTTGATTCTAAGGGTGATCTATCCAGTCATAGCACTATTAGTGGGTACAATATACAAGGTGTAAGTACAAATCTTAAATCCATTGTCCTATTTTGTTAATTCTCTCTTGAACATCTGTTGGTACTTGTATTCAGCGTTGAGGACATCTACGAAGTTAAGCCTGAGGGTAAACCAAACAGTCGAGGTGATGTCCCCCAGATATCCGATGGACTACCCGAGCTACGCCGATATTGGGTGGCTGATCAAGACCAAACGCGGTCAGTCCGTCACCATTCGCTTCCTGGACGTCGACCTCGAGAGCAACTACGACAAGATCATGATCGGGACCGGGTGGGACTTCACGGACCGCGACACGCACTTAGCCCGGATCTCTGGGCGGTTCAACGCGACCGATCTCACTACGGACGTGTTCGTAGCGGCCGAAGAAGGTGTTTGGGTGCGGTTCCAGTCGGACTCCTCGAAGACCTTCCGCGGCTTCCTCCTCCAAGTGACAGCTGGACCAGGCATCGAAGTAGGTAAGTGGGCACATGCAATTGTTATTATGTATTGCATTCTTTACTCCCCGTATGTCATACAGTATGTGTATTTATTCGCAAGAAATACACACAAATTACTCTAGCACACACATGGGTATATATCTGTGGGATACCGTTTGTAGGCTGAACATCCTTCTGTGGTGAACAGCGAGAGGTTGGCATCGCTCAACCATTACCCACTATATCCTTTTTGTCCAATTTACCAGGTTTTCACATTGCTCTTTAAAAATCGACAAGTGAAGTGGGGTCTTTAAAGATTGTCCGTCCCTTTTGCAAGCTTAAAATTTGAAATCGTCTATCACGATCGTAAATTGAAGAAAGTGTGATTCAAGACCATTTCTAAGAATATAGCATGTTGAAGCTTTCTGTGTATGTAAAAAATTTCAGCCGTTAAATTTCAAACCGACTTTTTTCGTACCACAAAAAAGTATTAGTCTTTGTCAAAGTCGTTACAGTATCTATGTGGTTATTACGCGTGTGTGAAATCCTAATTTTATGAGTAACTTCCAAACTTTGGAGATGATTCCTTCCATAGAACAATTTTTTTCATAATGCGTTTTATAATTTAATGAACAGATTAATCAATAAAGCAGATATTTCAACACAAACTGCTAAGAGCCTGAGGTAAAGACTATTAATCAGACGTTGTTTACGTGCATTATTTGAATTGTACACTACGTATCAGTTTCAAATTGTGAATATAGAGCCTGCTAACAGTTCTCTATATGTTTTGCCAATGTTTCGATGGTTTTGTGGTGATCTGAAAAAGGGACTGGCTGTTTTTAACGTGCATGGGCTGTTGCTTTTCTGCACGCGCGGGATCTTTATTTAACTTTGTATACTGGGGAAGGGGTATTTTACAACAAATGGGCGAGGTGCGAAACCACACAACTGGGTCTTCTCTGTTGAGCTCGAATCCACGACCTTGCCACTGAGAGCCGAACTCTTTACCACTTGAGCCACGCTGATTTCCCTGCAATGATAAATGACAGGAAACCGTGATCACCTGGTAAGGTTGTCATTAGATAAACCGGAGAACCGAGATAATGTAATGACTTCCTTAACTGACCAAATAATAGGCATGCTAGATGCACTATTTCTCATTTGGTTTGATTACAATTCATCATGTTTATTTTCACAAGAACGTGCACAGCAATCAATCAAGGGTATAATATCATCCGGAAGCAATTTCGCGGTATATTCAGCGTGCATAATCATGGTCGGTAATGCTTAAACTTGTGTAAACACACTCAGACCACGCAATTACTTAAAGGAATTTCGACCCGGAGCTCAAGAGGGCGCTGTTGGATGACGTCACAATCATCGCCATCTTAGTTCCGAAGTTTGACGAGTAACGCTGTCAATCAAACTGGTAGATTGCGGATATGCGTTGCTTGCCCTTTCACGTACGCTGTGAGCGCTAGCCGAGCGAGCTATGCCAGTACACGTTTGTGCATACCGTAAACGGCGTAATGTACATGTACGTGGGCGGAGCCAGCAGGGAACAGCCGCCGAATCATGAGCCGAACTGTATTTCGGCATACCTAGATTGAGAATCGACATTCTTCGGGCATTCGGAACATGGCATTTGCGTAACCGGTGAAATTATCGAATAACATTGCCGTCATTGGACAACACGTACTGTCCGCTCATGCGCTTACATGGAATAACGCCCTCTTGAGCGCCGGGTCTGATTGTCTTTAAACGTTTTAAATGAAAAATACGACCACTGTCTGCAGTTTCTTAACCTCATGGATGCCGACGGTAATGATAATCCCACAAACCTAACCTTACTCTCTCTCCCTCCTCTCTCTCTCTCCCTCTCTCTCCTTCTCTCTCTCTCTCTCTCTCTCTCTCTCTTTCTCTCTCCCTCTCTCTCCCTCTCTCTCTCCCTCTCTCTCTCCCTCTCTCTCTCCCTCTCTCTCCCTCTCTCTCTCTCCCTCTCTCTCCACTCTCTTTCCCTCTCTCTCCCGCTCTCTTCCCCTCTCTCACTCTCTCTCTCTCTTTCTCTCTCCCTCTCTGTTTCAGTCTGTCTTCCTCTCTCTCCCTCTCATTCGCTCGCTTTCTCTCTCTCTCTCCCTCTCCTTTCTCTCTCTCTCTCTCTCTCTCTCTCTCTCTCTCTCTCTCTCTCTTTCTCTCCATCTCCCGTCTCTCCCATGTTCTCCCCCTCCTGCCATCCTCCTCAGAATTCATGACAGGCCTAAACGAGCAGAATCCCCAAGCAATCCCCGTCACACCACCAGTCAACCTGGCGTCACCAAACTACCCATCACCTTACCCCCATGATCAGAACATCACGTGGTTCATCTCCCCGCCCCCCAATTACCAGATCCACGTATCCGTCGTTTCCTGCTACCTGGAGGACAAACACGACGTCGTCCAGTTCGGCTCTCTCACCCAGACTCCGACCACGGCACTGGACCGCACGGAGCGCTTAACAGGGAGCGGGACCCCGCGCGGATTTCACGTATACTTCCCCGTGAACGAAACCGTGTGGGTTCACTTTCAGAGCGACTTCAGCGTGTCGTATCAGGGATTCTGGCTCCAAATAAGCGCAGTCGTTGAGCAGAGTAAGTTAAATTGTCAGTCATCGGCTTATGTAGCCTACACTATTACCCATATGGAGCTGGAAATGAAGAAGATAAATTGAAGTACGACACAAGCACGTCTCAGCTAAACATATTTGTAATAAGTCAGACTCTCTTGTAAAGGAGGGCGTCCAAAATATTTTATCCCAAATAACCCCCACGTTTATTTTTTCGTTTGTATGTAAAACATATGAAGGTGTTAAATGTTTCAAATTGAATTGCATTATATCATCTTTGGAGACTGTGTCTATCAACAAGGTGAGCAGGAGGAGTACATATTTCTAAGATGATTAAACAAATGTCTGTAAACATACAATGGGAAATACATATATTCTGAAAAAACATTTATTCTTCTAAAGACAAATACTCATAATCTAAAAAAAAAATATGTAGAAAAATTAGAAGCATTTGCAAAACTCACTTTGTCAGCAGTGACATACTCGTTGATGATGACGAGGGGGTATAAAGAGGGATTTCCGTTTCTTCCTGAACAGCTAGAAACAAAATTGATACCGAACAGGAAGTGACTGTTGAACCGAAGGCGCCCTCTCCGGTGGCAAACAACGGTAACTATATCTTCTTCTTTCGTGGTATTACACCTGTAATTATATCCCGATAGGATTATGCTTAAAGATTAATAGTTCATCATGAAATTAATTTGGTTTCAATTAAAGCAGACACATGAAATAAACATATTAGTGAAGGGTTGATGAAAATCCGTCAAAGGATAAGAAATCATAATCTTAAAGTTTTTATTTTGTGACGTCATGTGAGAGGTGGTCCCTTAAAAGTTGTAAACATTTTTGTTTGAAAATTTAAATTTTATCAAAAAGATGAGCATTCCTTTACCTGTGCGGTTGATGCATGACTAGAAACACGTTCTTACACACGTACCTCTATGACAATACTCTTAGTCCGTTGTCAAAAACAGATGAAGAATAGTTTATGGAAAATTACAGCACACAACATATGGGAGAGCACCTCGCACAAGACGTCACAAAATTGAACTTTGAAAAAAATCAGAACTTCCCTATCCTCTAATGGAATATCGTCAAACCTTCATCAATATGTTTCTTTCATATTTTGACTAACCAACCAACTTCAGGGTGGACTATCCCTTCAATTTGATAATTAAAAAAAAACATGTAAATAATGAGGCTATACATGTCACAAAGAGCTTGTCCATTTATATCTGCCTCATGGAAATTTGAAGGGCAAGTTGGTATTCTTTTTATTAAAAGCCTGAATTTGAAGATAAAGGTCAAGCATCCAGGTGCTTGTGCGAGTTTATTAAGTCCCTAGTAATGAAATCAGGGACCGATCCCCGATCATATGTTCAACCATTTCCCAGCTCTTAAGCAATAATTATCACTCTGTACAATTATGTTCAAAAGAGCTTATATGAACACATGTAGTTTTTTCTATGTAAGAGTTATAACAGTTATGGAAACAAATCAACTTGAAACTTAAGCATGGATGCATTGTCATTGGTTACAGGTGGCATAAGGGCGTCCGTTATTTCTGTGGTAGTTGTGTGTGCGGGTCTTATACTCGTGGCGCTCCTGGCCGGATCATACTACGGCGTCAAGAGGTAAGTTTGAGAGGGGGAGGGACGGAGACAGGTAGGGTTCTCAAGGGGAAAAGCGTTCATGATCAGTGTCTGTGATTTTTACTGTAATAGTGATTAGTGTAAGGCCTGGGACCCGTTGAATAAAGATTGCCATTAATAATAACTCTGCCATGAATGGTAACTACCATGGTAACATCACTCGACAACCAATCAAATTCAAGGTTTCTATAGAAGATGTCATTTGGAGCAAAGTTATACTATGCAGTAAGTTTTATGCAAAATGGCCCAAGTTAATTATGTTTAGCGACCACATATAATCTTCTCAAATCAATCATGATGATGTCTTTTTAGGTAGGCCCTTGCTTACTGAATATGCTAGTTTCCTCAGACCTATGACAAGTCAGTTGGTGTAGATGAACTGCTGCAGTATGCGTATTTTGTGCGGCTTTATAAATTCCATGCATAGCAAGGATGAAGTCTATAAACACTGTATGCTTCTTTCATGACACACAGACGAAGGCCCCGAAGAGCAGAAGGCCATACCATGACTCATCTCTACACCACACCAGACGACATCATGCCGGGCCAATACGAGTCACCGTCCGCTGCGAGGACGCACCCTCCTCCGATCACCGAGTCGGACTACATGGAGTGCATCGACGATTACGACGCCGTCAGAGAAAGCGCGAGTTGGGCGACTCCGAGTGAACACGATGCGATGACCTCTCTCAGCCAGCCAGCGGATATCACTTACCTGACCCCAACTGTTTCTCCAGCCAAGCACGACTACGCTATCACCATCAACGCTGAGAAGACATGTGCAAGTTATGAAACGGCAGGCGCGGGGAATGAGGGTGAGAGAGCAGGTGTGAGCTGTAGACCTGCGTACATGACGTCCATTGAGAAAAGGAAACCAAAAGCTGACGAGAACACGTATCATATCTACACGCCTATGAACGGGCCCCATCAAGCGTCTCCGAAGCCGGTTCGGTCTACAGCGCCCTCTGCGGTACCTAAGGGTGCATCGGGGGAAGCCAGCGCAGGACCATACGTCAACCTTACACAAGGCGGAAGCAGCAGCGCATATCTCAACGGACAGACTCAGCTGCATCATGAGGAAGGAGTGAATGGCCTTTACTACGTCCCCATGCTACCGGGTCAAACCAGTGACGACGTAAATGACGCCATTTACGAAGTCGCCACCGATGCACCTGACACTAAAAAGAAAGGCCCAAAGCCAAAGAACGGTAAAAAGGAGAAGCGGACTATTCGGAATATGTGGAAAAGGAAAAACAAGTATGCGAATGCGACGTATGGCTACGAATAAACAGATCTACATGCATCATGTTAATATGAATAATAATAATTATGATCGTCATCAAATCGCCATGTCATAATTTTTAAAAGCAGGTTTCGTCATATTTTATCAATTGTCATTTGTAAAATAAATTTTTGGAATATTAAATGAAATTCTCATTTTTAGATGAATTTGCATACACAACAATGGTCATTTTGCGTCACACATGCCAACCCACAGCTTATTTTCTGCCAGAAGCATCATTAATGACACTAGGATGGCATATGCTTTAGTGGATTGATAGTTCTGATACACAATAGTCATTGTTGTGTTCTGAATCAATTATCTGACACACACTTATTCTTAGGTCCAATTTTCGTTCGAAGGTGAACATCATCAAATATTTCGAGGATTATCATAGTAATTAAAATGTTATTATTGTGATTAAAATAGTAATCGATGAAATGTAATCAAACCTTCAAAAAATACATCCTTTGACTTTATGTTTCAATTAACATGATTTAAGATTTAAGTAACTATTAATCATTTTTCAAAAGTGTCCAAAGTTATTTTGACATCATTTATTTCAAGAGCCATTTGAAGTTTGTGAATGCATCGCATCTAAAGGAGAATATATTATTTTCCCTTTCGTTTGAAGTATCTTTCATTAAATCCAGAATCATAAAACATGTACAAAATGCCTTATACAAACTTAACGTATATCTTATTTATTGTATTTATATTTCATAATGATGATAAGAGAGAGATTTTAAGTACAAGACAGGAAAAGAAGTGTTCTGGGTTTTATTTCAAACGTATTTTAAATATAATATGAGACCACATTCATTCACATGTAAAAATATAAGATTGTTTTCAACCATGAGCGAGAGGGTTTTGAAACAATGCGAATTTCACATTTAACACACTAATAGTATCCATTGCATTTTCGGCCGGATGTAACTTCTTACTGTAGCCTACTGGACTTTCTGGGAATAAAACCTCCCTCAAACATTTTCCTTTATCTGAAAATTGGAGTACATTTTATCAGAGTATTAAGATACAAGTACCATTGATCGAAAGCAATGCCTGCTTTATTGTTTTTGTTGTTGTTTGTACCTGTGCATGTGGCGATGCCCATGGTAATATGTTTGTTCTCAGTTCAGTTCATGTTATTCCATTTATCATGAAAACAGATGTCGAAAAAAACATTTCATAACCGACAAAAACATTTATGACACATATACATGAATGAATATAACAAATATTAACGGAAACACACAAATACAACAAATCAACGAGTTTATGAGAATGAGGGGCCAACCAAAAGAGAACTTAACCTTATGAAAGTTAACCCCACATTTAAGTAATGATTAAAGGGAGATTTACGATACATACGTTTGAAAAGACAAAAAAAAACCGTACAATTTCAATCACATGTACGTATATGAGATGAAAACGACTTTAGACATGTTAGAAGTGCAGATTTTTAGATAAGTTTGAAACTATAAAGATAACTTTGGTATGTTTTTAAGATCAGCTGAGATTTTATTCCATATCATCGGACCTCTTTCAATCAAAATTAGGATGCGAGGATGCAGTCTAAAATGTGGAGCATTATGGAGAGGGTGGGTGGAGGGGGTTGAAATTTTCACTTATAAAAAAAATATATAGTTATGTATGTAAATTAATGAAATAGGATTTATGTAGTGTACTGTCAAATCAAAATGTATGTGAGTGTGTTTGTGTGTGTGTATGTGTGTATGTGTGTGTGTGTGTGTGTGCGCGTGCGTGAGTGCGTATGTGTGCATTATGGCAAGTGCCTCTGTGCTGTGCGTGATTATTTTTGATATGTTATTTGAAGTTGCATTTTAAAGAGATTATCGGAATAACCATACATTCCTACATTAGTAACTCTTTTAGCAAAGGAACACTAGGGCCTAACACATTCATCATTCAGTAAAATGATTCTTTTTCACGCAAAAAATAACGATAAAAGAAAATACCAGGAGATTAGTATAGTCCACTTAATCGGAAATCAACAATCAACAGACATCATCATGTGTAAACTTACTGTCTAACGTGGATTTACAAATTAGGCCCGGAGGCCCCGAGCAGATCGATCAAATGGCAAAATAACCATGAGGAGAGCCAATAAAAAGAATAAACGGTTTATAAACCCTTTTTAATCCCGTTAAGATTACCCAAGAAAACCAGTGTTCTGAGTTATAACCTCTCTGCCATCCTTTATAATAATAACAAAACAAAGTTGGCACGTAAACGGTAAATTTATTAGTAATTTCATAGTGAGCAATTACAACTGGCAATGAGACGCCAATATCGAAAGTCAGTTTGTTGCCTCAAAATTGTATAAACAATTGAATAAATGTGTTCCCTGTAGAAGTACTATTTTAGGGTTCATTTCTGTACATGTACGCGGGCACACGTGTACGTCATACTTTTTACTTGTACCAGGGATGTGTTATGGAAGGATGTGAAGCAACTTTCTTTCTTTGAACCCATGCGCCACGCCGCTGAAAAGTTATGTGTTCTCAACAGGTGCTCTTCAGGTGTCGAACAATAATTATGAACATGATTGTGTGGCAACGGCTTCTCAGAGAGAATTAATGTCATTAATACTTCCATCAGCATAACGGGTATCAGCAAATACAAATAAACAATTTTTTCAAGTAAAATATCTCCGCTGCACGCAAATGCACACAAACACCGATAACGTTAATACACAGCATAGCTCTATGGTTGAATCCCACAAATGCACAAGATGTCAGAAAGTGAAGAAATTTGTCAATTTTGTAAGTAACACAAATATATTATAATTTTTTTATGTCCGATTTTTTAATGATTCCTCATTATTTTTCGAAATACAAGAAGAGTAAAGGATTTGTCACATTCTTCCCTTAACTTCCTTATAGTTTGCAAACAAATTTGTCAAAAACAAAGCTTCTAGATCGAGACAAATGGGCAATTAAAGAAATTTCATTTCAAGTTGAAAACAGCTAAATTTCGGCCCGGCACATGGAACATCAAAGCATTGTCATGATTATGGAATGCTTTTGACATTCATGAGCACGCTTTAGAACCCATACAGATGTTTGAATGTACATGTATTATGCTCGAAACACCTCCCTGCTTGTACAGTCACTGTCACAGTGATGTCGCAATCGCAAATTGATTTGTGAAATTCTGGGCTATCTTCATGTTCTTCGCACTGGGATAGTTCAGTAGCTCTGCGCCCATCGTCAGAGAGTGTTTGTTTCTAACTAGACCTGTTGAAGATACCATTATTCACCCAGCTGATCTCAACCATTCAATCGCTAGATTCAGCGCCTCGGTCTCCACCACTAGAGATCAGCGTAGAGATCAATGGTCTCCACTCGTGTCCGAAGTCGAGAAAGAAACGAAGGTACTGAATAGATTTGATACAGTAAAGAGAGTTAATCAATTGATAGAGATGGCAGACGGGCAGTTTGAGGATGCAGAAGATGTGGGATGTATCGTCAATTTGTAAGTAATATTAGGCCTCCATATACATGTTCAGCGTAATGCAATCTGTGTACCATGTTTTTGTATGGAGTGTCCCATATGCTTATAAATATGTTACTACATTAATGGTGTTGCAGATGTGTGTTGCAATGTGCAATGTGTTGCAGTTATGAGTGTTGATTTTGTATATACTATTACATTATTGGTGTGATACTTTGTTTGCTATTTTTCTTCCAGACATACCAAAATAACATACAAAATCGAGCCATGTCACTGTACTCAACTAATTTTAAGAAGTCAATAAGTATAACAGAAGCAATTGGTTATCACTTTTAGTGTCAATCGTCCATCACATTCAAATGATTCACTTTCATATTTTCATAGACATAGATTTTGTTTTTTCACATTCTCATAATTTAATGTCAAAGGCAACATGTGGGTTGGTACATAAGTTCCTTGGGAATGCCAACAGCCATTGCCATGGGCGCGGTGGTGGATATACTCGGCTCTCAACTGTTCAGAATTCGTTCATCCTAAAAGTTCATGCTGAAAATTTTTATTTTGCATTTGTAGGGTGCATCCAGCGAGGAATCCTGTCTCGGCTGTCTGCCCTGCAGGAATTGAAGAAGGAAATCTGTCTCAGAAAAGTAAGTCAAACTCTCAAGGTAGAGAGTGTTGTATTCATAATATTTTGAAGTGCTCTTCACCAGCTGAACCATTGGCCATTGAGACCACCAGAAATTCATTCCAGTATAGCTTCCCAAGTGAGCTGCTGATGGGATCATTTTTACAAGGTACAAGGCCACTCTTCAATTGGAATAAGTGCATAGGAATTACATCATTTCGCCTCAGTGTAATAGTAGTTATTTTCACTTCACAAAATATCCAGGAAGCCTGTTGTTATTATGTATTATTTATGCAGCAAAACAAGTTTGGTAAATAAACTTACAGAGGGCAGTGCATGCAAGACATCAAATCAACAATAAGATGCAGGCATACCAGGGGTCTGGTTCATAAAAGCTTACCCTGGTAACTTTGCTACTTCCTTGAATTTGATTGGCTGTTGACTACTGTTAGCATGTTGTAACCATTGATGCCAGAGTAACCATTAATGGTAAGTTTTATGCAATGTTGTTCCCAGAAAGGGGAATACCTACTGTATATCCCAGTAGTAGAAGTATTCCAGTGAAAGTATTGAAGGAATTGTGAATACAACCTAATGGTCCATTGTTTTTATCTCAGTACTGGAGGCATCATTAGAAGAAGCCGAGTGGGAGGAGGAAGATGAGGAGGAGGATGACGACTACTACGACTGGGAGGAGGAGCATACAGGTATCACACACCTTTCTTATTTCTTTATTTTCAAATTGGCAACACTTGAAAAGAAAATGGAAACGTACTTTCTGATGTGAAAGAAGACAAATGTTTAGATCAATATTTGCCTATTTGAAAGGCAAAATTGTCCAATAAATATTTCTGGAAACTTCTTTTTTTTTATCTTTTGTGATTAGGGTCTTCGAAGGCCAAGCTAATACTTGATGTAGCTTTCAAATAGTCACAACACTTGAAAAACGCACACTCTACCTTTTGAAAGTCCAATGCTGAACTATAGTTCTATCACAATTGTTAATTGTTAATATCAACTAAAGGTTGCCTCTGATAGTTGCATGTAGAGTGAAATGTATTTTCTTTGTCCAAGTTCATTCCATTTTCTTGATGACACGTCACACATGCATATGCACATTCATATTTTAGGTATTTTAAAAACTAAAAAACACAATGTTTCTTCCTCATAAATTAAACATAATTCACATAATTATGAGTACATACATGTATATGTCTCATTTCTCTTCAGATTTTACCAAGAAGTTTAATGCAGTCAGAGCTTGTAATCCACAGGTAAAGTGCAATTCTTTTTATTTGATGAATGATTAATAATAACATATATGAAGTGGTACTACCAATGGGGTACAACATATTCACCAGGCTGCTGTGTGCAAATTGCACAAATGCATTGACCTACACTACAGCTCAAAGGCCCCTTCCCTTTCTTCTCTTTCCCTTTACCCGATGCTAAGTCCTTTGAGCTGTAGTGTAGCTGCAAGTGATTGAAATATATGTAGTCTCCGAATGCAATCACTGGAAAGTTGATCTTAGCCTAAAAATAATTTTACAAAGCACGCCCAATTCAAAAGATACTATGAAGTTGAATACTCACAGTATTTCTGGAGGCATGGTTTGGAATGTCAGCTGCTCTTTTACTATTTGGAGGAAGAGTCATTGTACAATTAGCAGATAAGGAAAAGTTGTCCCACAATGCAATGCACAATTCTAACACAATTCTAATGCACTTTCCATCTCTTATGCTCATAAACTAGACTGCAATTTAATGTGCTGCGCAGTGCATCATGGGACCAATTTTTTCTAACATGCGATGTGAAGAATTCTCCACAATAGTACTCCACCCTTTTCCTCAGGAAATATCATCGCGTACACCCGCATGTATCTTTTTATGTTTTGGTTGTTACAGACTACTCCTGGGAAAAATCAGGCCGTTCAAAAGGATAATTCATCGTTTCAGGTAATTCAATCTTTCTATCATTCTCTGCCTCTCTTTGTCTCTCTTTGTCTCTCTCTGTCTCTCTCTCTCTCTCTCTCTCTCTCTCTGTCTCTCTCTCTCTGTCTCTCCCTCTCTCTCCCTCCCTTTTGTTTTCTCTTTCAGCACAGACTTTATAGAAGAATGGAATCGTGACTAGTCTTGTGAATACTAGACCCTATGTTCCTCCAATCATAAATGTTGGATTAGAAATGCCCCACAGCCTAGAAGACAGGCTAAGCGGTACAGATAATCTGTTGCTGTCAGAATAAAACAGTTCTTGTAAAAATGAAAGCCCTTGTACTGATAAATGCTGTAGCCTGTAATTAGGCCCTAGCACACATCACTAATATTACCATCAGGGTATATGTGCATATCTCTAGAATCATTGAACTGGCATTCATTATGGATACGTGACATAAACTAAAACCTGCTTGGTATAAGTGGTACAAGTGACCACTTTTAGAGAAAAAAGTTAAATGTTTGTTTCCCTCGAATGATGTTTCACATTGAAACCTGTATTGAAGTAGTTTGTGCATAAATTGCTTGTTTCTCTTAAGCAATGTTTTTGTCTCGCCTGAACAAAGCTCGGCAGAGACCTAGTAATCACTTTGACTGTTAGTCTGTTAGTCTGTTGATCTGTTGGTCTGTTACAAAAATGTTAAAGTTTTTGTTTACCTTGCTCTCATTTCTTTATTTCTGCATCAATTGTGATCAAACTTAGTACAAATGATCCTTGGATAATACCACATGCATTGTTATGAAGATGATGGGGTCAAAGGTCATCTAGGGTCAAAAGATCAAATAATATGAGGCCATGTTGTTACAAAAATCTTAAAGTTTTTGTTTAACTTGTTTTCATTTTTTTATTTCTACATCAATTGTGATCAAACTTGGTACAAATGATCCTTGGGTGACATCACATGTGTTGATGAAGATGATGAGGTCAAAGGTCATCTAGGCACCATTTTCAATATTGGAAAATTTACTTAGCACTGTTTATCAATTGCAAAATCAGGCGCAACTCGTGGTTCGCGAACTACCTTATTCATAGAGATTTCATTTCATGTATCCTTTTGGTAGTCTTTCTCTATAGGATTCACTCTATATGTAAGAGAGCACCTGTCCCATGTATTGACTTCCACGTATGTCTCTCTCCTTGTTTTAGCCGCACGATAAGTCCATGAGCAGATTTGCCAGTAAGATCACAGTGGAGCGATACACAGGGCCGCAGTCTCTCTCCAATGCAGCCACAAACTCCCTGGTGAAGACAAACAAGAAAGTGGAGTCTGACAGGTAAGTCATCGTATTACATCCTCAAGTCTTTGTTTTCTCTATCCATTATTTAAATGTTAAAGGGCATATACTGTACTGGGAAGGCAAAAAAGGCCTTCAAAAGGTGATCGTGAGCATTCATCTTGCCAATGGTCTTAAATTCATGTATTGTCCATTTTAGAAGCTTGCATGAAAGTTATTTTCCCTCAAATGACCCCCATTTGGAATAATTAATGATTAATGATTAAATCCTCAAAAATATTCGGGCTGAACATTTTGAGGATTTGTGATTTAATCACTCATTGCTTCAAATGTACATCATTTGAGGGAAAATATTTTTATGCCTCCGCCACGAAGTGGCCGGAGGCATTATGTTTTCGGGTTGTCCGTCCGTCCGTCCGTCCGTCCGTACGTCCGTCCCGAATCCGTTCAGGCAATATCTTGAGAACCGTGAACCAGATTTGCTTCAAACTTGGTACATGTGTGTATTGCATAAAACCAATGAAGTGTGTACAATTGGGGTCAAATCTGATTGAGGTCAAAGGTCAAAGGTCAATAAACATTGTGAAAAATTGCCCAAAATTGACCTTTTTCACATTAAATCCAAATCCAAGGATACAATTCTCATCAAATATGGTACACAGACGGATCACTACTTGAGGATAGACTGATGAAATTTTTGGTAAAATTCCTGAAAGGTCAGAGGTCAAAGGTCAATGAACTTTGACAAAATTGCCTAAAAACTGCACCAAACTTTATATTTTTCACAATAAATCCAAATCCAATGGTACATTACCAACTAAACATGGTGCAAAGATGGGTCACTACTTGGGGCTAGACTGGTGACACTTTTGGTGAAATTTCTCAAAGGTCAGAGGTCAAAGGTCAATGCACTTTGCCAAAATTGGCTATTTTTCACAATAAATCCAAATCTAATGGTACATTACCAACTAAACATGGTGCAAAGATGGATCACTACTTGGGGGAAGACTGATAACATTTTTGGTGAAATTTCTCAGAGGTCAAAGGTGAATGCACATTGCCAAAATTTGCTGAAAATTGCCCCCAAATTGATACTTTTCACAATAAATCCCAATCCAATTATGCTTTTCAAGAAAACATGATACAAGAATCACAAGGATACAAGGATGGATTTAGACAGACTGGTTAGATTGGAAGTCAAAGAAGTAAGAGGTCAAAGGTCAAATGAACATTGCCAAACTTCGCTAAACATGGAAAAACAGAATGAATGGTATTTTCATTTCACATAGGAATTCACTGGAACATTCCCAACCAAACAAACAAACAGATTTTCTGAAAATAATCTAAATAGAGCTAGCAAAGAGGCGGAGGCATATTTATCGACTGCGTGGCAGTCGAATTGCTCTAGTTAAGCAAGCTTCTAAAATTGATAATACATGAATTTAAGACCATTGGCAAGAAGATTGCTAACAATTACCTTTTGAAGGCTTTTTTGCCTTCTCAGTACAGTATATACCCTTTAATGTGAGTTTTCTATGATATAGTTATTATATCAAATTGCTGTAATTGTCTGTGTAATATTTGTTGTTCAATGTACCCAGGGCCCCCAGGGAAAACAGTGCTTTGCTCCCTGATTCTGCTACCCTGGTAAAAGAAGACTGAATAAATAAATGAATTGATAAGTAGTGAGTCAAATTTCATGAATAGAGTACCAACAGTAATGGAAAACATTTTTTTTTCTCAGTAGGCACACGAAGATGAAGGAAAAAGATGAGCAATTTAAAAGGAGACTGATGAGTACAAAATACATATCTTCACTTAATTGTGTGAACTGTAAAGATTTTGTTGGGGAGAGATATGAAGTAACTGCCCTTCATTTTGTATTTTTCCTGTTCTATGTAGAGGTTAGTTTGATATGTAACTTGTATTGGTACATGTCATATTGTTTAGGTTTCTTAAGAACATGTTATATTGCCAATTATGTTGTGCATTCTGAATGTTTTGTTTGTAGACATCGAGTCCGGGACAAGGCAGACAGAGCAACAATGGAACAGGTCAGTAACTGAGAAGAAGATGTGTTGGGTTGAAGAATGGTAATAATAATAATCGTTTTTACAGTGTTTTCCCAGTACAAGCACCACACAAAGCGCACAATTTAGCCAAGTTACAGGTCTGCACAACACATGTTCATGTGGAGGTGTAGTGGTAGAGTGATTGGGAAAGTGAAGAAACATGTTTTCTTTTCATTCAAAAGTCTTTGAGACATAATGAAATTGCTCTCAGTAACAGGACTACTATGGAACACACAGGCACCATATTCTAAAATTGGTGAAGCATATTAAAAAAAAACCCTTAAGCAATTTGCAGGTCTAAAGATATATCTTAAACCTTTCATTACCAGGCCGGGAAAAGCTCATTGAGCTATCGACTATTAGAGTAGACGTTATATGCACCTATGGTACTTGGAGAATTAGCCTGTTCTCTACTGAGCCAGGCTGGCTTTTCTCCACTCAGATACTGAGCAACGCGACTACCACATAATCTGCTCTACGCACAATAGACAACAGGCAATGAATAAACTTCTAATTCTTTGTAGGGTGCAATTACGCCATACCCTTTCGTTTACCGGTACTGCAGTTCCATGGCAGTTTGAACATGTTAACTGGTCCAGGGTTCCCAAAGCCAGAAAATCTAACCATGAACAATGGGTTAAACCATTCAGTACAGTACCAGAAAAAGCCCATTAACTTATGACACATGATATACACCAATGGTAATAAGAGGCTTAAATCCAAATTTCCACTTCCCCTTTCCTCGCCCCTCAAGGTGCTGGATCCTCGGACCAGGATGATCCTCTTCAAGATGCTAAGCAGACACGTGGTGACTGAGATCAATGGTTGCATCAGCACAGGAAAGGAGGCTAACGTCTACCATGCAACCACGAAACAAGGAGACCATCGAGCCATCAAGGTAAGGATGCTGCTATGTGTCACCACAAATTTTAAATCTTCAAATCTTGCAATATATGTACTTAGCTCTCAAAATGTCAAGACTCATTAATGTCACTCATAAGAGACAAGAAATATTTAAATTCAATATTAGTCTAAAAGCATCAAAAACTATATGTGTATGAATATATAAACAGTGAGTGGGGACCAGAAAAAAACATCAAAAATTATACGTGTGTAATTGTATAAGTAGTGAGTAGGGACCAGATAAAAGATAAAATAATCTATGCCCTACACATGCCCATCAGCAATATATGAAGTAAACAAAGAAATGCATAGCAAAGAGTTTGATGGATATCACGTAAGCAGCAAAGAAGTTATGAATGCTTTAATGATATGAAGATTTCTATGAATTGAAGGCAAATTAGCAACTCGCTCTGAATCTAGATGAGAAGATTTGGAATGAAATTCTATGGTTACCTGCATCAGGCAGAACATTACAAGAAGTAGGGGAGGTCTTTCTCACAGGTGGATGTTTACTTAGATTTTCACTAATATTTGTGTGGCAACATTGTTTGTCTGTCACTGTATCTGAGTTCTTTGAATGGAACCCCAAACTAGGAAAACACATGACCATACCATCTCAGCCTGCTCTTCCTCATCACCTGTCTATCCTTACTAGGCCCATTGACTGGAGGAGGTCTTTGTTTCTCTTCCTCTCACATGATACCCTGCACATTCATCTGACCATCCTCATCTCTGACAGAAATAAAAATTATTATTTCCATCATTACTATTATGTTTGGTTTTCTTGACTAGATCTACAAGACCTCAATCCTCACTTTCAAGGATCGAGACAAGTATGTGAGCGGAGAATTCAGATTTCGCCATGGTTACTGTAAGAGCAACCCACGCAAGATGGTCCGTACATGGGCAGAGAAGGAGATGAGGAATCTAATCAGGTTTGTAAAGCTGCTTTCTTTCTCCTTCTCCTCCTCCTCCTTCTTCCTTCTTCTCTTCCTTTTCCTCTTGCTCCTCTTTCATGTTTTTTCCTCTTCCTCCTCTTCTTCCTTTTCCCCCTCCTCCTCCTCCTCCTCCTCCTCCTCCTCCTCCTCCTCCTCCTCCTCCTCCTCCTCCTCCTCCTCCTCTTC
>OZ022586.1:10569857-10669857 GCA_963669155.1 Arbacia lixula | reverse complement strand
AATGAAATGCAAATAAATGGCTATTCATAATCATTTTATTTACAGAATACTTCCAAAAGAACGGTGTCTGCACAATGACCATGAGGGAGCTGTTTGAGTTTGTCACCGATTCGAACATCACAGACGACAACATGTGGGACTACCTGAATAAGGTAATGTTGTGTGGTGAAATTCAAGATCATACAAGACCGCCTCTCAAGGTGACTTAAAACCACCATCCAAAATGGTGGCCAGCTACGATGATCAAATTCCCGGCATGATTGCAAGCAATTAGAATCAACAACTTTCAGCTTCTTTCATTTGTGATTGACTGCAATGAATTTGCAAAAAAATTGTGAGAAGTTGATTTCAAACTTCACTGTAAAATGGTTATACATGCCAATGATTTGTCACACCATGGAAATACCCAGTAGTTCACGAATTTATAATCTGCACATTAGGATATACTAATCCTTTGCAGGGAAAAAAAATACACAAGGGCTCTGGGCGATTTCGTCCCCGAAAATCTTGGAAATGTTAAGAGAGCCCCTCAAATTCCCATAGACACAATGTAAAATTGTAGCCAAATCGGCCAATGTGCTCAAAAAGTAGCCCCCAAAATTTTGAATTAATTTTTTCCTTGGTCCTTTGTGTCTTTTGTGTTGAATAACATGACATCTATGTTTGGATTCTGTTCTGCAGGCCATGGAGATTGCATCGCAGCGGTCAGCAGGCGACATCACCGCTCAGGAGAAGATGGACGAAGAGGTAGGAATGATACACGCCTTTATTCAGCTTATCAACAAAAAGTGCATTAACCCTTCCTGCACCAGAGAAAATGCTGCTCTATGGGATTTGTGTGCAATTAATGGTGCAAAAAAAAAACAACACATGGCACATTAAGAGTTAATGCAGTAAGGCACACTGCTGGACTTCGATGCTCATTGTCCTTGTTAGTGATTTCATGATGTCAGACCATCAGCTTGATGGTGTTAATGTATGCAAAAGAAATGAAAGAACGCTCATTATTAGCTGCCTTGGGGAAAGATGTGCAGATCATATACTCATTAATATTGGTTAAAACTTTCTTTAGATGTGTTTAGGAATACCATACATAAGATATTTCAGGGACATTTTATCTTTACAGAGATGAACATTGAATTTTTGGTGAAGTTTCAGATTACCACCCCAGTGCAATTTTGTGGTATATAGTATGATTTAAATATATATTTTTGGACTTCTAAGTTTACTATTACTCTTTATATAAATAAGCTTGATTGGCTGACCTGTATGAAAAAGAAGCAGTGAAAATAAAGACAGACACTGATTTGAACCCACACCTACTGCTTACTGGATAGCATGTCTAGTTTGTACAATTGCCTGAAAAAATTGTTTGTTTCTTTAATGGAACTTGTTTTCAGGTCTTCAAAAAGACATTTATCCCAAGGAAGTTGGAAGAAGTGGTGAACTACGAGGGAGAAATCAACAAGGCTAAAGGATCTGAAGAGCATGAGGTCAGTGAACTTGAATTTAAAGGGGAAGCTCACCCTGAAATTATTTTGGTTTCAATAAAAAGAGACAAATGAAAGAAACATATAAGTGAAGGTTTGACGAAATTTGATACATTATCAGAAATACGTTTTTAAACACATACCTGTACAAAAAAAAAAATCATTCTGTTGTCATAAACAAAAAAAAGCAATTTATCGACTTATTTTGTACACAACATATGGGACAGAACCTCGCATGTCACGTCACAAATTAAAACTTTGAAATCAAATAACTTTCTTTTCCTTTGACCGATTTTCGTCAAACCTTCACTCATATGTTTCTTTTATTTGTCTCTTTTTATTGAAACCAAAATAATTTCAGGGTGCACTTCCCCTTTAATGACAAAAATGTATTACCAGGAAATAATGATTACAACCTTATAAGATACTTACAAATACTTCCAAAATCCATCATGCATGATTGCATTACACACCACAGCAATGGATCAAAATTATGTAGGTAATATGACACCCGAAGGATAGCAATAGAAGTGAATTGTCACTGAATTCAGAGACGTACTTGGGACAAGTTTACAATTGATATATATCTAGTTGAATTTCATGAGTTGTGTTTTGTATGCTTCGTTCATTTCATCTTGTCTCTTTTGCCACAGATGTACTACAAGACGATCACAGGACTGAAGAGAGACCTGAGTGGCGTACAGAAGGTAACAGTCCTTGTCCCAGCGTTCTTCTTCATTAACCCTTTGTGTGCCAGATAAACCTCTGCTTAAAGGGAATATACTGCAGAGCTGCCAAGTCTCCCTGGTTTCGCAGGAGTCTCCCTTAAAGTAGACCAATATTACTGCATTGCATTCCATCACATTACCCAATCTCCCTAATTATTGATAGATTATTGTCATTGGGTTGTATGCATTGGGTAGACATCTCCCTGATTTCTGATGAAATTTTCCCAAATCTTTCTGATTGTTGAATTTCAATGTTGGTAGCTCTGGTACTTTACTGGGAAGACAAAAAGCCTTCAAAAGGGTAATCGTGAACAATTTTCTTGCCAATGGTCTTAAATTCATGTATTGTCCATTTAGAAACCTGCTGAAAGTTATTTGCCCACAAATGATTCACATTTGGAGTAATTGGACTAATTTGGAGTAATCCTCAAAATGTTCGGGCCAAACATTTTAAGGATTTTTTCATTTAATCACTAATTACTCCAAATGTGGATCATTTGAGGGCAAATAACTTTCAGCAAGTGTCTAAAATGGACAATACATGAATTTAAGACCATCAGTAAGAAAATTGCTCACAATCACCCTTTTGAAGGCTGTTTGACTTCCCAGTACAGTATATTCCCTTTCATGAAATATGTGTGTATTCATTATCATCATCATCATCATCATCATCATCATCATCATCATCATCATCATCTTCACATCAGTAGTGATCTGGTCAAGGACGGGTTTAGGTACCCTATCATCTTCTCAAAGTGATGTCTCTCCAAGTATCTCGATGTTGAGCCAACTGCTTCAATTGTCCATATATTCCTACTCCACAATTGACAATGGCTTCATCAGAGAAGCTTTGCAGGGTCTTCCTTGTGCTTTCCTCCCCTACAAACGACCTTCCATGACTTTGATTAGTAAACACATAATGTGTCCAGGGGGGTGTTTCACCAAGCTGTTCGTAAGTTACGAACGACTTTACGAACGACTGGTGATCCCTTTTTGTGCTAAATCAGATTCTCAATGCACAAAGTGTGGTATCGCATATACCAAACTTGTGTATTACATGAATAGCACATCAAGAATTAGCAACTCATCGTGTGTCAAATGATGATGTTCTGTGAGACTTGTATCTATTACTTGTGCAAATGGTGTAGAGAGAGTTAACCCTCTCAGTACTAAGCAATGACAGCTCCATATCAATAACAACTTATTTTCTTGCCTCTGGGACTGATCAGATTATAGGGGAATTTAAATTCTAATGATCGGCTAAATTTTGTAAATGTAGTACAATCAACAAAATGGATTGAAAAAATGTTCAATGATGTTATTATGCATGCTTTTGTCTTGCTATGGCAGACAGCGAGAGCATCAATCAAGTTAGCTTGAAATTGGAAATTCCAGCATTCCATAGGCTCTTTGCAGAACACGCATTGTAGCTACATGCATACAAAGACTTGGAAGCTACGAGCACAAAAATATTGATTATCCATCTTTCTGTCTGCTTTACTAGGATCCCAAACTGCTGGATGAAAGACTTGACGAACCAGGAGATGAGGGGAAGGAAAGGTTACAGCCCAGTGGAGATGATGGAGAGGAAGAGGAGGAAGAGGAGATGGATACCGATGAGGAGGAGGAGGAAGAGCAAGAAAGAAAGTCAACAGAGAAACAAACGAGAACGAGAGACGAATCACCAACCTCTAAGAAGGTGAGTTTCAAAGAAAGAGAAAAGAAAGCTGGTGTATTTTCTCATGTCTTTGGTGGTATCGTGGTTGCTGATATCTGCGATGATTGAGATCAACTGATCATAGTGTGGAAATGGGTACTGTACAACTGTTGATAGTGATAAGGTTGATGATGGTGAGTATGGTTATGATGATGAGGAGAAGAATAATTATGGTGATGATAGGTATGATGATAACAATAATGATAATAAAAATGATTATGATATTTATCAAAGTGATCATTAAGATCTTACTTGGTTCATGTTTGCCTGTTCATGAGAATGAATAAATATAAATTGTGGTTTTCTCTTTCCCTCTTTCTCTCATACTCTTTTTGTTATCTCTCTCAATTCTATTCTTTTTTTTTTCTCTCTCTCTCTCTCTCTTTGCAGGAAAGAAAAAAAGCTGTCAAGGAAGAGAAACGGGAGACAAGGAAAAACAAGATCCCAAAGCACGTCAAAAAGAGAAAAGAAAAGGTGGCTAAAGTGAAGAGGGGAACAAAAAAATAAAACGTAAAACATGAAGTCAAAATATATAAGCATATAACCATGGTGCATTACCGTAATTCAATAAATAATCACTTCACTTCACTGTTAATTGTTATTTTATCAGGGCTAGTCACAAGCCATTTGTCCACCTGCTTTGCACAAGTCATTTTCTGTTGTTCAAGGAGACCAACACACTGGTTTTGTGATGAAAAACAATCCACAGCCAAGTGTCGCATCATAACTTGTAACTTCCCTTGCAAAACAAGTATGCATTTAGTGTGAGTATGCTACGAGAGACCCCTTTTGTGAAGTGTTTTAAAACAAATATGAAGAACCTCAAAAAAAATCCAGAAAACCGCAACTAGAGTTGTAGTTGTTCTAATTGTTAGTGCAAGAGCCCTCAAACAAGTGTGTGGTTTTTAAATTGACGTTACATTGGTTCTATACACCATTTGATTGTAACACCATGGTTGGACATGTCAGTAAATAGACCCTTTTCTTTAGGCATGCAAATGTTTAAACAACGCGTTATTAATGGTAACCCTACAACTCGTTTTCAATGTGTAATTTAGGTTGAAGGTAGTAGTAATAAGGACTATGAGACCAGGGGGGTGTTTCACCAAGCTGTTCCTAAGTTACGAACGACTGGTGATCCCTTCTTGTGCTAAATGCGATACTGCACTTTGTTCATTGAGAATCTAATTAGCACAAGAAGGGATCACCAATCGTTCGTAAATTCGTTTGTAACTTACGAACAGATTGGTGAAACACCCGCTGTATTAAAAGAGGTACCATTGTGCTATGACCATTACGTTTAGTGCCAAACTCCCATTCTTCCTTCTGTTGATTTTAGAACAACCAAGAAGGAATCCTTCAAAAGTTGATGGAAATTCGAACCCAGTGCTGATGTCAGAAACGGATCAGGGTGGTGTATCACCAAGCTGTTCTTAAGCTACGAACGACTTTACGAACGACTGGTGATCCGTTCTTGTGTTAAATGCGATACCACACTTTGTCCATTGAGAATCTGATTTAGCACAAGAAGGGATTACCAGTCATTCGTAAAGTCGTTCGTAGCTTACGAACAGCTTGGTGGAAACACCCCCTGCCATGTTAAGGGACCATAATTATCACCACTTTCTCGCCTATACTTTCTCTGTCCTGCATTCAATAATCTATATTGCAATTAATATTGGATTATCATTGTATGGTAATGAGTGGGTTAAACTTTGTACATCAAAACTATGCCATGCTCCTTTGTTGCCTCTGCTATACCTCAAAGTCTGTTATGTGTGCAGAACATATGGTCGAATGGAGAATCTCACAAGACCCGCACCACTTGAAAAAAAAAAAATTCTTTGCATGGCGTTGATTAACCTTTATCTACGAAGGTATACAAAATGCATTGATATGAGTCAGGTAGAGATACAATATGAAGAGTTAAAAAATAAATGAGGATTTTGATTTTTATAAAAAATAAAAAAAATCTTTCAATGTCAGTAGTGTTCTGTGGTGTCGTTTATTTTGCATGTTAGCCTGACGTGTGTGCATGAATGGTGAACAAGGTATGTAAATATGAAGCAAAATGAACAATGTGATAGTTTATATGTTTTAACTGGTTAAAACATTTGTTTTTCCAGGACTTTCACAACATGTTAACTTTAAACTGGTACCCCTAATATATGTAAAAGAAATATTGCTCGGGATGATGGAAACGGATACAAGTGGGTGTGTTTTTTTTTTGTGTGTGTGTGCCTGTGTGTGTGTGTGTGCGTGCGTGTGTTCGTGTGTGTGTGATCTCCTAGGCCCCGTAACAAAGGTTTGCGATCAACTGCCAATTTGAAAGTCAAATTCTGATTGGTTACTGTGGGGTGTTTCACCAAGCTGTTCGTAAGTTAGAACGACTTTACGAACGACTGGTTATCCCTTCTTGTGCTTAGTCAGATTCTCAATGAACAAAGTGTGTATCGCATTAAAAACAAGAGGGGATCACCAGTCGTTCGTAAAGTCGTTCGTAGCTTAAGAACAGCTTGGTGATACACCACCCTAGTTACGTTGCGGGGCCCAGATTTCCTTCTTTTATTTTCATTTCAATGCTCAATCTATCGATATTTCTATCTCCATTGATTTCTCTATTTCTTTCTCTTGCTCTCTGCCCCAACATCGACATTTCTCTTTCCATCGATCTATTTCTTGCTTTCTCTATCTCATCTTTTTCTTGCTTTCTTCAACTCGCACTTTCCGTCTCAACCTTATTCTCTCCATCTGTCTTTCTTCACCTTCATCTCTTACTTCAATCTCTAGATCTTTCTCGCTCTCTGCCACATCTCTGCCTTTTTGCCATATCTTATTTTTTGTTTCTCCTCCTCTTGATTTTCCCACATCTCCCCTCCTATCCCACCCTTTTGTTTTTTGCTTCTTATTCTCTTAACATTTCTCTGATATTTTGGAAGTGTAAATTATAAAATAGAGCAGTTCATTGAGAACAGAAATTTGTAAATGAGACGTTTCACAATGCAACTTGTAGTAGGGAGCTATAACAGCACTAAATCGTACAAAATACAATTACGGAGACGGAAATTGTTTGTACATAATATTTACAGCTTTATTTTATCGACAGTTACAGACAGGACGCTCAAACCCGTGAAGCATACGCGTACTTCGGTTAGTGGACAAAATACTGTTCATGATTTTCGGGACGGCAATAAATACATTTCATAATGTTTTTTTTTATTCAGACTTGAACGTGTCGGAGAGATAACGTTTGGACAAAGACATAGGTAGAGGTTGTGTAGAAGAGACAACGTTTAGCGGGAGAGGAGAAATAGGAAGGGAAATTGGGGCGGGCGGGGGAGGACGTCGTTTGGCCTAGAGGAGCTTCTTGACTTCGTCGTAGAGTACGAGGACGAGCGCGCCGCCCGTGCCTCGGAGGACGTTGGAGAAGGCGCCCTTGAAGAAGGCGTTGACGCCCTCTTGCTGGGCGATCTTCTTCCAGCAGTCGATGGTGCTCTTGTAGAGGATCTCCTTACGTCCACTCTGCATCATCATGCGGCGCCGCACCTGAGATGGAGAAGAAGAAGGAATATTCATGACTCCATTATTTGTGTAGACATGGTTAGGTTACACTTTACCTGTAAATAGATGTGATGGAAAATATCTTATCAAGACATCACATCAAATCTGAAAAGGTAAACAGTAAATTTTCTATTCTGAGAAGTTGACGGTTGATATTCAGATGGAGATTTCGATTCTTATGTTTCTTTATTTCCTGCATTATTAAATACTCCCTTTATGATGCCATTTTCTTTGTTGTTGTTTTTTCACTTGTATTGTTGCATCATGATTGATGTTGAAGTTTTAATGTGGTTTTGCTTCGTTTGTCTTTACTCAAAAGTTTTGATCTTATACATTTTTTCCTGTGTCTATTTTCTCTGCTCAAACTCTTCTCGTCTCCCGTTTTCGTATTTTTGTATTTGTGCATTAACACCAGTCTATTTGTATAACAAATTAAACAAGTAACAATAACAAAAGCTATCACTGAAATGATATTGTAGATATACAAGTATGTGCGCAATAGTCATCGCCGTGACTCGATCACGCACTCACGCATACACTCACTCACCGTGTCGAATGGGTAGGAGACGACGCCCGACATGGTGGTGACGGTCTGGGCGATCATCCAGGAGACGAAGATGTTGTTGTACTCCTTGGGGACGAAGCCCTTGCAGGTGTCGTAGGTGCCGAAGTAGGCGGCGCGGTAGATGATGATGCCCTGTACGGACACGCCGAAGCCGCGGTACAGACCGCGCACACCGTCATGTCTATGGCGTAAAACGATATAAGATAGTTAACCCTTTTATTGCCATCCATAAAGTATATCTATGGGATGTGTGTGTGTGTGTGTGTGTGTGTGTGTGTGTGTGTGTGTGTGTGTGTGTGTGTGTGTGTGTGTGTGTGTGTGTGTGTGTGTGAGTGTGTGTGTGTGTGTTTATGTGTATTACTTGTGAATGAATTAACATGCCGCACGCATAGAGTAAAAGGGATAATTCACCCTGAAATTAAGTTGGTTTCAATAAAAGCAGAATCATGAAAGAAACATAAAAGTGAAGGTTTAACCCAAATCTGTCAAAATACGGTATTATCTTTTAAAATTGTGATTGTGTGACGTCAGGGGCAAGGTGCTCTCCCATAATTATGTTGCATGTATCCTATATGATTCCTAAACTTGCTCTTTTCTGTTTATGATAAAGGAATAACATAATTTTCAAGGAAGTATGTGTGTAAAAACGTGTTTCTAATCATGGCGATTCAAAAGGACAAGTAAAGCGATGCATATCCTTTTGAGAAAATTGACAATTTCAAAAAAATAGTACACATCATATGAGAGAGAGTGGGGAGAGAGAGAGAGAGAGAGAGAGAGAGAGAGAGAGAGAGAGAGAGAGAGGGCATCTGGCAGGTGAGGTCATAAAATTAAAACTTCACGCACAGTCGAAACGTTCTTATCCTTTGATAGATTATCATCAAACTTTCACTTTCTAAGGGTCTTTGTAGGTGTGAACTGAAATGTCGTGCCGTGTCGTGTGCCGTGTCGTGGTTCGGAATGTCGGATGTCGGATCTGGTGTGAATCTACCTTTAGCGCTAGTACCATGACAAATACATCAAACATTAGCTTAGAACACTCACTTAACGATCTTCTTCAGGCAGTCTCCGAGTCCAGTGAACTCTCTTCCGCCGCCGGTCTTGCCGACGTCGGCAGCCAACCGCGTTCTGGCGAAGTCCAGTGGGTAGACGAAGCACAGCGACGTCGCGCCCGCGGCCCCGCCAGACGCCAGGTTCCCCGCGAAGTACCGGCCGAACTGCTCCTGCTTGTTGACGCCGCTCAGGAAGAGCTGCTTGTACTTGTCCTTGAAGGCGAAGTTGAGGGCCTGCGTCGGGAAGTAGCGGATGACGTTGGCGAGGTTGCCGCGCCAGAGGGAGAGGACGCCCTGCTCCTTGGCGACGCGTTGGAAGCAGTCGACGATGCCCTTGTACTGCTTGTCGGCGGCGATCTGCTTGGAGACGGCTTGGACCTGGTGGGGGAAGAGACGGGGATCGAAATAAGAGTAGTAGATGGGAAAGATAAAGTGACTATTCATCTGAGTATATCGCAAGTCAAATCCCGCATATCTCTACTGAACAGAGTTACGATTGATGTCAATCATAAGTCCAGCTGCGATTAATCACAACTCTTTATAAGGCAGGCCCATCATTCTTCCTAATCCTTTGAGCAGCAAGAATTGTTGAGATCGAAAACAAGACGGAAAACACCACTGACAGAGAGGACGAAGTAAAACTGAAGAAAATGCGGGAGGATTAAAAAAAAAAAGATGATAAAAGAAGAAGAAGAAGAAGAAGAAGAAGAAGAAGAAGAGGAAGAAGAAGAAGAGGAAGAAGAAGAAGAAGAAGAAGAAGAAGAAGAAGAAGAAGAAGAAGAAGAAGAAGAAGAAGAAGAAGAAGAAGAAGAAGAAGAAGAAGAAGAGGAAGAAGAAGAAGATTTAAAAGTAGGAAGAGCAGAAAATAGAACGAAGAGAAACGTTAAAAAGAGGAAAAGAGAAGAGAAGAGGACAAGCTCACCATATGAAGCGGGAGAGCATAATCATGATAATTGTAACAGCAGAGTGTTTTTGGTAATATGTAGTCATGGTAACCGATGATACAAAATGCTTTATTTAACAATCACATTAACATTCGGGATGCAAAAAAAAATTGGAAGTCTAAAGAAAAGGAAAGAAGGGAAGAATGATGTGAATGAGGAAGTAAGGAGAAGAAGAGAATCAATAAGAGAATCAAAAAGAATAAAGAAGGAATAGGTGAGGAGAAAGAGTAGATGATGAACAAATTAAAAGATTCTTTATCATTTTATCCTTATTCGTCATTTTGTTTATCCATTTTCTTTCATTTATAAAACAATGTAACCCCCAAATTGCCGTGTTATTTTTGGCTTTTAGACATATCGCTAAATTCTCATATTCCCCCATTAATCCACCTCCATGTGCCTCTCCCTCTCCTCTCCTCTCCTCCCCCTCTCTCTCGCCCCCCCCCCCCCCCCCCCTCTCTCTCTCTCTCTCTCTCTCTCTCTCTCTCTCTGTCTCCTCCAACTTCTTTGTCTCCTTCTGTTTACCTCTCTCACTCTCTCTTTCTCACCATACACATATTTGGGTATTATGCACTTTACCGACTTGAGTCCCACCTCTAGCAACGAGGTTAAGAAGGTTAGCAACGAGTGCCTGACGTCATCTAGATCAATCCCCGATGTGAACTGACTTGAGTGATTGGGTCCCTACAAGTTTTAGGTCGAGATACGATTGCCATGGGTTTCTACAGCGACTCGCTAGTATCCAGAGTGTTTTGGGCGACGATATCCATCCGCTGAAACACCTAGTTCCTTAAGATTCTAATCTACAAACTGTCCTAAATACCTCAAAATTAGGGTTAGGATAGCTAATAGGTCTTAGGTTTAGTGTTAGAGTTATGCCTAGGTTTTTAAGGTCGAGCCAACGATTCATTTACCTTTAATTGTAAATCCGTCTTTAACACATCCAAATCCAATCAATTATCCAATTCATTATCTCCTCGCCGACGGTTAAAAACCACTAGAACAAAAAGCAGAATGATCCCACAAGTTATCCTTAAACATTGTTCTCTCCGCGATATTCATCGACGTGATCCAATTGCAATAAACGACAACACAATTTCACCATAACAACATGATTTCCTGGACGATCGCTACGATTCTCGAACTGCCGTTTAGTATACAGTTAACTGCTGGCAGTATAGCTAGGGCTTTAACACAGGAGTCAATGCAATGGAAAACATAGCGCGCATAGCGCGCAATCGCAGTCAACTACAATGGAAAAAAGTGCGCATTACGCGCGTATTAAGCTTGTCATAGACGCGCTGATGCCAGGCTCCATAGACTCACGTGTAAACTTTGGACTTTGATTATTTTTCATGTTTTTTCACCTGAAAATAGTTCCGGACTCTCATTCACAAATAATGTTTTTAGCTCCTCACTAATTAATTAATTGTTGTCGTGGGCTGATTTTTCAAACCTACTACAGCTAAAGCTGTAGTATAGGAGGGTTTGTTTTGCTGTGGAACCGTTTTTTCCACTTTTGAGGCCCCAAACCTGCCGTTTTTCCCGGTTTTGAGCCCTACCGGGCTCAAATCCTTTATAAGGAGGCCTCCGGCCTCCTTCAAGGTTTGGGGGCGGGGCCGTAGGCCCCGCCCCCAAACCTTGAACTTGTTGCTAAGGCAAGTCGGTAAAGTGCATAATACCCACATATTTCTCTATCCGGTACAGTAACTACTCAAAATGGACTGCCATTGTATTTTTCATAGCACATTTATTATCCTCATCACGCTCATTGCGCCAGAACAAGTGCTGTTCGTCCTTCTCTTCCACCACCACCACCCCTATCGTCATTATCATCATCATCATCATCATCGTCATCATCATCCTCGTCATCATCATCATCGTCGTCATCATCATCATCACCATCATCATCATCTTCATCATCATCCATTTCAACCCTCACCTGAAGCAGCAGTTTGACTCGCTCGATGGGTGCTACTGCCGTCTTGGAAACGGCTGCCGACACTCCTCCGGCCAAGAGATCCTTGCCGAAGCCCACCGCATCAAAGCTCTTAGCCATGTTTGGTTGATTTTCTCAAACGCTCTCTGCAAAAACGAGGATGTCAGTTGTCAGTTATTGGGCGTTGACATGGCGTGGTGGATTCACTCGTTCCTTGATCTTGTGGGCGTTCGTGTGATGTGTGGTGCTTGTTCTTATGCTGTGCGTGTGTGTGTTTACGTGTGTGGTGTGTGGAATTATATAGATTGGTATACGTTTGAAGCGTTTGCCATAAATCTCTAAAAACAAGATGCGCGCATTGGAGGTTGCCAGGAGACGCAGCTGCCACGCGCGTACTAATGCGTTGTTGCGCATGCGCATACCAGGCTGACCACCCCACCTGCGCGCTTATATTGTGATGTAATGTAGACATCTAAAAATATTATTGATTCATGATGAAATAATAATCGTCATCATCATCATCCACTTCATCATCGTTATCGTCAGCTTAAGGAAAGTTTAGCCAACTCCTATTGCTTGGAAACTGGAGTAGATTGGTGAGTACTTCATCGTCATTTCTTGCTCTTTTTTCTCAAATGCCAAGTATAGTATTCAAAATCCCTCCATTCTTTATCAACTTGAAGAAAATTTAAACTTCATCGGACACACGTACAACTTGACCTTTTGAACTTTTGAACTTTTGAACTTTTCCAATAGGAATATAACGCGTTGAATATGACGCGTATAAGGTGCCAAAATGTGAAATGTAAATTACTACGCAAAGCATACGTGGGCTAAAAGGCACATGGAAGTACGGTAAGTGTAACATGACTATGACAACACACATATTATGGATATTTTTGTGTACCGTGGATAGAGAGCCCTTATTCACGCAGCGGCATCAGCGAGTGATATAATCTTACCGAAGCAATAATTTCAACGGAGAGTGCGAAAGAGAGTGAGAAGCTCAGGAAATTTAAAACATTTAATGACGTTTAGTAAAAATCATTGACTTTCTTTGATGAAATCCAAGCATCATGGCTCGTTTCTGCATTTTAGATAAAAATGTGTCATATTTTAAACGTCCCTATACTTACCATGTTTGTGATTCGTATTGATATTATATCACTCATTATCCGGCGGTGTTTTGGGTGAAATGTGTCTACACACAATCTTCACCGGAAGCGGTCAATGACCCTTTTCGTCCACATCCTGCCTGGCTCACTTTGACCTATCCACACGTTCAGTCGTATTCACCCCGAGAAACCATCATCTAGTCATTTAAGAAAAAGAAAAAAAAATCAAGTTCATGATTACAAGCGAAATGCGATGACAATGACAGATCTGTCAGATACATAAAGGGGCCCTGCTGCATAAAATTTACCATTGATGGTAACGTTGCTTCCAATGGCAACTTCTATAGAAACCTTTAATTTGATTGGCTGTCGAGCGGTGTTTCTATGGTAGTTACCATTGATTGCAGAGTTACCATTGATGGTAAGGTTTATCAAACGAGACCCAGGTCATATCATCTGTGTATCGATGCTGCTTGATTCGTCTCTGCCAGATTCCATACTGCCCTAGTAAAAATCTGCCCTAATCTGACAAAAAGAAGCAACAAACAAAAGAGACTTTTCTTATAAATGAGCAAAATGTGTCTGTCACTTGCATTGGCATCAGTGCAACACCGCATCATGTTAGGCTGAATATCTCGCAGCAAAATTATTATTTCTTGTCCAGATTTTGGCCGTATGTACGGAATGCTGGGTACAATCTAAGAATACCAATAACCCAGATTTGAGTGATTAGCCACTTGCTTCCTTTTGTCAGAGTAGGGCACAAATGGTGTGTATGCCCAAATGCATCACTGGCGGAAAGAGACTCGATACATGAAAGGGGATCTCCAGTCAAAAAGAACTCAATGGAAGCAGAAACATCAATCTAAATTTAAGCAAATCATAGGAAAATATGCTTCTTGCAAGTAAATGGCATTTTGGATATCAAAACATGCTCAATAACGGGAAGAAATCAAGCCTATGACGTTCATCAAAGCCTCTTTACCGGGCTGCCAATTTACTACCCCCAAATAGCGATCGTCCAATCATTATCACATTCATAACTTGTTTATAACTTAAGCCAATTTTCCTCGATTTTGTTTCGCTTTGTTCCTCATATTTTTCTGCTTACATTGAAAAAAGCTTATCTTTAGACGAGCGTTCCCATGCAAGTTAGTTACTGGTCAGCGTTTTCCAGCCGCAGTGAGGCAAGAAACCAGCTCCATGTACATAGAGTCGTGATGCTTACTATGCCAAGGTGTTCAGATGATTTTACAATGACAAGAGTGGAAAAACCTTTTTAAAAGTCCGATCATGCCGATAGGATTATACTTATAACAAGCGGTATCGGTAGTAGCTCGTTTGTGAACACACCTTCATGGATCAAAATTATAAATATGAAGACAAGACAGCAGCGTTGATTTAGACCGTATGTAAAACAGTACTAGAGACTGAGAAAGACATGAAGGCCACCGCAAACGGTACGATCCGATCAGTCGTACGATTCTGCGACTGGCTGAATGGTCGGACCCAGTCATTGGATTTGTGCAAGAGGGTGACGTCATATTTTTAGTCGTAGGCCCTTACAATTGTAGAATCGTGAATCGATCGTCTCATCTGCGGTGGTCTTAAGAGATAATTTTTAGAATGTGAAAGAGAGGAGAGAGAGAGAGAGAGAGAGAGAGAGAACTTTATATTTCTAACTGATGTGTTTAAATACTGCATGCAACCCGCCGAGAGGTTCATGTGTATACCCAATAACATCATGTGTGGGGTAGGGGTGGAGGTAACCATTGAGTTTTTAAAGCTGAGAGCTATACAAAACAAAATTATACAAATTGTTTCATATCACCCGATACATAACACGTACAGCAAGATAAATTTGTTTGCCTTATCGTGAGACAACAAATTACTACACTAGCGATAATACTACCTTGATGATCAACATCTTCCGTACTATGCATTATGTATGCACAGAATGGGCGAGCTTTGTGTAAATTTGTCTATTCAACGCCGGGTCCTTCCACTGATTATCGTGGATGGTATGTTATAATCAGCAGTGCATTGGCTATCGTGATTACGCAACGAAAGAGTCACGAGCAACAACTCATTCAGGACGAAGGCCTTTTTAGAGCAAAACTGATCACTATTTGGCTTTTAAATTGGTTACACTATTTTTATTTCAAATTATATTGCTATGAAGAAATGTTACGTAAATTTTTATTAAAAGTTAATAACACGTCAAAATCATTCAAGTTAGAGCAAAAACCATGCCGATTTAAAGAGCAAATGAAGGTAACTAACAAAAAAATGGCCGAAAAAATCTGTGTTGGCGCACAAAAAGGCAATGGAAAAGAGCACCAATGAATATCCACGGTTTATGGTTTCAGATTGTATAACATTTTGCTCATCAACGCACAATGCGAATCGAAAACCATGAAAATCGTGAGATTATGGAAATCGTCATTCTTACGGGTTTTCAGTGAAATGAGTAGTTATGTCCTAAGATTTCGTGAATAAAGTTAACATAATTTTTTCGAGATATTTTGCTTACATTCTTATCTGAGTTGGTTTTAGTTTAAACATAATCAAAATGAGCGGAAAGTGATATTTTAATTGGTTGTCTGCTTATGACTGCTTAACAAAGTTTCTGACGAAAGCATTACATCAACAAAATTATCAAAGTAGGCCTACTGTTATCTATCCACAAAAAAGGACGGTTCTTAAATCGCCTGGATTTAACTATGTTAGTTCTTATAGGCCCGAAAAAATATATTTCAAAGTGTTTTCGGGAACACATCACCCCCTCCCTTGCCCACACAACTTGTTCATCATGTGTTTAAAAAAGAATGAACATCATCTGATCATATCTAATGCGTACCTTGAGTGTGACATTATCATGCACGGAAGCTATGACAATGTTTCTTGGAGCACGACACCAACGCGTGTGAAAGGTAAAAATATTCCAAAAGTATGAAATCCATTATGCTAGTCCCCCTTCGCTTCTTGTGAAATTACGACACCAACGTTTGATCAGCCGGCTCCGCGTCGAGAAGAGGCTCGTTACAAAATGCCGCGTTCCTAAAACCCGCAAGTGATAGCACGACACCAACTTCGAAAAACGGGGAAGTGGCCGCTGTCGTCAGCGCGTCGCCTGGTGTACGTGCGTGCTGTCACATTCTCTTATCATTGGATGTTCGGAATAGGTTAACCCACTCGGGACCAAGTTCCAAAATGTGTGATTTGGGGCTATAACTTTTGATATCAACTATTTAAAATAATGAAAGATGCATCACATCATATAGCATACATTTCTGCAAAAGGTGAATCTATTTAGGGCATTTAATGATATGTTTTACCTTTGTAAATATTTTTCCCATCAAAACACGGGTCATAAAATCACTAAACCTTCAAGTTGGCAACGCGGCGAATAAATTGAAATCACAGTTTCGCTTCTTAAATTAACACAGGTTTTGCTCTAAAGTATATATTTTTGACATGATAGTAACATATGATGGAATGTACATTCCGTTTTACACTAATGCTCTCAATAACAACAACATAGTGTTGCCAATTCAATAGCCAAATAAGGATCAATTTTGCTCAAAAAAATCTTTCGTCCTAAATGAGCTAAAAGATTACCAGCGAGTCCTTGTCAAGTCTGCAGTTATTTTGTTTGTCAAACTTATGGCGTGATAATTGGACTTTGCTCCAGATGATAACATTGTCTAGCTGAGATGTTTGATATCGGGCTGGACATCTTGTTTATTTAATGTCAGGAAGTCGAATGTCTGTTTTCCTTCACTGGAACTAATTGATTGAACAGCATTCAACTCTTGCCAAATTACACCGAGGCATTTTTAGATTTAGGGGATAGTTCACCCTGAAATTGTGTTGGTTTCAATAAAAGGAGACACGTGAAAGAAATATAATAGTGAAGGTTTGATGAAAATAAGAAAAGTATGATCTTTTAAAGTTTTGATTTGGGGACGTCACTGACAAAAAAAATATTCCGTTGTCAAAATCAGAAAAAGAGCAATTTATGAAATTATTCTGTAACAATATATGGGAGAGCACGTTGCATGTGAAGTCACAAAATCAACACTTTTAAAACTAGCAACTTTCTTTTCCTTTGACCGATTTTCGTAAAACCATCACTAATATGTTTCTTTCATGGGTCTGCTTTCAATGAAATAAACATAATTTCAGGGTGAACTATCCCTTTAAAGATCTTACCATTAAATTTCCAATGACACACCTATATGTATACCGGTTTGTTACTTCCCGAATAATGTTGTCGTGGATATTATTACTTTCCTACGAATGACTTTACGCTCAATTTGGTGACCCTTTCTTGTGCTGAATCAGATTCTCAATGATCTTGACCCCCATCGGTTTAAATGGAAATCTGAGCCCCGTAACATAAAGGTTTGCGATCGATCGCAAAATGGCAATGGCCAATCAACATCATTGTTGTATGTACTTTTTGTTCAAAAGAATGACCAGTACCATCAGGATTTGTCTTCCAAATTTGCGATTTATCGCAAACCTTTATGTTACAGGGCCCTGATCTAAATAAATCAAAATTCTTGTTGTAAAGTGTCTGAATACAAACTCTATGATTTGTCAAATTTGATTAGGATTTGTGGAAATGAACTCCCACTATGTTAAAACAAATTGGGGTATCTCATTCAGCACAAGAGAGGGTCACGAGTCGTGCCTAATGTCGTTCTTAGCGTATAAAGAACAGCTCGGTGAAACACCCCCTCCTGTTTCTAAACTATGAATACTCAGCAATGAGGTACAATTCAAATACAGCGTTTACAGGGAAGTATGCAGTGTCTGTTTGCCTCTTCGGCTAAGCTTCCTCTTTCAAATGTAAGGTGAAGTAGGAGTCATCCATGTCATCTCCTTTCTATATATTCATTCCTTATCACCAGGCTACCAAGAAATATAACAGCTTTGATCTTATTAAGTCACTTACTTTGTCAAAATGTAAGAAAAGGTCTGCATATATACGGTCGATCTGATCACATGAAATGTAATGGTCAAATGTATAAGCCCATTAAGAGCAATATATTTGATAAGTTCCTATTATCTACAAAGGAGCCCTTCCGTGGTGTGAAAGGTGTGAAAGGAAATTTTAGTTTTATTAAGTTGTAGATTATAAAGCTGGCTATTGGAATTATTTCCTTATCTGCTTATGATTTGTTAATCTTCAAATTCTTGCTGACTTGTCTCGATTATCTATCTTCTTCTATTTTATTCAACTTGTCATAATCTCGTATTCTCCTTTAATAACCCTGTAATTCACTCATGGGATGGTAAACGACAAATTAAAGTGGATTTATAAAAAAAAAACCGAAATAAAAACGATATATAAAGGTTACGCAGTCGATAGTTGCTTATTATATAGAAATAGAAGTAAATCAACAAGTCCAAATGGATTTAAAAAAATAAGAGCTTAATGATATGAAGATATAATTATGTCCATCATCTTCACTGACATCACTAACATTGTTTTGCACACTTTATTCGCTTTAATCGGGTACCCAGGTTCAATAAAATGTGTTTTCCTTAATTCTCTTATATCACAAATGCTAATTTGCATAATATGCACATTTCATATATTTTTAATGCCACTCTCTCTCTCTCCCTCAAATGGTGACAAAGTCAGGGAACTTTCAGAAGTAGGTCCGCAAAAGGGATTGGCTACCTTTAAAATCCGTTAAATAATGATTGACCGGACTGGTACAAGGTCCACCAATTGTTTACGAATCATCAAATTGACGAGTTTGCCCCGACCCGTGTGAGAAGTCGGTTCTTGGCCTGCTTCCAGGCTGTTGGGTATATATTCTTTTATCTAAACACTGAGATAAACAGGTCTGGCTGCAAAAGCCTACATTCTTTCTTCGAGCTTGCCCAAGCCGGGAGAAGAGAAGTAGGACTGGGAAAATGCACAAATTACCATTTTTGATGATGAGGCCTACTAAACCCTATTGTACATTTTTTGATTAACTTATACTTATAACTTATAACTTCCAACAGCCTGGAACAGAGACTAATCGATTCTGATCTAAAGAAATAAGCCAAGGTAAAACTGCTGCGATAGCAAAAACAAAACAGGCTTAGGTCGTAAATGTGTTTGTGTATCAGACAAACGATTATGGGCAAATTTATCACGCCACGACCTGTATAATGATGACGAGGACTTCGATTTGACGGTATTAAATAAATTTGATCATTTTGAGATGGTTTTACTGTCGTGCTAAAATCAATCAAGAATAGCATGACTAAAACCAATGATCATAGCAGACCAGCACTATATTGATTACCGGTAATGTGATACTCCTTTACCTTTAAATCGCCAGAAGCAACAGATTTGCAAAGTGGACTCTGAACACAGATGTGCATTGTCCTGTCACTATTTAAATGAACTTCTCACCTTCTCACCCCGTAACAATACGGTTGTTTACAGTACAAAGTTAAACTAGGGATGTGTTCGGGAGGGGAAACAACTCGAGCATAATATAATTATTCAAACATCTGTATGGATACTCAAGCGTGCTAATGAATGTCAAAAGCATTCCACAATCACTACAATACCTTGATCAGTTTTTGGAAAGCTAATTCACTGTTTTGTCTCTGAAAGCTATGTTTCTTATCACATTTTTGTGCAATTTTCAAGAAAATTACGGGCAACACCACTAAAGATCCTGTACTTGGTTTTCTTCTAAATAATTGTTGAATGATGCACAAACAGAGATATAAGATAATATTCTTACTTACACAATTAACAAATTTCTCCACTTTCCGCAGATTTCCGGAAATGTGGGATTCAATCATTATCAAAATTATATCTTAAGCTGTTTATTTTCATTAACAGAGTTTGCGTGCCCTTGCGTGCAACTGAGATAATTCAGTAGAATAATTTTTGTTCGCTGACATCTCTTTTCCTCACAAAAGTATTGATGCAATCCAACAGAACTGGACAAGCGAAATAAGACTCTACATCTCTTTTGTTCTGAGAAATCGTTGCTACGCAATCCTATTCGTTATTATTAATACACCTGGAAAGCACATGCTGAGAAGACATTTTTTCGGCGATGCCACGCATGGGTTCAAAGAAAGAAAGTTGTTTCATATCTTTCCATAACACATTCCTCGTTAAACGGTGAGTTTGGGCCCACGCACTCTCATCGTCCGTTCGATATTTAATTGTTTACCCATTTCAATCATTTTAGCCAGGCACATCAATCATGTGAGGGATCATGTGATTATATGGTGTCAGCCTCTTCTCTTTATTATGATAATCAATGCTTGTAATTTTTTTAAAATTTTATAGTCATAATTTACACAATCCCATACACCCATACACTACAAAGAACTTTTCTGTGGACGTACTCGGTGTGAGAACATTTGACACTTTCGAATACAAAATGACAAATAGAACACAGCTGAAATCTAAATATCATAACGACAAAAAAAAAGGACTTTGGGGAAGCAGAATTCGGGACGTGTCATGAATCAATATCTTAGTATTTCTATGGAATATTTTATTTGATATTTACTTGCTGACAAAACAGAACAAGAAAAAATCCCGAGCTTAATAATGTCCATTGTGCATCACACTTTACCTCTTGTGACAGTTCTATTAATAATGATAATGATAATTAATAATGATGCTTCTGACAGAAAATACCTTGTAGGTTGGCATGTGTGTTACACACAGGACATTGTTGTGTTCTGAATTAATCATCTGATACACACATAAAAAAAAACACCTGCTCGTCATGTATTCCCAACAGTATCTCTAACTGCGTAGTAACACATTGAGTTATTCATCTGTTTCTAGTTATTTAGTTTCAATTGATTGAATGCACTCTGAATTTTATTATTAGGTGTTGATACTCGATAAACCTTGGACAAGCTTTGGGGGTACCATTAACACGTATTGTTTGAAATACGTACATAAACAGTCATATACATGTACATAGTTCATGTGTTGAAAAGGGAATTGATTATAAGGGTTGTACAAGCATGTTATATTGACTGGCATTAATTAATGAAATGTCGCGTAACCTGATCCTAGAAAATGTTATCCTTTTACTCTGATGTTTCCCTGTAAATTGTTTTTAATCATTTTCAATACATGTAGTGTCAAATGCGTTTTCAAACCTAGTATTACGTCATTTCAGCCGCGGGGCATGCATTACGACACTTCCAACTCATGACTGTCATATACATGTCGAACAGTAGGGTAATGTTAATCTGGAAAGAATTACATTACACAGTAAAATTACCTTAATGCTATTTACAAATTATATAAGCTGGATTATAAATTATCAGTTATAAATAAATATGTTAACTACAACACCGGGATAACTTCCCTGCTATTTACGAAAAGAAAATCAGGTTATTTAATGTGCAAGTGGTATGATTCTCCGGCACACGGGACCGACGGCTTAAAGATGGCCCGTCCCTTTTACAAACATCAGCAAACTTCATGAAAGTTTGCACATATTTAGCACGTATCTTTTGGATACCAAATGTAAAATATTAAGGTAAGAGGTACTATAACTCCCGCAGAATAAATACAAATTTAATTAGTTTTTACTGAGATTTGACTATTTTCATGGAACGAAAAGAGAAAGTTTGATCAATTATCGAAGATTATTTCCTCAAAACTGCATATTACGCTTTGTCGATTCCAGGGAAAGGTTATTAGCCACTCAAGTGATAACAAACAGTGACAAGGTTAGGAAATTTTCAGAATTAGGTCTGCAAAAGGGACGGGCTACCTTTAATGTCTCCTCCGAAAGACTGACGCATGCATGGAATAAAATTATGACGCTTAAACAAATATTGAATAAAGCTGGTCTAGAGATAATATGTTTGTATCCATGTTGCAGTAGTAGAGAGACGTTTGTATGACCTTTATTCATAATATCATCGCATGATGATTTATAATAGTGTGTGATCGTGATCTCACGTACCACTTATACCATTATTTGCAAGCCTAAAGTGCAAACGTGTGTAAATACCACAATATCTACTAGGTATTAAAAACAACTTGTGACAATTTTGACAAATTAATAGTATGAACTCAAATGAAGCTGAAATGTACACACCGTGAAGGTTTTTTTAGGTATTAATTTCTTTTCTAGAAGGAAGTTTTGTGATATTTTGTCAATAATCATGTTTGAAGTAGTCCTTGGAATATTTCATGAGATGTTCATTTTTGGACAAGTTTGGACATAAAAATATGTGTGCATCAACTCTCATCACAGTTTCATTAATAATGCATGATGCTTCGGGCAGAAAAAAAAAAGTTGTTGTGGGTTGACAGGTGTGGTACACTACGGTCATTGTTGTCATGGTTGTGTTATACTGAAGAAAAAAATTGTTTTAACAATAATATTCACAGGTAATACACAAAAACCCAATAGAGTTACATTTTGTCTTGCATTCAAAAAGTTAAAGCAACATGATTCGTTCATATTCACGTAGGTCATATTTCATAAGGATCGCTATTCATGATATCAAAGAAGAGAATCGCTTTTCCTAGTGTATAAAGCACATGAAGAGGGGGCACTTCTCTATTCATCAATTATCAATTATGTCAATTATGAATAGCGAACCTCATCTCATGTTATAAAGAACGGACCTTAAAAAATGATCATCGGCCTTATGACCTTATGAAAAGCGGTAAAAAAAAGGTATGTTGAAATGTGTATTTTAATCATGTAATATATGTTTGTGTGGTGGGGGTGGAATAACGGTGTTAACGATGTAATGGTATTTAAGCATAGCTTTTTAGAAAAAAAAAAAAAAAAAAGGTCGAAAAGATAAGTTATGCACAGAAATATTTTCAGGGGGGAAAAATAACAAGTCTTGAAATTATTATTTAACACGTATAAAAAATGCAAAACAACCATGCCGAAACCCGGGACAGTTCAGAACTCATGCGAGTCCTCCGGGGATGGGTTTTGAACCAGGGACCTTTAGATCTTCAGTCTAACGCTCTCCCAACTGAGCTATTTCGGCTGTTGGAAACTTAAGTGACACTAAGCCGATAGTATCGATCGACGGATCGCCTGCCTCAAGGAATCTTCGTATTAGTCTAAATATTCAGAACGTAATAAATTTGATATTCGTTTATTTCGGCTCATGTACATTTGAGAATGTTTGCTGATATTATGATCTCATCATTTCTAAGGTTTTCTTTTCCTCATATACATGTAGTTACCCACTTGTTAAATAATCTCGCTATTCAGTAATGAAGATGATTAGGTGAGCGGGTTTGTAGCAGGGCAGCACTGAAAATCATGTGAATCTAAATCCGCGACACCACCTGATATAACAGCACGTCGCGTCGGTCTACGGACAGCAGTGGACACTAGTTCGCCATTTCAGACTACTAATAGTTCTACTTTGCGTGACCCATGCATGTAAATTTACAATATGTTTACAGTGATGTGGGGAATTTGAGGTCTTCGGCAGCTAGGCGCAGCGCAGACTGAATAACTCGGTCTAAATAAAGAGAAACGTGTCTGTAACACAGGACTAGTGCGTGCCTCCCGGAGGCTTTGCGTGCAATTTCGATCGCCTCGACGCAAGATTTCAGATTGCAACACGCCTGTCATATTTCCCCGCAAGGTTATGTGTAGGCCTAATGCGAATTAAACAAATCAAGAAAAAATGTGTTAACAACGAGGTTGTCCATGTTTTTTGTCACAGGTAGCTTATGTAATATTTGCCTCATCCAAATTAAGAGGGCATGTCTTTAGCGAGATTTTTTTTTAAAGCCTAAATAATAAGGCTACCACCAGTCTATTTTTCAGTCTCTCGGGTATATGATCAACCATTACACTGCTATTACACTGCTAAACGCTTATAGGTTATGCTCATTGGAAAGCAGTTGCTCAAAGATATTTCGTACTTAACTTCTTTCATGAACATTTATAGTTTTGCCAATGAAGATGGCCTTGACTGAACCACAATCTGCAGCCTGCATAGCCTTACTTTGTTTGTAGGCACATATGCATTGTACCCATGGCTTGTCCTTCGTACGGTGCATGAAGTAGGGTCTGCGTTTTGAGACTACAATAGGCTGGAGCTGCTATACCGTTGTTGCTGTTGTTGGTGGCGGTGGTGTTGTTGGTCTTGTTGTTGGTGTTGTTTTTGTTGCTGCTCGTTTTTATGGCGCTCGATCAACATATTTGCTATTTTGGCCATTTTCTGTTTTTAAATTTTCCAAAAATGATAATTTCTTCGGTTGTATTGACAGCAAAAACGTGGAAATTCAAAGGGATAGATCAACCAGAAAATGAGTTAGTCTCAATAAAATCAGAAACGTGAAATAAACATATTATTAAAGGTTTAACGAACATCCGTCAAATGATTAGGAAATTATGATCTTTTGAAAAGTCACATTTGTGACGTCGTCATGTGCGAGTGCTCTCGTCATGTACAGAATAATTCCATAAATTGACCTTTGACAAAGGAATGATTTTTATTCAAACAGGTATTGTGTGTAAAAACGTATTTCTAGAAGCAAACGCATGGTAAAAGGATGCATCACTTTTTGTTAGGAAATGCACAACATATGGGAGAGCACCTCGCCCGCGACATACGTCACAAAATTAAAACTTTAAAAGATCATAACTTTTCTTATCCGTTGACGTTTTTTTATCAAACCGTCACTAAAATGTTTCTTTCATGTGTCAGCTTTATTGAAACCAACTTAAAGGGTTGTTAAATTAGAAAAACAAGTTCCCACTAATCTATGTAAAATTACCCACTAAAAACGAATTTCCCATTTTTACCGCAATAAAGTCTCATTTTGACGAAAATTTGGATAAACGCACACCTCCAGTAACGTCAGAAAAGTCGAAATGCCATAAATACCAACAGCGTGAATAAAATATTTTATTCACGCCGTTCAAACAATACGTTACCAATGGGATCCCCAACTGAGGTTTGTCCGAGTAGCAACAAAGTTCATTCCATACATTGAATATGAATGACAAGATACAGGTGAACGCAATAACGCGTTACTACGCAGTTAGGGCGGAGGTTGTGGATACATTACGAAAATGGTCTATTATTGTACACGTCGTTGGCATTTATGGCGTTTTGACTTTTCTGACGTCACTGGAGGTGTGCGTTTTTCAAATTTTCGTGGAAATGAGACTTTCAGTGGATAATTTTACGTAGATTAGAGGGGACTTATTTTTCTAATTTAGTAGCCCTTTAATTCCAGGGTCAACTATCCCTTTAAACGGATTTGGATCAGCCCGAGAGCGCTACAAAACTGGGCGCACAAAGTCGAACGATGGCGCGATCCCCGCCCATGTGCATTGCCAGCCCTGAGAAAAATTAATGAGTCGAATTCGAGCAGATCAAATAAGTCTTCTCGCCTAGCCTATGTTTGTAGGCCTATTGAAGAAAAGTATAGACAAGGTTCACGGCTATTTTGGATTCGATCGAGCAATGGTGAATGCTATAGCTCCTAAAGTAACCGCATATTGACATCAATGCGTTTATCAACTCCCTGAAACGCGTTTTTTTTTTTTTAAATAAACGCGTTTGGAAACCTTAATTCTACCAAAAAAGCGTTGATAAACACGCCCAATATCATACGCGGACATAATACAATAGTGGCCCAGTCAAGAGTGAAGGCCAATATGGAAATAATGATGTATATTTATGATTTGTGATGATTCTTCTACTTTTGAATGTTATGTTGTTATTGAAATTGTTGTTTTGTATCCATATAAAAAAAGATATGGATTTGTTTATTTTTAAACGATTATCATAATTCATGCGATTTGGATGAAGGATAAGGTCAATGAAATGCCGTACTAAACGCTACCTAGATTATTTTGTTCCGTATTCAATTCGTATACATGTACAATGGTCAACAAAATAGTTCAGCATTGGTGCAATATAAAAAGGTGGATTGAGGGATGGGTAAAGATGGACGTGCGTGGGGGGGGGGGGGGGGAGTAAAACGAATAGTTGTTTGCTGCCTTCTGCTGTTTTTGTGTTGTGACCTTCTGATCACTTTTACATCATACAGGGTATCCAATATATCGTTACCAAGTTAGCGAATCTGACCATTTCAGTGTTGTACAATTAATGGAAAAAATAATGAGATCATATCTGTATCAATTACGTTAATGATATTCATGTAGCCTATGCCATTCTAGTCACATTATCAAATGCAATAAACTGACTATTTTCCCAATAAGTGCAATTATAATAATACTACCTAATGCTATGTCGAGTTCACCTGAAATATTTATTACGGTATATCAATGCATTTCACAACTTTAAAGTGACCTTATCAGTATTTCACTGTACGATAACTATTCAATTATACATTAGTATTATAATTTTTATTGCATTATAGTATGTATGGTATAACACCAGTCTTTTTTAAATGTAAAACCTGCATTGTTTGCCATTTTATGCAAACCTATCGGGTTGGCCTGGAATGTTTATATTTAATTTCACTGTTGTGGTACCGTGGGTGTATGATGTTGTCATTTATTCTGTAAAATTGTGTTTGCTTTTATGTTCTATGTTAGATATTTTTATCATGTGAACAAAATTAATTTCCATGTGTATCTTTTAAATGGACCAAATAAATACAATTTACAATTTGCAATTTACGTGCGTCAAGTGCATGCATAGAGCTCTAAAACCTATGTGACAAATTGATATTTGGGGCATACTTAAACAGTGCATGATTCCAGGAAACACTTTGATCGATTAATCGGGTGATTTCTATGGCTGAGTAACTTTATTTCCAAAGAAATTAATTAAATAAGCTCAATAAAGGTTTAAATGAATGTTCAGACATAACATCATACACGTTCATGCTTGAATTTAAGATATTCAAAATAATGTATTGGGGTCTCTCTTTCAATGATTGCTGTTGGATTGACGAGCACCTAATCGCATGGTTCCTCCAAGATTTCATTCAAATTAATCATGTGCTCTTTCTGTATCCGTGTGTACGTGTAGGTATGTCAGGGTGTGCGTGGGGGCGTGCGTGATTATGTGTTTGTTTATGTCTGCGTAACTTCTCAATTGCCCTCTTTCATTATCTTTATATCTCTCACTATCTATTTAATTCTCTGTCTCTGTGTGTCTCTGTCTCTCTCCCTTATTCTCTGCATTCATGCCGTTCCCTCCACCCCTCTTTCTCCCCCCCCCCCCCCTGTCTCATATATATATATATATATATATATATATATATATATATATATATATATATATATATATGTATATACATATATCTGTATCTCTCTCTCTCTCTCTCTCTCTCTCTCTCTCTCTCTCTCTCTCTCTCTCTCTCTCTCCGTCTCACTGAAACAATAGACTTCCGAGGTGTAAGGTCCAGTTCACGAGGACGAACTTTGGCTAGATATCTTGCATGAGGTCAGGCCCTCGAAAGTAAACAGTTTCAACCACTTACTAAGTAAAGCGGGTGCTGCACGACCACATCATCATGAACAAGACTCCATCAAATTTCTGACTGGTGATGGCGCTCGGTAAATGAATCCTAACGGTGCTCAGGGAATTTGTCCTATGGTTCAGGTATAAAAAGAGCTGTTTTCCGCCCCGACGGTTGTATCAGTCAACATCGGTCTCATTGCTGTGTCGTCGTCTGCTGTCGCCCTCCATCTATTCTGTCTTGTTCTCTTCTCGAGTAAGTTTTACGCCCTTTTTACGATTGAGAGTTAGTTCAATTTGTGAGCATACCTCTGCTTCTACTTCTACTACTACATCTTCTACTGCTACTTCTATATTTCTGCTATGACTACTTCTACTGCTATTACTATTATAGTATCACTACTACTACTACTACACTGTACTACTACTACTACTACTACCACTACTACTACTACTACTACTACTACTACTACTACTACTACTACTTCTACTACTACTACTACTAACTACTACTACTACTACTACTACTACTACTACTACTACTACAACAACAACAACAACTACTACAACAACAACAACTACTACTTCTACTACTACTACTACTAAATACTACTACTACTACTACTACTACTACTACTACTACTACTACTACTACTACCACTATACTACTACTACACTACTACTACTACTACTACTACTACTACTACTACTACTACTACTACTACTACTACTACTACTACTATTACAACAACAACTACTACTTTTCCTACTACTATTACTACTACTACTAGTACTACTACTACTACTACTACTACTACTACTACTACTACTACTACTACTACTACTATTCCTACTACTACTACTACTACTACTACTACTACTACTACTACTACTACTACTACTACTACTACTACTACCACTATACTACTACTACACTACTACTACTACTACTACTACTACTACTACTACTACTACTACTACTACTACTACTACTATTACAACAACAACTACTACTTTTCCTACTACTATTACTACTACTACTAGTACTACTACTACTACTACTACTACTACTACTACTACTACTACTACTACTACTACTACTACTATTCCTACTACTACTACTACTACTACTACTACTACTACTACTACTACTACTACTATTCCTACTACTACTACTACTACTACTACTACTACTACTACTACTACTACTACTACTACTACTACTTCAACTACGAATACTACTTATACTACTAACACAATATACTACTAACACTTTCACCATAGCCTACCATCACTACTATGCACTGTGTTGTTAGGTGTGTACTCATTCCTCTCTACCCCTTATACATTCGGCAAATGTAATCGTTTTATTTTTCACAGGCAAATTTCTATTAAACAACTCACCATGAAATTTTATGATTTCCCCCCTTTGTTGACGATATGAGTTATAATTGCATACAAGCTGGTAAAACCAATAACTAGAGCTTCTATTACCGTTCAAGGTCAAAACATTTCCTAGCCTGGGAATTGTTAATCCCTGTATTGCTTTGTTTGTGCGTATATGTGCAGTGATATGTGCGTGTGTATTACAGCATGCTGGGTTCTAACGAAATCTGCAGCTTTCAGAAACTATAGCATACAGAGCCGCGCCAAGCAATAAAAATTGGTTTTTAGTAACTATAGTAGAGCCGCGCCACTTTTACGATCAACCATTCAAAAATTCGGGCACGTCAAGGCAAACTGTCATGGTAACTCATCGTTTCGTCGCTCACTTCTTTTCTCTTCTTTGACCGTGCGAGGAATTTTGGCCGGGTCCTGGTGCTGCTATCGTTCATAAACTCTTTGGTCGACGCCCGGTGCGAGCCTGGCGCTGGGCCCGTGAATATTTTTTTTTACACCACTGATTAGCCACTTTCGCCAAAATATTCATAGGAGTGCTCTAGTAAGCAGTAACAAAATAGCCCGGGCCTGGCGCGAGCTATTTTGGCCGGCGCCATTCATAAACTCAAAATAGCCCGGGCCTGGCTCTGCGGCATGGCCCAGGCCAGCGAGTTTCTGAAATGAGCTCTATTTGTCAGTTGGGATGAAAAAAAAAAAATGTCCAACGGCCTGGTAGCCAGGCTAGTCATGAAAATCACGCTACGACCACAATCGAGATTTCACTAATTAATGAGGTTGTTGGGTTTAAATACACGAGAACAATCGCGATTCTCTGAATGAGGTCGACACATCGATACCGAGATCTCATTAATTTCGGCGTGTGTGAACGACCCTATTGATACGCACGTATTGCACATGCATTAATTATTTTTCCATTGCTAATAGGAAACTGTGCGACTATCAAACTGCCGGTATGCATTCCTACACCATATACATGCCATTATATAATTCATTATATTGTGCATTTTTCTTCTTTTCTCTTTCACTTTGCACCAAGAGCTAATACAATACGCGTGCTCGCAACACTGCTCATTTGAGATAGGAGATACGTACGGTATGTCAAGTTAGTGTTGATTTAATCACCGGAACAGTATGGATTTTATGTTCATTTTAGTTCGCGCCATGGACTGATATGCAGTCATCCACATAAGTGATATTCATCTGTATATATCCGACTGTCATGTAGTGTAACATTAACGACACGCCTTTATTACTTTCTACTGTCATGACTGTGCGAGCAATATAATTGTCTCCAATGTAGCATATTCACCACAATATCTGCAAAATCGTGAAGCATGGAAAATGTGTGATTTGTTTTTAAAAACAAATGCCCTCTCATTAAAAGTATATTCCACCCTGAACTTAAAATGGTCTGAATTATGCAGAAACATAAAGAACACCAAATTAGTAAAGGTTTGACAAAAGTCACAAATACACATCACATGCCTCTATGAAAAAGGTGTATTCCTTGATCAAAAAAGAAGAAAAGGGGCAATTTACAGAATCATACAGCATACTCGCAAGTGACGTATACAAAAAAAAGTTCTGATTTTTCTTTGAACGCTCACTGATATGTTGTTTTCATTTTTTACCTTACAAAAGCAATTCAACTTGAGGGAGGACTTTCCCTTTAACATGTTTAAGTTGTGACTGCGGCTACAATGTGCAGGCCTAATTTGGTTCCTGTCCGGGCTGATGGTCAGCCATTTCATGACAGGATTTCCTGAAAAATCACCGGACCGCTGGTTGGAATAATATCCCTTTATGGTCAAGGACCTCCATGTAAAAAACTTAATTATCAGTGAAGGTTCGACGAAAATCCGTCAAAGGATACGAAAATTATTATATTTAAATATTTTGTGACGTCACCTGCGAGGTGCTCTCCCAGTTTGTGCTATATGACTCCATCTTGACATGTTTGATTGCAAGCTTTCCTCCTCCTCCTCCTCCTTCTCCTCCTCCTCCTCCTCCTCCTCCTCCTCCTCCTCCTCCTTCTCCTCCCCCTTCTCCTCCTACCTCTTTCTCTTCCTACCCCTCTTTCTCCTCCTCCTCCTCCTCCTACCCCTCTTTCTCCTCCTCCCCCTCTCCTCCTCCTTCGCCTTCTCCTACTCCTCCTTCTCCTCCTCCGTAACCTCCTTCTCCTCCTCCCTAATTTCCTTTTACACCTTTTTCTCCTCCTCCTCCTCCTTCTCCTTCTCCTTCTCCTCCTCCTCCCCCACCCCTCCCCCTCCTCCTCCTCCTCCTCCTCCTCCTCCTCCTCCTCCTCCTCCTCCTCCTCCTCCTCCCCCTCCTCCTCCTCCTCCGCCACCCCCTCCAACATCCCCCCCTCCCCCCCCTCCTCCCCCTCATCCTCCTCCTTCTTCTCCTCCATCCATCCCAGATCCCACTAGCATCCCGTTACCATGACAGTCGAGGTCTACCTAAAGGACATGGGGTACCTGTTGGAGGGGCCTCATTGGGATGACGTAGACAGCAAGCTGTATTACGTCGATATCTTCGGTAATGCCATTCACAGATACGACCCCGCCGCCCAGAAAGACGAAAAGGTCGATATTGGTAAGAAAATCAAAACAAATGTCTTATTACGTCTTAGCCTCTTTCCCTTTCGCAATCTTCCTACACTGGCTGTTGGGCAATTGTAATCCAAACTAAAAAATATAGTCTGTTGCTCATGAGACTAGTAATTTGGTAAAAACATTGAAATGGAAGAAAATACTGTACATGAACATCCTTCCCAATAATAGAAGTTGAAACTGATTTTAAGCGGAATTAAAACGATGGCTAGATTTTGAGGTTTTCGAGTGGTCGTCTAAAACCTGTTAGGGTTCGTAAATGTATGACTGTGAGATTTCATATACGGTATCGCTCGAGAATACTGCTGCTTCCTGTCGAGTTTTATGGCTCTTGCAAATCGGCAACCTTGCATGTAATGAAGCTCGTATTTCGTGAACATCCCGAGTATCATCCATGAAAAATGTATTTTATTACATGCATATCAATAATAAATGATTGACTCAGTTATTGAATAGAAAAGTGCGTTTGCATAACGACGTTTACTTTGGTTCTTTAACTATTTAAGTGGCATTAATGCACTTTTGCGCAAGTAATACACGCAAATTCCATAGAGCGACATTTTGTTTGGCATACAAAGGGTTAACGCAAGCACATCTAGACTTAACACGACAAAGAGGGGGGTGAGGTGGAGAAAAGCATGGGGGGGGGGGGCTGTGTTTGTGAGTCACCGCCACGGCGCAGTCCCTCGTTCTAACTCTTAAAGACAGCCAGTCCCTTTTTCAGATCACCCCAAAACCATCGGAACATTGGCAAAACATATAGAGAAGTGTTAGCAAGCTCTATATTCACAATTTGAAGCTGATACGTAGTGTAAAATTCAAATAATGCACGTAAACAACGTCTGACTAATAGTCTTTACCTCAGGCTCTTAGCAGTTTGTGTTGAAATATTTGCTTTATTGATTAATCTGTTTATTAAATAATGAAATGCATTATGAAAACAATTGTTCTATTGAAGGAATCATCTCCAAAGTTTAGTAGTTACTCATAAAATTAGGATTTCACACTCGCATAATAACCACATATATACTGTAACAAAGACTAATACTTTTTTCGTAGTACGAAAAAAGTCGGTTTGAAATTTAACGGCTGAAATTTTTTACATATACAGAAAGCTTCAACACGCTATATTCTTAGAAATGGTCTTGAATCACACTTTCTTCAATTTACGGTCGTGATAGACGATTTCAAATTTTAAGCTTGCAAAAGGGACGGACAATCTTTAACTCTATATAACACTTTTTGTGTATTTTGGGCGCGACTACAACGCACAATTCCTATAGAGCAGCATTTTTTCTGGCAGACAATGCGAAAATAGGGGTTGCTTCTTCTTTTTTTTCAGGCGAGAGCGTTGGGGCGTCGGTACCGACTCGTAGCGGGAAGACCCTGGTCGCTGCTAAGCACAAGGTCGGCTTCGTCGATTGGCGAACGGGCAAGTTCGAGACCACGGCCGATGTCGACCCCGACAAGCCGACGACGAGGTTCAACGACGGCAAGTGCGACCACGCCGGCAGATTATGGGCAGGTAATTATTGTAATATTCTAATCACAGCTTTAACGCAAATAGTGTACTAAGCCCAGACTATTTGTGGGCGCCAGATAAAACAGCATAAAACATTGTTATTGATTCAAGTCAATTGCTTTTGTCCTCGGAATCACTTTGGTGTATTGGCCGGTATTCTGAAGTCAGGTTCAACTTAGCCGGGACTAAACTTAGACTCGACTTAGACCAGAAGTCGGATTTAACTTTGTTTAATCCCGACTTCAGAATACTGGCCATTGAGTTTATCCGCATAGTGATTACAGCGAATAATTGAAATCACCCACTGTCGTGATTCTGTGATGAAAATCACTGAATTTGTGACAGCATAATTTTACACCCCATAAAGTTAGTCTCCGTTTTGTACGCGGTCTGTTGTGAATTATACGGGTCAACGGTGCTTACTAGTACATGACATTATACAAATCATTTAGAAATACCACATAGGTGAATTCTTTCAAGATAGTTGACGCACTTTTGAGGTGAAAAGGGAAAAACAAAATAAAGATAGAAAAGATGGATGTTGTTTTTTTACAGCACTTAAACAAAACTGTTTTGGATTTCGGCGGAAAAAAAAATGTATGGAATGAAAAGAGAATGGAGAATGATAGTGGGAATTGTAAGCTAGTTGTACAGAAAATGAAAAAGAAAGAGGAGTAGAGCGCGAGAAATATCTCCCCCCCCCCCCCCCCGAAGCATAATATGAATAAAATGTGTTATCCCCTTCATATGTACGACTGCCAGTTTATTCGCTGTAATGTGAACTCATAACATGACATTAAATATGCAATGAAAGTCGTAAAATCATCATCGTGAAATGTTTTCGTCATGTTTATGATTCACGTACGTTCATTTTTTAAAAACATGTGACACGCGTAGGAAATAAACATCTTGGTTGAATGAATATATATTATAGGCGTGGTGATTTTATTGTCTGGTTTACGTATAATGTTAACTTTGATAGAAAAATGTTCAGCTTTAGTATAGTGGTACGTATTCGTTTATTTGAGCTGCCTAGTGAATAATAGAGAGAGACAAAGGGAGATATGTTGTACGTTGGAGCCAACGCGTATAGTAATTATGGTCCCAACGTGTGTATAGCACACAACTAACCTGTGTGCTGATATTACCTGGTAAATATATCAAAGAGGTGGGGCCAAATTACCGTTACCCGAGGCTTTAGCCGAGGGCAATGGTCTTTTCGAACCCACCGAGGTAATGTATTTACCAGTTCATGGCAGCACATCTGTCATGGTTACCAAGTTGCATCAGTGAGACAAAAGTATGTGTGTCTTAGTTAGTTTATCCCTTACATTAAAACCCCATTGGCTTACTGCATATATTCATGTCAATGGTGATGAGAGAGAGAGAGAGAGAGAGAGAGAGAGAGAGAGAGAGAGAGAGAGAGAGAGAGAGAGAGAGTTTAATATATATTTTGCTGCTTACCAGGTACCATGGGCGCAGAGGAGGTGCTAGCTGGAGTCGAAAAGGGGAAGGGCTCCCTCTTTTCTCTGGATTCCAAGATGAAGATCACGAAACACTTCGGTGACGTAAGTTTCCCTTCGTATCTGTGAAACCCTTAAATTACCAAGCCATGCAAACACCATTGGCTTACTACAGTCATATTCATGCATATGGTAATGGGAGAGTTACCCTATAAATAACAAGGCCATGTAAACCTAATCCGTATAAAGTTTCCTGGAGAAAAAGGTTAGTCCATTAAAACAACAACCAAAAACACAATGAATTACAAACAACGTTATAATTGCGTTGTAAGCATACTATTCGGGCAAAGCGTGAAAAGGTGTTTTGACAAAAATAATATCTCCTTCCTATATTCTATTTTGTCAGGTTGCGATAGCAAAATGTGCTTCCTCATCAAAACATTATTTTTAAGTATCGCGTTATTTCTAATTCAATTTATTGAATGTTATGAATACCATAATATTGTTTATGTCTTATACCATCATTATCAATGTAAATTAATCTTATTTCAATATCAGTATTGTAATGTAATCATTATCGTCATTAGCATTGTAATTTATATTGTAAATAGCATTACCTTTATCATCATTACCGTGATTATTTTTATCATCACCATCATCATATTAGCATACGACTGTAGCTGTGCGGTGCATCGTGGTACGGCTTCTCATTATAATGCGGTTTAAATTGTAATTCACATCATTATTACTATTTTTATTATCAACATCATCATCGTCACTACAAGTTTGTATCACACCTGACGAAGTGTTGCAGCGGCGCACGAAACGTCGTGATCTCAGATCCCTTGTTGACCACACATTGCGAGAAAATCGATTATCACTAGCGATTTATCCGCAATGAGTTACATATTTTGGCATCATCATGATAATCAAATAGTAATTATGGAGCCAAACACCTCTTTCTTTTCTCCAATATGAACCCGCCTGTAGGTGGATATATCAAACGGAATGGCATGGACGGCCGACGATAAGACTATGTACTACATCGATACTCTCAGACGTGGCGTGGATGCTTTCGACTACGACCTCGAGACTGGAGCGATAGGTAATTAACATTGAATATGTTAAAGGGATAGTTATTGATTGTTGATAGTAGTGAGGGGGTTATGTTAGAAATCATAATTTACGTCTGGGACCAACCTTTCGCGTCACTGCGGGTTCAAACCCTGGACCTGCCCTGATTTTTAACTACCATAATTTGCTCATGAATGTCTTAGACTACAGCCACTAGACTGGCGTGATAGGTAACTAACATTGAATGTGTGAATTTGCCCCCCCCCCCCCTTTCTCCCCGGCTTTCCGGCTAATCTATCTATCCCCCCCCCCCTCCCCTCTCTCTCTGTCTGTATCTATCTCTCTCCATATCCCCACCCCTATCACTCGCTCGCTCGCTCTCTCTCCCTTTCTCTCCCTCTCTCTCTTCCTCCTCTCTCTCTGTCTGTCTATCTGTCTGTCTGTCTGTCTCTCTCTCTCTCTTCCTCCCCCCCCCTCTATCTCCTCTCTCTCTCTCTCTCTCTCTCTCTCTCTCTCTCTCTCTTTCTCTCCCTCTCTCTCCCTCTCTCTCTCTGTCTCTGTCTCTCTCTCTCTCTCTTTCTCTCTCTCTCTCCCCCCTCCCCCTCTCTCTCTCTCTCTCCCCCTCTCCCCCCCCCCCCCTCTCTCTCTCTCCCTCCCCCTCTCTCTCTATCTCTTTATCCCCCACCTCTCTCTCTCCCCCACCCCCTCTCTTCCCCACCCTCCAGGCAACCGTCGCCAGGTGATTTCAGTGCCCGAATCAGAGGGTCTGCCTGACGGGATGTGCATCGACAGCGAGGACATGCTCTGGGTGGCGCTCTTCAATGGTGACGTCATCAATAGATACAACCCAAAGACAGGTGAGAATACTGTCGTTAATTCGGACAAATTTGATTTCATATTACTCCTTACACAACATTGCATACATTTCTTGATTAGGTTGGAACAAAATGTTCGCTACAAATGGTGATCAACAAATCACGATTTTTGATGCATAGGCGCACGGCGTTGAATATTAAAGAGGAAATAAGGCAAAATCAAATGCACTTGACGTCTCAAGTTTCTATGTCTACGACGTCTATGTTTCTGTCAGTTGAAGCACTAATACATGAGATTCACACACACACACACACACACACACGCACACACACACACACACACACACACACACACACACACACACACATAAACACTCACATCATCCATATAATCGTAACATTGACATAACCCCCAACACACATTCCTTTTATTACACATTAGCTATCAATAATTCTATCGAATTATTTAGTCATTTAAAAGCAAAGTAAACAATTTCCATAACCAATCAATTCAAGGTATAACTGGAAGACCCATGTCCTGTAAAGTGTGCTGACCTTTACATAAAGTCGAATGAACAGTAAATTTTATTACCTTTCTGAATCTATTCTGAATAACTGCTGATATTTCCACTCTCTCTTTCTCCTTTCCCTTCCTCCTTCCGAATCGTGCCCATCCTATTCCTCTCTCCCGCTCTCTCCCGCTCTCTCCCGCACTCGGCCGTTACCATGCCAACAGGCGAGAAGCTACGAACGATCCGCTTCCCGACGACCAACATCACGTCGTGTTGCTGGGGCGGCCCGAACTGCGACGAGCTCTACGTGACGTGTGCAAAACACTTCCTCACCGACGAGCAGAAGGCTACGCAACCGCTCGCCGGGTCCGTCTTCCGGGTCAAGGGGTTAGGGGTCAAAGGGGTCAAGTGCGATCCGTTCAAAGACATCTAGACCATCCTATAGACCTCGTCTAGTCACTCGGGCTAATACAAATTCTCCTCTCATGCTTAACTTCTTCTCTGTCAGACTCCATACTGCCCGATGGGAATGGTCTGTATTACCAGTCCAAACGTGCCGCAATGGCGCATAAAATAGCTCAGACCGCCGAAGACGCGACACGATTTTATCACGATTCTGCAGTAGTTGTAAGGTCCGACGACTAGCTATGTGACGTCACATTTTTGCGTACAAATCCAATGATCGGGTCCTTCGATTCAGCCTGTCGCAGAGTTGTACGACTGATCTGATCGTTCGTATGCGGTGGCCTTTTAGGCTTATGTCTTCTCTGCGGCTTACCTTACATTGCAGGAGAAAAAAAAGGTGAAGATTAAGGATGCTTAGTCATAATAGTGACTGCAGCAGTGCATGTAAAAGAAACATATCTATTTCAAAGCCTAGAATATTATGTCAACGTTTCGGTTGCTAAGGACATGGATGAGTGTCGCTTTGGCCTGGGTTCATATCATATTGCATAGCTTTAGCACTGAGAATCTATTAAACTCCATGGATGGTATTTTGAAAATAGAAATAAGTCCAAAACTGTATTAGCTTAGACGTATGGTTTTCGAAATTCCCCTGCATAAACAAAGTTAGAGGACTCTAAAGTTACAGAGGGATTTTTACCAAATGGAATATGCCAATAACAAGGACCAACACGCTACTTAAAACATGCTACAGGAGCTTACAGTATTAATTCATTATATGTTTATTTGATTATCTATGTAGCTTGGGAAAAGGTTTGTGTTAGTTAGTTTGTTAGGTTTGTAAGTTTATTTCAATAGGCCTACTGGAATACGGCCTCAGTGTATCCGAATATTTAAAGGGTTACTAAATTAGAAAAATATGTTCCCATTAATTTATGTAAAATTATCCACCAAAAACGAATTTCACATTTCGGGATAAAGTGTCATATTGACGAAAATTTGAAAAAAAAAAAACACGCCTCCAGTGACGTCAGAAAAGTCATAATGCCATAGATTGTACGGAAGTCAACAATAGACTATTTTCGTAATGTATTCACAACTTTCCCCCTAACTGCGTAGTAACGCGTTATTGCATTCACATGTATCTTGTCATTCAGATTCAATGGATGGAATGCACTTTAAATCTATTAGTTGTTGCTACTCAGAAACCCCTCGGACAAGCTTTGGGGTTCCCATTGGTAACGTATTGTTTGAATGGCGTGAATAAATTATTTTATTTACGCCGTTGGCATTTATGGCATTTTGACTTCTCATACGTCACTGGAGGCGTGTGTTTTTTCAAATTTTCGTCAAAATGAGACGAATGTAAAATTCGTTTTTCAAAGTGCCCTTGTATCAAGATTAGTTTTGGACATTTTTGTCTATCCTCATTGGCTATTGTTCACAGCATTTTATATAAACAAACAAAATGCGTTTTTCAAATTTTCGTCAAAATGAGACTTTTTTGCGGCAAATGAATGTGAAATTCCTGTTTAGTGGATAATTTTACATAGGTTAGTGGGAACTTATTTTTCTAATTTAGTATCCCCCTTAAGTTTTTGCGTGCCAGAGATACTGCTGCTTATGTGTATTAATTGAGGAAATGTAACATATTACACACACACACACACACACACACACACACACACACACACACACACACACACACACACACACACACACACACAGTTAACAATAAATGAATGTGTTCACTGCCAACAAAATAGCGAACAATGATGTTCAAAGAATGAATAATCTCAATATTGGCAATAGTATTGATTCACCTGTATTGACATCGAGATAATCTTTAGTGCTAATTCTTTCGTGTCAGTCATTTTATGCTATATCATTGTATATTTGACAGTATTGTTAATTGTGAATATGAGTTAATGAGACGTGTACTATGTAAAAATCGTGATGTAAAGGTATTTTTAATTAAATGACCAAACTTTAGTGAATATGAGCTTTAGTATTCATTTCTTTCTTTTTGTTGTCTGTTGCTAGGAGAAAGAGTGGGAAAAAGAGAGAATTTGTTCGAGAATGATTATTATGTCAATACGGGACAAAGCTTATATATAAGATTTTAACAGGCTTAGTTAGCAGGTCAACTTTATTCATATTAATCAATTAACACAAAACGTATACCTTCCTTTTCTGTACCCTAAAACAATCCATCAAATATTTTCTTATGTTCTAATACGTTCGCTCAATCAGGAACATACATTTTGTGTGTATCAGATAATCAATTCATTACATTAACGCTACACTATTGTGCAGAGATGAATGGTCTACACCAAACGAGTTGAAAAAGGCCTCCAAATAATTGTTTTGTTATTTTTTTGAAAATCCATTTGAAAAATAATGAGAAAACTTTTATAAGAACGCGTTTGAAAAATATTTTCAGTTACAACTCAAATCAATCTGGAATTTACAAATAATAAAGTCAAACGATGTCAATTTCTTTAGAAGCAGGTTCGGTGAAATTGTATTTTTTTTTATTTTTGTATATTGCATATTATTTTATAGACATTTTAAACTTGATGACAAATTTGGACCGTCATGTTTGCCAGATTCAGAAACGCAAATCGTTTCAAACCATAATCAACTTGGTGAGGGAGATGTGTATCAAAAATCAATTTCAGATGTCCAATGATAATTTTGTAACGCATGTTACAGAGGTGAATAAAACTGAATGTGGAAATAAAAAGAAAAGGATTAAGACAGAAAATGAGAAAGACCTCTAAACACAATACTCAATTAAATTCTTTATTCATTTAACAAACAACTTTCAAGAACACTGAATAATAAGGCATCACCAGAAAGCCGATGGCTTGTTAGGTGTGATAACCTTTAACATGTGGTTCAAAACACATAAGTATAAAGTCCATTATTTAAATGACATACAGTAAGATGAACCCGAGTACACAAATGACATATAAATACATACTTATTAATTTTTTTTAATTATCAATTATTAGTACTTATTAATTAAAAAGTTGTTTTGTTCATCAGGATAAATTCTCCAAACGCTTGTTAAAGGACATCTTGCACAAGTAAGAGGGCTTCCTATATATTTCAATTATTCGAATTAAGAATGTACACATTATTTCTTATAGATCTCTCATGATTTAAACTGAACATTAATAATATGATTGATACAATGTTTGTTTGTTTGTTTGTTTATTTATTTCACCATGCATAATAAACAATCACATTGACAAGAACAGCGTATTACATCAAAATAGAATACATAGTAGGAACAAAGCATAAACATAAATGTTTGAAGCGCAGAGTCCCTAGAATAACATAGTAGGTAATAAATTCGTTTCGTAAAACATGGCTTGTAATAAAACATTCATGATTTCGTTTAATCGACAGAAATAAAAACAAATAAAATAAGAAAAAAAAATGTTAATCGTGCCCTTATATCGTACTATACCTCCTTACCCTGTCATAAAAGGACAGAAACACTTAAGTGTACCTCAAAAGCTATTATGATGAATATTTGGAGAATATTTGGAGAATGTCCGAGAAACTTTCGAGACAACGGACTCGGAAGGAAGAAGAAGAAAATAATAGGCCTACTACCGTGGTGTAACCTCTTAACATATACCTTTTCATGGTAATGCCATGCATGGTAGTACAATGTCAACAATAGTCATGGTTCAATCACAAAAGAGGTTTCCGGAACACCATGTGTAAAGCCCTGGAAGGACTGAGATGAGAAAAATGGATAGAAATTGGAGGTGAACTGGAAAAGCAAGAAAGTGGAGATTTGAAAGTAGAGTATTCTTTCGAAATGAGTATAGTCCTTTAACGGACTGTAAACCAGAAAGAGTGAAGAGCTGATGAGTAGAGAAGTACACTCGACGTTTCGGACAGATTGACTGTCCGTCTTCAGGAGTCATGGTTCAATACCATGGTTATACCATGGGCATGATAAAATCATTACGGCCCCGTTCCATAGTTGTAACCAGTATTTCCATCCATATTGTTGAAATACCATCGATACCACGGAAGAATCATTATTTGTATTATATAAACTACAATCACTTTGGGTACCAGGTTTGTTTGTTTTTTTACCATGATTCTACCATGGTTCAATCATGGCATCAGTAGGCCTACCATATATAGTAGTACCATACAAAATACAATTACTTTGGGTACCATGGCCCCAGTTACCTTCGTTGTAGATTTATACCATCATTACCATGGTGCAAACATGGTTGTACCAGAGAGGTGGCAGAGACGTGCACCAAAAACAGTACTCACAGGAGTACCCTAATGTCAGGACTATCAAAATACCTCTGTTTTCTTTTCCACAGATTTAAAAAGATCAGAAGTTATTTAGTTCCATTTGGTGAGAAAAGAAATAGAATTTCATTACAATTACTAGTTACAATCATGAAGTTATTGGAAAGACGAGAGCGCTTCGATTTTGTTTTCACTACTCGTTATTGTCTACCAACACGAGACGAGCAATTTTTAGTGCTGCACGAAGGCATGCATAACTGGCAGCTATCACTGTCTTAAAGTCCAATACAAATTTGGATTCAACAATAACACCATCGCACGGAGATCTGCGTGCAAGTTTCCCGAAGTACTCATTTTTGTTTGGTCTAGGTTCACTTTAGGGTGGCTCTGATCTCAAAAATGGAGGCTAGAGGGAACAGGAATATTCGCATCAATATGATGGAGGGTGTTGGAGCCCGAGTTACCCGCGGACTTGACTGGAAATGGGGAAAACAGGACGGCGGAGAGGGACATGTCGGTACGGTTCGCTCCTTCGAGTCCCCCGAAGAAGTGGTGGTGGTATGGGACAACGGCACGGCGGCCAACTACCGCTGCGCTGGGGCTTACGATCTGCGGATTCTCGACAGTGCATCGACTGGTAAACTTGTTACTAATTTTAATCATTACGAGGATCATTACATGAATTACCAATCGACATCACAATGGAAATGTTGTGCCATTATTGACTGTTGATAACTTCATATAAAAAATAATAAAAGTTAGCATAGTCTAAATCAACTTTAATAATACTCATTTGTATTGTAATTGACACACCAGAAATTGAGAAAAACGAGCAGAATGAATGAATGAATGAAAATTTGATTGACATTTATGCATTTTTGTATGCACTTCCCTTTCCCAAATATGATATCAAAGTTAAGCCTGACCCTAACCCTGACACCAGACCTTATTTATAAAATATAGAAAATTAGAAATGTGATTTATGAATTATGAGTCACTTTCATTAGCTTTGCCTTTGGCTTTGCGATGCCAAAGTCAAAGAGTCGGCATTGCAAGGCCGAAATGCCGAGACCAATCAGGTAACGCCCGACGGGCGAGTGACCTTGATGCGGAGTGGTAAAGAGCCGATGTGCAAGACGTACACTCATAAATATTCATAAGCTGTCGAGAAAGTCCGGGGCTAACGATTTCGAGTGAGAACAGCTACATGTAGTCGGGTTTAAGAAATAGTATGGGGCTAAGAAATGCCAGTGTGAAAAGCTTCAAAAAATAGTACGGGGCTAAGGATAGTACGGTGCTAAGAAAACACAATGAGAAAAGGGTATTTGTAATTTTTCACTCTTTCTATATTCTAGACTAGAGAAGCCAAAAAAGGGAAAAAGAAAACAAATTGCATGGGCATCTCTTCAAGAGACAGAAATCCTTAAACTTTACCAATCAAACCCTATGACAAAGTCAATGTTTTTCACAAGGGCTCTTCGTTATTTTCTCAGGTGATCTTTTTAGCAAGTCGAGAGCTAAATCGCCATGAGCCCCTATTTCTGTCACTGTTGCCATGCATTAGGACTCGTAATCCAGCATCTGAAGTGTTCTTTAATTCTTATTAAGTTATAGAAAATTCTTAATTCACTTAAGATGACTTTTAGAGGAGCCAAGCACGATGACTGGTAATATATGAGGAAAATTACCTTTTCACATTTTGGGGGTAAGTTTGGGTATTCTATTTTGCAGGGAAAAAATACACAGGGGCATGGGGTGATTTTGCCCCAGAAATGCTTAAAAGAGACCTGGAAAATGTTATAAGAGCCCCCAAAATGCCTATAGACACAATGTAAAATTGTAGCCAAATAAGCCAATGTGCTCAAAAAATAGCCCCTGAAAATTAATTTTTCCTTTGCTATTTTGTGATGTGGGGAATAAATCAATCTGAGCCACTTTGTAATTTTTCACTGTTTCCATATTCCAGATTCCAGGGTAGCCATGGGAAAAGCAAAAAAAAAAAAAAAAAAGATTTGCAAGGGGCTTTATTCAAGAAACAGGCATCCTTTAAAATGTACATGCAGCTACAAAATCAATTGTAGTAGCTTGTCAGAATCTGACGTTGCTCGTCAGAATGAATTCCTCTTTTTGCTGGCATTGGTGTTTGATATCGAGGGGCCTTGTGCGAGTGCCATCTCTGAGCCAAGAGAGGAAAGTCAGTCTCTGTCGTCCTCTTGACCTACCTCCCTGACCAGCTTAAGCTTAACCATGTATATTATACCCTATATAGTACCCTATATAGTAGGACACTAGCCATAAACATTGCCGATTTTTTTTTCTCTCTCTCTTCTTTTATACAAATTACATCCCACCTTTTCTTTTTAATGTAAGGCAAATAACTATTTGTTTTCTGTATTGTAATCCTTGTACATGTATATTGAATCTATGATGTTTTCCTCTGTAAATGTATATTTCTCGTCCTGCATTCAGCATTAATTGGCTATGACCTGGGCTTTGTATGTTTATTTTCCTTTATTGTCTCTAACTGTCTAATAAAGTGATCTTGAAAAAAAAAGGAAAATTGATTTTTCACAGGGGCACTTTTGCTGAATCGCCCCGAGTCCCTATTTTCATTAAGGTTGCCATGTACATGTATTAGTACTCATAATCAAATATCTAGATTCTAGAGCATTCATAAATTCTTACTAAATTAATGAAAACTTTTTTTCCGTTGTGTTTTCACTAGGAACCAAGCATGATGGCTCTATGTGTGACACATGCCGCATGCAACCCATCTACGGCATGAGGTGGAAGTGCGCAGAGTGTCCAAACTACGACCTGTGCTCTGTCTGTTACCATGGAGATAAGCATCATTTGCGCCACCGCTTCTACCGCATCAACACACCAAATAGCGAAAGGTAGAAATGTTTTGTGGATCATTGGCAAGAAAAATTCTTTCCAGCCCATCCAGTCTCTCTGTTCACAAAAGTTAAGCTGGTCTTGCAAAAGTGACTTTCTGAAATTCTTTGTGTTGCAGTAATACGTATACCATATTAACCAACAGGGAGCAAGTAAGTGAATATGATTTTCTGTAAGGAATTTTCCTACCGGTACTTATAGTATGAGTTTACATTAATCAGGAAAAACCTTTTCCTCCCATTCTTATACATGGAATTAATACAGGCCCCCCATTTAAAAAAAGAAAAAAAAAAAGGATAGTTGTGTAGACTCAGAACCTGTAATTATGGCAAAACTGTTCTACACTCATTCCTCTTTGAGTCTCATTTAATTCTCCCTATCGCATAGAGCTGATATAAAAAAGTGATATCGATGTCTAATTGATTGCTTTTGGGACGTATACTTCCCTTTTTGCGGCGCGCCATATTCTCGTATGGTATCTGAACATTCAAATGCACAGAACTCGTAAAATTGAACCTCGTAAAACTCATACATGAGCTAACATGAATTGAGTTTCGCAGAAGAATACCATTTATCAAATGAAAAGTTATAGATTGGAAAAAAGCTTTATATTTGTGAGATTATAACTAGATTTGGACACCCTATTTTGACTTTTGAGTTCAATGTATGTTAGCATGTACAGAAAGAAAGCGCACGTTCAGAACAGGAAGTGCACATCCCAAGAATTAAAGGTAAAAAAATTGGACAGCTTCAGGCCGTAGGAGAACCAAGATGGCGGCAAGATAGACACACACGCACACTCACACACACACACACACACAAGGCAATGTATCCTATAGACCTTCCCCAATGTTGATCATTCCTTCTGTTACCATGTACCCATTCACAGAGTGCTGCTGGAGCCGAGACGTAAGAGCAAGAAGATCATGGCGCGGGGCATCTACCCCGGTGCCCGTGTGGTGCGGGGCGTTGACTGGGAGTGGGAGGACCAAGATGGCGGTATGTCGAGGCGGGGCAAGGTCACCGAGGTGCAGGACTGGAGCGCCACCAGCCCCCGCAGCGCTGCCTATGTCATCTGGGACAATGGTGCCAAGAACCTCTACCGGGTCGGCTATGAAGGCATGGTAAGGGCGAGAGATCTTATCCTTTTGAGAAGTTAACCATAATCAAAGCTCTTGATATGGGATAGTATTTGGAACACAAAGTTAAGTTTGCCTTATGTTTTGACAGAAGTCCACTTCGATTCTAATTCTATTGGCAAAGTTTTGGACTTGCGTCAGTTTCCTGAATACCAACTGACTTACCTTAGACAGTTTCTTTCTGAATACCACTCCAAGCGCTTAAAAGAGATTGTGCATTGGGGTTTTTGCTTCTGTGTTACTTTCATACCTCGCCCATAAAGTGGCCAGAAATGTGCCAATGGGTTTGCTGATGATCCCTCTAGTCCACAACTACTTACTCAATAAATCATTGAACGTTGGACAGATATTCCTCAAGCTTGATACCTGTATTTGATTCATGGAGGAACTAATGAACTTTAATGAATTGATGCAAATGTGTTTGAGGTGAACTGCAATTGAAACAGCAAAGGCCAAAACAGTTTGTTTTCATCATCACAATAACTTTGATATAAAAAAAAGCCAATTTCAACCAAAAATAAATCTGATTGATGGCATCACTGATATTTCTCTCATACATTTCTTTCACCTCTTCTTCCAGAGTGACCTGAAGGTTGTGAGTGATTCCAAAGGAGGCTACTTCTACAGAGACCATCTTCCAAACCTTGGTATGTACTTCCTTCTTCCTGTTCTTGCACTTGTTCTCATCCTTGTTGGTGTCATCCTTCCTTTTCCTTTTCTTCTTCTCCTTCTTCTTTTACTCCTTGTCATCCTTCTCCTCCCTCTTTTCCTTCTCCTTCTCCTCCTCTTCTTCTTCATCCTCCTCCTCCTCTTCTTCTTCTTCTTCTTCTTCTTCTTCTCCTTCTTCTTCTTCTTCTTCTTCTCCTTCTTCTTCTTCTTCTTCTTCTTCTCCTTCTTCTTCTTCTTCTTCTTCTTCTTCTTCTTCTTCTTCTTCTTCTTCTTCTTCTTCTTCTTCTTCTTCTTCTTCTTCTTCTATTGCTTCTTCTTTTCTTCTCCTTTTTCTTCTCCTCCTCCTTCTCCTTCATCTTGTTGTTTTTGTTCTAGTTCCCCTTGTTCTTCCTGTCCTTCTATTTTTCCTTTTCTATCTCCTTCTTTTTCTTCTTTTTGATGGCACTCTAACAGGTGAGTGGTAGTAGTTGTTCAAAGTCTGGGACCAGTAATAAATGAAATACCACTATGTCATGACTAAAGGTATCATTCTACTTTGAATCCAGGATACCAGTAAAGAATCTTCTCAGAATCCTAAAATTATCAATTGAAATGTACTGAAATCTGTACCCAGTGTTAACGGTAAACTGTTTCTGCCATGGCTGAGGCCTGTTTTTACCGATACTACCCTTCATTCATTAAATGACTGGGTGATACCATGGACGGTTTGGACCCCTTTCTTTGGTGCACCACATGAGATAAGCATTGATGCACTTTTTTTTTCCATTGTAGACTCCGTCTGTCCTCTCCACCGATTTTATACCCTGCTCGTAATGAGGAGAGTGAAGTGAGGTATTTAAAGCGCATAGAACAGGACCTTCACAATAATGTTCTGCCCGAGAGACTTCCTCAACAGCATGTTAATAGCATCCATAGTCTAATTGAAGTCAATTATGTGATAGCCAAGTAGTATCAACAATATCCTGTGATAATGATTTGAGTGTGATAATTGACAGTACATGGACATTACTTGTTAAAAGCCAGAATGGCATTAAAGATAGACCCACTGACAACAAGAAAGACACTAATGCTGTACAAGGTCTACGACATTACCACCTCTCTGGTTCCCAATATGGTCATATTAAAAATCCTTCTCATTTTTCCGTGGGATCATCTTCAGTATCCTTCTGATTCTCCCCGGGGCCATCTTAATGCCTTATGCTATCAACCAATGGTATGATGCCAAATGTTTCATAGAGAAACTTCAAGCACTCCATCTTATCAAGGAATACTCCCCAGGAAGCGGAGATGGTGCACTTACTTGTGCGTGTGATATCAAGGATGTTTAAGCACATGGATATACATCGCTTTGAACAAGGTTTGATGCCGCCACTTAATATTCATGACCAGCAGCTTCTCTCAACAATATGATGCATGCGCGATTGCGTCACGTTCACTTGGATTTCATAATACGTCATACGCATTCCTATTCATGCATACATTTCAGCTTTCGCTGCTGAACATTTTAAGTTTGTCACTAAGTGCTTGTTATGTAGTTAATAAGTACAAGCGAATATGAAATTTGATACTTTTTGAGATGGAAATACTAGCTTGGGCATGGCTAGGCACAATTTTCATGTTGCTTGTCTGAAAGGAAAATATCTGAAAGTAACGTTTCATGCAATTTTTAAAGCAGGTATGAAGCGGAACATTGTGAAATTGAAACTTTTATAATGCAACTTGATATCACGTTTAGAGCCTTTTTGCCATATTGTAACACTATTCCTTGATTGAATCTTAACAGATACATTGTAGGTATTACATGTCACAACTACGTAAGCATATGGAGTGAGGATATTTCCCAAAATTCTTCTGCGCATCCGATTTTGTGTATACGTCAAATCCAGGCAAAACTCATCTAGAGAATCGGCGGCATTGAACATCGAGATCAAATAGATAATCTTTGTAAAGCATTCTTTTGTGACTAGGAGGAGAGTACAATGAATCTGCATTAAGCAAAGGGCAGCTGGATATCCATGTGCTTAAACATTCTTGGTGATATGTTCTGTTATCCTGTGACAAGGGCTATGACTTCAATATCCCTCTTCATTCATGCCCTAAGACCTAGTGGAGCCATATACCATTAGTCCTGGGTGGCAGACGAAATGTGCTATGCTGTGCTATGTGTGTTTTACAGGTACAGCTTCAAACTAGTATGGACTTTAAGTATTTTGTGCTGAAAATTAACCTGAATATGTAAGGTTTGAGTGAAAATATTGAGAAATAACAACCAAGTTTATGTAGTTCTATTTATATGATTCATGTGTATTACTCAGAGCTGCTAACTAGTATGGATTTTCAGTATTGTATACAAAAAGTAATCTGAAAAAAATTGACAAATTAAAACAAAGTTTATGTAGGTCTATTTCATTCAATGAGAATCAATAAATGCTTTTTTCTCATCAAAAATGCTGACTTTTAAACTGCAAAATACTGCAATAACTGTTTTGAAGTTGACAGCTCTGGTTACTATGATGGCACATAAAAAGTTATTTAAAAATGTTTTTAAAAATTTGAGTGTGATGGAGCCTGCCCTCATGTGTTTGTTTTGACTACAGGTGAGCAAGGCCCAGGCAGTCGTGGCGTCCATGGCCTGTTCTCGCTCGGGGACCAAGTCAACGTGGACCTGGAGCTAGAGATAGTCCAGACCCTGCAGCACGGCCATGGGGGCTGGACCGACGGGATGTTTGAGGTAAGTTGGGCCTACAGTAAGACTGGACTACTTTGGGTCTAAATGTTAATTTTTTAAAGGAATAGTTCACCCTCAAATTAAGTTGGTTGTAATAAAAGCAGAAACATTAAAGAAACATATAAGTGAAGGTTAAATGAAAATCCGTTAAAGGATAAGAAAGTTACAATTGTTTACAGTTTTGACTTTGTGACGTCACGTGTGAGGTGCTCTCCAGTATGTTGTGTAAAATTTAATTGTAGATTTTCTCAAAAGGATATGGATCATTTTACCTGTACATTTGATACATTATTAGAAACCTGTTTTTATTCCTCCGCCACAAAGTGGCCAGAAGCCGAATTGCTTTAGCCTCTTATGAGACATTATTAACCCTTTGATTCCACTGTTTAGCTGTTTTAGTAAGGGTGACTTTCCCTCCTGTAAGACATTGTTTAACCCTTTGACTCCACTATTTAGCTGTGTTATTAATGGTGACTTTCCATTTGTAAGACATTGTTCAACCCTTGGATTCCACTGTTTAGCTGTAGTATTCAGGGTGACTTTCTCCTTGTAAGACATTGTTTAACCATTTGAGTCCACTGTTTGGTTGAGTTATTCATGGTGACTTTCTTCTGTTAAGACATTGTTTAACCCTTTGACTCCACTGTTTAGCTGTGGTATTCAGGGTGACTTGTAAGACATTGTTTAACCCTTTGGCTGCATTGATAGTAAATAGTTTAGTTTGGGTATTTAGGGTGACTTTCCTCTTGTAAGCCATTGTTTAACCCTTTGACCCCACTGTTTAGCTGTGGTATTCAGGGTGACTTTCCTAGACATTGTTTAACCCTTTGACTCCACTGTTTAGCTGTGGTATTCAGGGTGACTTTCCTCTTGTGAGACATTGTTTAACCGTTTGACTGCATGGATAGTGGCATTGTTTAGCTATGGTATTCATGGTGACTTTCCTCTTGTTAGACATTGTTTAGCCCTTTGACTCCACTATTTAGCTGTGGTATTCAGGGTGACTTTCCTCTTGTAAGACATCGTTTAACCGTTTGACTGCATGGATAGTGGCATTGTTTAGTTATGTTATTCATGGTGACTTTCTTTTTGTAAGACATTGTTTACCCCTTTGACTCCACTGTTTAGCTGTGGTATTAATGGTGAATTTCCTCTTGCAAGACATTGTCTAACCCTTTGACTCCACTGTTTAGTTGTGGTATTCATGGTGACTTTCTTCATATAAGACATTGTTTAACCCTTTGACTGCATTGATAGTGCATTGTTTATCTATGTTATCCAAGGTGACTTGTGGGTATGGTAACCATAACCAAGTCCCCCCAAAGGCGGTCAATTTGACCCCATTTTCTTTTAACATCAATTCTCATTTATTTCCGGCTCCAATTTTGTATTGGAAGATTTAGAAAATATAAAACTGTATATGTTATTGTGGTACACATATTTAGCAAACTTTCAAGTATTAAGAACAACTTTATCAAGTTCCAAACTATATGAAATCAATGGCAAGTGAATTAGGATGTGATGATATGAACTAGTTTGTCTAATCAGTTTTCCTTGTTTCTCCATTTATTTCAGACCCTTGGCACTACTGGAACCGTAGTGGGCATAGATGAAGATCATGATGTCGTGGTGTCATACCCAAGTGGCAACAGGTGACTGCTAGAGCATGTTTGATAAACACTTTATCCAAACTAGAATCATTGTTTCTGTGCATGATGAATAAAATTGATTATGAAATAAGCTAGGGGAACTATATAGAAATTCATTTGCGGGGTTGTCTTTCAAGCCTCGGCCCTGTCTTATAAAGAGTTGTGATCTATTTGAATTGATAGCAGAGCAGTGCATGCATATAGCACAAACACTGGGTGTCATGCCCGAAAATGTCTGCAATTCGCAAAAATATAGGCTTAAAGAGTAATCTATGGGGATGTTTTTTTTTGCAGGGGCTCCTTGGTAAATCAAAGGGGCCCTTTTTTCTATTGCCCGTGCTGAATTGCCGTATGTCCCTGTGTACTTTTTCACTGAACGTTTCTTTTGTCTTATCATTTTATTATGATTACCTCTGTCAGGTGGACATTCAATCCAGCCGTCTTGACCAAGGTCAACCCAACGACCGCCGCCAACCTGACGGTCCGCACCGCTGACCCAGCGGTTGCCTCCCAGTTCCAGATCGGCGACCTGGTGCAGATCTGCAGTGAGCTAGAGCGCATGAAGATCCTGCAGCGCGGTCACGGGGAGTGGGCTGAAGCCATGCTACCGGTAAGGTCAAGGGTCATAGGTCAAGGTACTTAAGTCAAGGGGTTGGGTGTTAAAGGGCATATACTGTACTGGGAAGGGAAAAAAGCCTTCAAAATGTAATTGTTCTTGCCAATGGTCTTAAATTCATGTATTGTCTATTTTAGAAGCTTGCTGAAAGTTATTTGCCCTCAAATGTTCTACATTTGGAGTAATGAGTGATTAAATCACAAATCCTCTAAATGTTCGGGCCAAACATTTTGAGGATTTAATCATTAATCATTAATTACTCCGTAATGTGGATCATTTGAAGGCAAATAACTTTCAGCAAGCTTCTAAAATAGACAATACATTAATTTAAGACCATTGGAAAGAAGATTGCTAACAATTACTTTTTGAAGGCTTTTTTGCTTTCCCAGTACAGTATATGCCCTTTAAGGATTACCTTACACTGCTTTTGTAGAGTGTTGATGCCTGCAAGTTCGAATATATGAAGATCTTACAATGCAGCCACATAGAGTGGGTTGAGGCCATGCTACTGTTAAAGTCAAAATTTCAGGGGTCAAGGGTCAAGAGTTTCTCAACATTATTATTATGGAGTCGTGATCTGCTGCGAACTGGGACGCATGAAGATCTTACAGCGCAATCTCGGAGAATGGGCTGAAGCCATGCTTCTGGTAAAGTCACGTGTCAAGGTTCATGGGTCGGGGGTCAAGGGTTATTTTGCATTGTTGTTATGCAGTGTAGATCTGCTACTACTCTACTTTCAAATCTCCACTTTCCATTTCACCTTCAATTCTATCGACGTTTTCTCATCTCAGTCCTCCCAGGACCTTACACATGGTGTACCGTAAACCTCTCTCGTGATTGATCATACCACCATGCAAACCTTCAAACATCATCAAATTAGCCCATTCTTTACTGAGCAGGCTGGCTTTTCTCCTCTCAGATAGTGGGCAGCGTGTGATTCCCACATGATCTCTTGTACAGACAATAGACAACAGGCCATGAATGAACTTTGAATTCCTCATACCGGGAAATTAAGTCCAACCGTTACTGGTTCCTGCAGTTCCATATCAAATTTTGACATCCTTACTGGAACAAGTTTCGCAAAGTCCCAAATTCTAACTGTGAGCAACAGGTCGAAATAGGGAATAATAGATATGAATTCAAAAAAGTGTGATGTTTGTTCATCTTGTGGGTAATCTTTTCCCCACCCAAAGTGGGATGATATCTTGTAGCTGACACTAGTTCTGATCATTCTTCACTCAGACCCTGGGGAAGATTGGGCGTGTGCAGCAGATTTACCATGACAACGACCTGAAGGTGGAGGTGTGCGGCACCTCCTGGACGTACAACCCCACAGCCGTCACTAAGGTGGCGTCGGACACGGCTGGACTTGGCAACTCATCTGGTAAAAATTATGATAATTCAACATTGGCAAATTTTTATGTGTCCAATGCCAAGCCGCCAGATGGCATTATTCATAAATAAAGCAGATTTTAATCCTTTAACTCAACTGCATATGGCATTGTAAATAATGTCAAATTTACAATTTCAGATACAAAGAATTGCAAGCCTCAGCTGTAAATCTGTCAAGTAGCAGGCGGATATTGGAGGGATATTGGAATAGATAGTAAATATACATCTCAATCATTCGATTAGCCTCCCGATAAATGATATTGGTAGTGATGTATTGATATCCGTTTTGACTCGTAATCATGTTCTTTCATTGCAGAATGTCTATCTCCCTTGCTGAAGGAACTGCTTGAGAAATGCATCACAAGTAATACCCACAAAAAAACACATATGGGTTATGATGGAAGGATATCCGTTTTGACAAGAAACGGATATAGATATGAAGTGGATATCTAATGGATAACCATTTTGACAAATCATTTTTTTGTCTTTCTTTGCCAAAATCAAATGGATATCTATAGGACAACCGTCTTGGGAAAAAAAAGATTGTCTTTGTTCGTGGATATCAAATGGATATTTAATGGATAACCATTTTGACAAATCATTTTTTGTCTTTGTTTGCAGAGCGGCTGTCTGCCCTGCTGAAGAAGCTCTTTGAGACACACATCAGTGGCGACGTCAACGAGGAGCTGGTGAAAGCAGCAGCCAATGGCGACGCCCACAAGTGTGAGGAGATCATGCAGAGGCCTGACGCAAATGTGAGCAAATAGTGGTCTTCTAACTTGTTTTTCATTCGCTTACAGGAAGGAACATGCTATCCTTATACCTCATTGAAATCACGCCAAGGAGCTTGTTTACAGGAACATATGTTAAACGTTCAAGAGAGCAATAAAGACAAAATAAGCTTTAGAGGCAGTTCAATGAAATGTTTGAGTCGGGTTATGTTTTTGGACTACTAGGCGTCTCATTCAATGAGGGTTATTTGCAATGTATCCAGTGAAAAAAAGATGATTTAACATTTTCGGGGGCTACTTTTTTAGCACTGCACTGCACTGCAATGTATCCAGTGAAAAAAAGATAATTTAACATTTTCGGGGCTACTTTTTGAGTATATTGGCCAATTTGGCTACAAGTTTACAATGTGTGTATGGGAATTTTTTTGGCTCTTTTAACATTTTCCAGGGATCTTATAAGCATTTCGGGAGCGAAATTGCCCCGAGCCTCCTTGTATTTTTTCCCCTGAATGTAGTCAAGCAATGCATTGGGGGTGGGAGAGAGAAAGAGGAGGATGAAGAGGAGGAGGAAGAGTTGGAAAGATGAAGGAGAAGTCTGATGAGGCCAAAATAATAAAAGTTGTAATGAGGAGAAGAAAGAGAGGGTGGAGTAGATGGGAGGATGAATCAATGAATTGGAAGGGAGAAGAGGAAGGGAGAAGAGGAAGGGGTTGTAAAAAGAGGTGTGTGATAACGAAACAAACAAAATGTTAACAATCGTGAGGGAAAAACAGAAAAAGAATGAAGGATGAATGAGAAGGAAGAAGAAGATTCAGAGAATTAACATCACCATAGCAACTCCTCTCTGTATTCTTGGTTTGACCAGGTCAACGTCCAGTTTGCCGGTCACACAGCGCTGCAGGCCGCCAGCCAGAATGGCCATGGAGATGTCCTCAAGGTGCTCATCAGATACAACTCAGACATGGAGGTAGAGGTAGGTACCTTAAAAAGCATCTTATTAATATGTTGCTTGCAGTTAGATTTTCATCCTTCTTGAAATCTGGGTCAGGAAGGATTTCAAACTTTGCCATGGAACTGCGGTTAACAAAGCGGTGTAGCATTATTGCGCCCTATAAGGAATTTTGAAGTTTATTTGAAGCCCGTTGTCTATTGTCCGTACAGCAGACTACTCTATACTTGCACTGCTCAGTATGTGAGTGGAGAGAAGCCAGTCTGCAAATGAGCAGGGCCCCTTTGCATAAAACTTACCATTAATGGTAACTCGGCTATCAGTGGTATCTGCCATGGTAACATTGCTTGACAGCCAATGAAATTCAAGGTTTCCATAGAAATTGCCATTGATAGCAAAGTTACCATCAATGGTAAGTTTTATGCAACAGGGCCCTGGTCAGTAAAGAACGGGTTGAATTGTCTTCTATCTGAGGTACACTGTGTAGAGAAAGGGCTATCAAGCAGTGTGATTGACGTCTTGAAGTTGCTCATCAAATACAACCCAGGCATGGAGGTTGAGGTAGGTATCTTAAAAGTTTCTTGAGCGTCTGTATCGATAGAGAGTAGAGGTCTGTACCGGCTTTGTGAAAAGCCTGTTGACTCGTACACATCGCTTCTGAGAGTAATGCGCACGTCGGACTAGTAGCACAAAAGATTAGACTCCACGAATTTGATTGAAGCTACAGGAAGCTTCAGTAGGACGCAATGCTCACACACAAGTGCTCACACCACTCATTTTTTGTACATGCGCCGTAGCATATCACAGAGCTGTGGATTCAACACGTGCATGAGATAGCGACTATCAAGTCTCACCGATCTTGTGGGTGGGGCTGATATAAAAGCTGCCCTCTTTTAAGGATATTGCGCCATAAGAGCTCAGTTGTTTGAGCCTTTGAAAAGCAACTGTAGTTGTCTTTTTCTCTGAAAAATCTACCAGAGATATTTACCTCTCAAAGATAAAGATACTTCTAAAAGATAGTGATTTAGTTCATTTGCATTAGAATTTTATCTGAAAAACAGTCAAACCTGTATAGAAAGACGACCCAAGGGAGACAAGAAAATTTGATCTGTATGAGCAGGTGTTCTTTATGTACAGGTTTCTGTGGAAAAAATAATTAAAGAGAAACAATACATGTGGTCTTTATAGACCGACGATCTTGCTATACAGCTGGTCATGAAAGCAGGTGTCATTGTACCAAGTTGGCTTTTCAGCATACCAAAAGATATGATATTTGCTGTTACTCTCAGAGGTGAGACAGTTTTTCCCCGAAATTTCTCCCTAAATTGTATAATGCCATCAATCAGTATGATTGTTTCGTGTGTGGTAAGATATACTTGGTGAAATCAAAGAAATGGAGGTGTGCTGGTCATCTAGCAAGGAGGAAAGATGGCTGATAGCAAATCAGAGTAACCAACTGGACGCTAGAGCCCGTATTGACCACATTGGTTTCACTTCGACCGCATATTAAAGTAGATCATCTTCATGGTGCTCAAAAGAAATTATTTGATGCTATCCTAAAATCATTGGATCTCGTCAAAGAATCACAACAGTGGGTGATTTGAATTTATTCGCTGTACTTATTATGTGGACAAACTCAATATACCATATCATAGTAATTCCAAGGACAAAATGAATGATATTGAATCAATGATAATGTTTTGTGTTTTTTTATTTGGTGTCCCATGAAGTTAGTCCACGTTAATTACACATATTAAGTTCAACCACCGTTACGAATACGGACCTCGAAAAGATGGAGACAATTCAGGAAATGGGTAGATGAACAACACCCTTTGGAGTACAAGTTATTTGGGGGCAAAGGTTAACATCTGTTATATGGTCATTGATAATACTAATTTTGTGAATTCATGAGAAAATTCAAAAGCTGTTTGTGGTTGCCTTCAGGACAAGGATGGTGACCGTGCGATCCACCACGCTGACTTCGGCGCACTCTTTGGAGGACAATTTGTTTTGGGCAAAGGTTAACATGTCTTATCTGTTAGTTTATAATAGCTCATTTTGTGAATTCATGAGAAAATTCAAAAGCTGTTTGTGGTTGCCTTCAGGACAAGGATGGTGACCGTGCGATCCACCACGCTGACTTTGGCGCACTCTTTGGAGGACAATTTGTTTTGGGCAAAGGTTAACATGTCTTATCTGTTAGTTTATAACAGCTCATTTTGTGAATTCATGAGAAAATTCAAAAGCTGTTTGTGGTTGCCTTCAGGACAAGGATGGTGATCATGCGAGCCACCACGCTGACTTTGGCGTACTCTGTGGAGGACAATTTGTTTTGGCAAAGGTTAACATGTCTTATCTGATATAATAGCTCATTTTGTGAATTCATGAGAAAATTCAAAAGCTGTTTGTGGTTGCCTTCAGGACAAGGATGGTGATCGTGCGATCCACCACGCTGCCTTCGGCGACGAGCCCCATGTCATCGAACTCCTGCACGAGGAGAGCGCCGACCTCAATGCCCGCAACAAGCGCCGCCAGACCGCCCTCCACATAGGGGTCAACAAGGGTCACTACGGAGTGGTCAAGATCCTGCTGGACCTCGCCTGCCACCCAAGCCTCCAGGTTAGTCAGAGTTCAAGCATAACTAATAGGTCACAATTCAAACACAGCCTTTCGGTCAGATGTCAAACTGGCATAGGTTAAAACCAAAAAAAAAATGTAGAGGTTACAGTTCAAACACAACATGTCTGCTAACTAGGGAACAAAATATTTGTTTATGGGAGCTACTTTTCTATGTTTTCATTAGACCCTTTGATGATCCTATGAGGATTTTTTTCCCACGGAATTTTGAATTTTGAATTTTTTCGCATTATATGGGTCAATTTGCCCGAGTCTTGTTTTTTACGTCTTCCAACCACATTCCAACTTTGGAGGAATAAGTACTCTTTTCGCAGTCTTTTCAACTGATTTATAAACAGCGATTCTGCATTTCTTCCATGAAGTATAATGGAAAAATTTATGAAATACACGTGATTAGTAGTCTGAATTTTACAGCATTCTGATATCCTGCTTTAGAAGGTTGACGGTCATGTATGTACATAGTAGGTGAGAGGTTTTTACGATAAGAGGTATATAGGAGAGCTGTGAGTGGCAGTGAGAAAGGCAAAAGAGAAAATGGATGGATATTGTCGTCATGGGCCCTGTCTCTTGAAGATTTGCGATTGATCGTAATTCTGTACATCACAGATAGGTGATTGGACTTGCGATCAATTCAGATCAATCGTAACTCCTTTAGGGTCCTGAAGAAGAGCAGAAGTATCATGATAAGCTGGTTTGAAATGGTCGCAACCGCTCCTCCGTGTATTAATGGTATTACTAAAGACGTCGAGGTTGCAAGTTCAAAGCCCGTACATCTTATGCGGCTCTTCACCCAGGAGTATAAATGGGTATCTGGTAGGAGAAGCAATAATGCTCCTAAAATGACTAATAAATGATTAGTGATTGCGTGAATGATATTAACCCAGCATGTGCAATTGTGTGCCCAGAGTGGAGATGATGCACATATTACGTGCCCGACTGGGTCCTGTATCATGTGACTAGAGCTATCAACATTGTGACCTAACCTTTTAATTGGCAGACTGTGATATGGACAGACCCATAAACTTCATTAAGGAAACAGAAAGAAAAGAAAGTTACCAATAGAGCATGCAACGCTTACAGAGTACTTAAGTGGTGTTGTCATACCCATTGTTGTGGTGGCTTCTGCTTCTGGTTTTTAGCAGGTTTGGCAGGTTTTCATTGTGTACGATACTAGACAGTTTTTTTGTACCTTTTACACTAAAAGTAAGAAAAAAGCAGGGGCGCAGGGCGATTCCACCTCCACAATGCAAAAGAGAGTCCTGGTGAAAGGTCATCTTATTCCCTGGTGGACAATGCACAGCAAAGTTTGGGCTGCTTGTTTCAGGAAATCAAGCATAAAAAGTAAAAGTGCTTGGAACTCAATTTGTAGTTTGTTCTCTGACCTTTTAAGTCTGCATCACTTACATGTACACACTGTACATCTGCCTGTGATTAGTGGCTTAGATAATCTTAGGAGGGTGGTGCTCACATACTTTGATGACCTACTCAATTTCCTGCCTTTTTGGCAGATTATGAATACTGTGTATATGTGTAAATATGTGAAGGAGGTATATTACAACAGCTTGATTGTGCCATAAGATACCATAATCTGCATTGCTTACTGTGATTAGTGGCTTAGAATATCAGGAAATATCTTGTAAAGGTGGTGCTCACAAATTTTAAAGACCTACTCAATTTTCTGCCTATCACTTTATGTGTTTTTATGTGTCTTAGGTGTATCAGGACAGCTTGATTTTACCTTTAAAGATACCATAATCATCGCTTACCTGGAATTAGTTGCTAAGAATACCAGGAATGATCTTGAAGAATGATGACCTTGAGAAGGGGTGCTCATGTATTTCAAAGACCTCAATTTTCTTCATTATTTCAGTGTTAATTTCAGTGTTCCAGGGATAGTACTACAGCTTGATTGTGTCTGTAAGATAAAGACCCACTCAATTTGCTGCCTTGCACTGGTTTGGTGTATTTGTTTGTGTGTTGGGGGTATGACAACAGATTGATTAAGTGCGTTTAAAGATACTACAATCTGCCTCGCTTACCTCGAAATAGTGGCTGAGAATACCAAGATTGATCTTGAAGGGAAAAAGTCTTGATAAGGGGCGGCTCATGTATGTCAAACACCTCAATATTCTAGGTTTTAGGTGTTTATTTCAGTGTTAGGGATATTACAACAGCTTGTTTGTACCTATAAAGATACCATCATCATATCGCTTATCTGGAATTGCTGGCTAAGAATACCAAGAATGGTCTTGAATTGCTATAATCTTGAGAGGTTGGTGCTCGCATATTTGAAAGTCCTACTCAATTTGCTGCTTACCACTGGTTTTGAGTGTTTATTTGTGTGTTGGATGTATAATAACAGCTTGATTGTGCCTTTAAAGATACCATAATCATCGCTTACCTGGTATTAGCGGCTAAGAATACCAGGAATGGTCTTGAATGGCGGACTGCCGGGCTATCTATTGCCTTACCGGTCCATACCCGCCAGTCTTGTTCTTCCATCTTGGGGTCCCAGGGCAGGGTATACATGTATAGCTGGTGAGACAGAATTAGTTAGATTAGCGCGGGACACGTGTCGGGGTAATTTTCATTGCGTTGTAAAACCATTAGCCAGTCAGTCCTCATTTTAGGTTGGGCAATTGTCAGTCAGGACGGGGAAGTGGAGCGTAGCAATGATGGGGGGAAGGGGGTGGGGGGTTGAATGGGGGGGGGGGGCATGTTTGGCTGGGGGGAGGGTGCGGGTTTGGATGGAGGGGGGGCGGCGGGTTGGAGAGGAGAGAGATGAGAGTGAAGTTAGTTTGTAATATGAATGCAGCCTCAGAAGTGTTAGAGCTTGTGCAAGGGAGTTTAGTGCTATGTCAGGGAGGTGGAGACTTGAAAGTGGAGCACAGCCATGATTGGGGAAAGGGAGTGGGGGGGGGGGGGGGGGGGGCCTGGAGGAGAGAGAGATGAGCATAAAGTTAGTACTTCATATGACCTTAGAAGTGCAAGAGCTTGTACATGGGAGCGGCGGGTGCTATGTCAGGGATCAGTGGTTACGTGGGTAGGTTTGGAGGGGGGGGGGGGGACTGGAGGAGAGAGATAGGAATAAAGTTAGTACTTAATATGACCTTAGAAGTGCAAGAGCTTGTAGAAGGGAATGGGTGGTGCTATGTCAGGAAGGGGGAACTTGAAAGTAGAGCATAGCTATGATGGGCACAAGGGCACTAGGATAAGGGAGTGGGTTGGGGGGGGGGGGCTGTGTCGGGGAGGGTGTCATTATGGGGTCGGGGGGGGGGGGAGAGAGAAAATAATTGAGTACATGATATGACCTCAAAAGTGCTAGAGCTTATGCAAGGAAGTGGGGGTGCTATGTCAGGGAAGGGGGGAGGAGACAGACCTGGGGATTGGTTATGGAATGGTGATATGAGAAGAGTGGGAGGAGGGGGGGGGGGGGTGTGGGGGTGGGGATGGATGAGAGAGATACAAATAACATTAGAAGTGTTAGCACTTGTACAAGTGCGGGGGTGCTTTGTCAAAGAGTGTGTGTGTGTTGGGGGGGGGGGGTATGGTGGAATTTAAGACAAGAATGAAGTTAGTACTTGATATCAAAAGAGCTTGTGCAGAGGAGTGGGGATTTTGTTTTGAGGGGGAGGGGGGGGAGATGGTCTTGAGGATTAGTTACGGAACTGTGATATGAGAAGAGGGTGTTAATGTCATTAGTCTTGGTTTGGTAAAGGGGAGAGAGGGAGAGATACGGGAGGGATGGAGGAAAACTGCGGGCGCGTGACGAGACAAGTTGTGACTACGCGGGTATGCAGTCGGCTCCCGAGCATTATGCGAGCTGTCGCATTCCGCAGAGGGCGACAAACGAGACGCACGGCACCAGGTGATGCTGGTAGCAGCAGCCTCATCGGCGGGCACACACGCCGCTGCCAGACGAGACATGGGGTATGCGGGCGAGAGCAGGAAAAAAAAAAAGTAGCACAACGCCCCAAATTAGCTTACCAATTGGGCATCCCCACACCGACCCTTTCCGTAATTAAACAGCTATTCTAGCGCCGGACTGATGCCTGGGAGAGGGCTGCCTTCAGATGCGCCTTTATATGCCTTTATACAGAGCTGCGGCCCACAAGGATCCACTCACACTTGGTTCTAGAAAGTGTCTTGTCGTGCTGTGACGGTCTCCTTGGGGGGGGGGGGGGAGGGGTTGGTGGAGAGTGTGCTCTCTTGCTGTGATGCGGAGAGGGGGTGTTGGATAGGGGAAGGGGGATGGTAAATTGTCTCAAGGAGCTATCTCCTAGGGTGAAACTTACACCCATTACTGCCCTGGAATGTCTTTCCAGGCTTGGTGGCAGTCCTGGGGGGCTCTTTCACACGTGTAATGCCACTCCTTTACTCTACAAGTGCACTTTTGTACTAGGAGGAAGAAATTGAAAAAAAATCTCTCTCTTTCTCGCTCAGTGTGACTTTGTCTCCCTCTCTATGTTAATCAACATGTCTCTCTCTCTCTCTCCCTTTCTGTCTCTGTCTCTGTCTCTCTATCAAAAACAAAATCGAAACATATTTGCGGTTGCTACGTTTTAAGCCTGACATTTTGAAAGCAGCACACTTCACCATGCTGTGCTTTATGATGAACATGTTCATGGCCTCTTTTGTTTTAAAAATGTGTTCAAAATTAGAGATAGGAGAGGAGGGCAGGAAAAATGTAATTAAAATAAAGTGATTGTGCAAGCTGTGTTTGAAATGTCATTCATATCAATTCTTTTCATTGGTATTTCACATAGTCATTTTTAAGAAGCCTGCAGATCTTGCAAACTGTATGATAATAACCTGTATGACAAGGAAAGGAAAATTTGAGACTTGATATCAAATCATAATTCAGTAAACATTAGTGGCATCGATGATCAACAGTACAAATGCACTTGTATGACCAGGAAAGTCGGAAGGAGTAATATCATGGTGAAAATCAGGCTAATTCCAAAAGGTCTCATTTATTCGTTATTTCAATTTCCAGAAAAAGTGCTACACTACCTTTAAAAGTGGCACGTGATATATTTTTTTTTGTACCAGAAAAGTTTGCATACATGTATACACGGTGTCCATACCATGTGACATCAACACCAGCGAGGGAGCCCTATGCGTACGGCTCCTCCCGTCTCTCATCATGGGCGTTTAGCTGGAATCCGAAACAGGTATTAAATGCAAGTGGGACATTGATACTTATATGCTCCGTCTATCAGTGGCCTGATCGGCTATGGAATATGGGTACAGTGCGCATGGTGATATGCAGTTACCAGGGTCTTATGTCATTAAAAGTGAGTTGCAATAGATCAATTGCAAAGTTGCTATCTATTGCACCTCCGTGTATCACAAAATGGTGCCTGGTATCTATTGCAAGTCCAATCCTATGCATAATTTTGCAATCGACTTTAAAGTTCCGATCCGCACAAGCTACGATCAATATGGGTTGTGTGATTGATCTATCGATCGATCATACCTGATTGTGATACAGGTCTCTCTCACACCAGTCATGATTTCATGTGGTATCAATACTATACCAGATCTCTTTTTGGCAGTGCTATTAGTGCAAACTTTTTTTTAGTAACTTACGTTGGTGTGTAGATCATCCCCTTCTGCGGCAACAAGTCCTTTTTAACCTAGGTCTTTCTCACACAAGTGCTGATTTTGTGTGGTATCAACACTATACCAGATCTGTTTTTGGCAATGAAAACTAGTGCAAACTAGTGCAAACTTGTGCAAATACAAGTCGATGTGTAGAACATCCCTTTCTACGACAACATATCCTTTTTACTACTTGTAAATCAGATCCTGTTAGATGTTTCTTTCAACTTTTGACTTGTTTTGCACATGGACTAAACATGAATTTATTGGAGTATGTTAGTCTACATTTATAGCCCTTAAATCTCTCTATTTCTATTTCTCTTCCCCCCTCTCTCTATCTTTCTCTCTGTCTCTCTCTCCCCTTCTATGTCTCACTCACTCTCTGTATTTATATCTCATTCTCTCTTTCTTTCTTGAAGCTCTCTGTGTCTGTCTATCTCTCACACTTTCTCTCCATTTGTGTGTCAGTCAGTCTGCCTGTCTGTCTGTCTCTCTTTCTCTCAATCTCTCTCTGTCCCTGTCTCTCTCGCTCTCTCTCTGTCTCTCATTCTCTTTATGTGTGCCTGTCTCTTACTCTTTCATTTTTCCATTTTCTCTCAATATTCCTCTCTCTTTGTCCCTTACTATCTCTATCATTCTTTCGTTACGTAATGAAAATGATGAGATTATTGTTCTTATCATCATAGCTATAAATGTTTAGAACATCCACCCTATAGTATACGGGACATTACCGGTAGCTGTTTTATCCACATGTTAAACATATTGCCAAAGGGACATTTCATTGGGCTTGTACTAGATCAGTCTAAATGGATTTGCAGATCTGTAGAATTTACATAAGAGGCAGTGAGGCATGTAATAAAAAGTCTGAATTGTTAGTCTACAGCAGGAGATTAGTCTAAATGAATTTGTGGATCTGTAAAATTTACGTAAGAAGCAATGAAGCTTGAAATATAAATCTGACTTAATCTAAATGGTTTTGTTAATCTGTAGAATGCACTTGGATAGCAATCAAGCATGTAATAATTCTTTAAAAACTTAGACTACAAGTAGAACAATGTTAATGGCATTTCATCTGTAGAATGCACTTCCGAAGGAATCAAGTGTGTGATATCTCTTTAAAAACTATATTGGACTACATGTATCTTAATGGCATCCTATATCCGTAAAATTTATTTGAGGCAGTGAAGCATATAATCATGGTCTAAGTGGACGAAAAGTGTTTATTTTTGAGAGGATTAAGGCGGTTTAAGGATTAGGGATCAGTTTGCGGCCCATTTGGGGAAGAAGGACACCCACAGGAATAAAAGCGTGGTGACAGACAAGAGGACGTAACAAAAAAATCTGTGGCGGCTTTTTTTGAAGCTTGATACCATGAAATTACCTTGCTATGAACTATAGATTCGTCTGCATTACCCTGATCTGACAAAATAGCGAGCTAGTTTGCTGATCTGGGAAATTAGCCTAAAGTTAGCTCTAAACTCAGGATAGTCATCTAGCCAAAGATTTCTTGGCAAAATTTCTCAACCAAAAAGCTAGCTCTTTCGCCTGATCTGGCTAATGAAGACGCAAATTATATAGCTAGCTATTTCTTGATCTGGCTAGCTATCCCGATCACGGAATAGCTAGCTATGTCACCACTTCGGGCTAACGAAGATGCCCCTCATGAGAGAAAATGTGTTTCAGCAGGGTCTCATTTATTCCTAGTACATTTCTCATCGACATCAAATGACAGGATAGAGAAAGAAATAGTACCACAAATCAAATGAAGGAATACATCAAAAACATTTATTAGTAATTGCTAAGGTTGTATGAGTGCAGAAAGTCAGCTAAGTCAGCAATTGCAGAAATAGAAGAGGAATTGATATTGCTTTAATATTTTTATGCTTGGCCATCTGCCTAGTGACAGTATTGTATTGGTCAGAAGTCTGTAATTGACTGTGACTGTGTAATGCCCACATGTATGCTACTCCAAATGTGAAAAGGAGCTGACGTTTGACAGGGTTGAAAGAGAGAGAGAGAGAGAGTGAGAGAGAGAGAGAGAGAGAAAGAGAGAGAGGGGGAGGGAGGAAGGGAGGGAGGGAGGGAGGGAGGTAGGGAGAGGGGGGGGGGGGTAGAGATAAGGAGAGAGACAGAAAGAGAAAGACAGAGAGAGACTGACAGACAGACAGAGAAGGGAAGGAAAAGACAGAGAGAGAGAGAGAGAGAGAGAAAGAGAGAGAGAGAGAGATAAAGAGAGGGGGGGGGGGGCGAAGGATACAGACAGACAGGCAGAGAGAGAGAGAGAGAGAGAGAGAGAGAGAGAGAGAGAGGATAAAAAAGAAAAAAAATCACATAACAAAATTACTCTGACTTTGATCTATGTTCTGTCATTATCACTGTCGCCCCCGAGAATGGAATCCTACATATGGACTGTCAATTAACTGGTTGGGGCACAGTAGGCACGTAGAGATACCCCCAAAACTTTGAAAGCATGTGGGCCAATTAAATAGTCATAACTATTCAGAGGTGACCATCCTTGCAGAGTCAAAACAAATATCCATCCAATTTTTGTCCGTGAATATCAATACTAGTATCCATTTTGATATTTCAGTATCTGTTTGACACTTCATGCACAATTGAGGCATTTTTGCATTGGTTTTACACACCACTCCCATAGTGTGACATGGGCAAATGATTCTACAACATCAATTCCATCTCTGACTCGGTTCAGTTTAGTATTATTAGTGCCAAGGGCAATTGACACAGTGTTGTGGGGAAAAAAAGTCTGTGATAAAGTAAGCAAAGAATTAAATTTCAGATCTGTTTTAATATTAATGAATGATTGATTGCAGTGAATGCATCATAGAGAAAACTTTAAGAGCAACACTTGAGATGAACAGGACCATGTTGCATAGGTTTTCAATTATTGTAACTTACCATCAAAACTACTGTGGTAAGAGGGGAAATAATGAGAGCTCTTTGGCTTTTGCCATGGTAGTTACCATTGATGGTAAGTTACATTGATTGACAAACTATTTGAGGCCAGAAGCTTACATACACCCAGGATATTCAAAGAAAAGTTGACACTTGCCAAACATAAAATTTACTGTATCTTATAAAATATTTGTGCTACCATGACGAATTTGATCACATTGCTTTGTCATCAGGACCTGAAAAATATTTAGGTGTCAGTTTTCCCCAAAAATCTTCATATTTTAGACAAATTAAAGATAAAAACTTGACCAACACATTTCATATTTGTGCTAATTACTTCTCAACACCAACATGTCAGATTACATGTTTTTGTTCAGTGGTGACATATCATGATAGAAAATGTAATATAAATCATAGATTTGACATTGATATATTTCTATGAAACGATGTTTGAAAATATGATAACAAGCAATAGAATACATTTGGCATGAATATTATGTTTTTTTCCACCTGAAATATAACTTTATCCCAACGGCATCCCAATCATGGAAAAGAGCATAAAACGCTCTTTCAATTGATACCAAGTTTGTCGTGGTAGTATTTATATTTCTGTATAGTAAATTTTACGATGTTTGGCAAAATTTCACTGAATTCCATGGGTGTGTGTAAACTTTTGGCCTCAACTGTATGCAACATGTCCCATGTTTATAGTGTTCCTTCACTAGTTCCACCTAAAACGTTATATGCGCCGATGATTATCTCTGGACAGTGATCGTCGTCTTAGAGTACGGTTAAACGCAGCATCTGGAGTGATGCATTCACAAAGGAATATTTAAGTTGCTGAAGGCCAGATTCTTTAGATGCTGATGTCGCCAATTAATTTCTGTTGCTTCAATTAAAATACATTTGTTGTCAATGTTGATGTGTCACAAAGAGCATGTACCCATGCCCTTTTTGTTCCCTCCCTCTGAATATCTGTCTGTCTGTCTGTCTGTCTATTTTTCCCCATCTCTATCTCTCTTTTTTGCATTGTTTTGTGTCTGTCTGTCTGTCTCTGTCTGTATCTCTCTCTATCTGTCCCTACCACTCACTCTTTCTTTTTCCTTTTCTTTCTGTATCTATCTCTTTCTGTCTCTGCCTGTTCCTCTCACACAATCTATTTCTCGTTCTTTTTCCCCCCTCTCTCCTGTCTCCTCCTGTCTCTAATTCTCTCTCTCATGTGACCCCTACTATGTCTGTCTGTCCTTCTCTAGGTGTTTTTGCCCCTCTCCCTCTCCCCTACTCTCTCTTTCTCTCTCTCTCTCACTTTCTTGCTCTCACTTTCTCCCCCTCTCTCCATCTCCTATTCCCTTTTTCCTCTCCCTCTTTACCCACTCTTCTCTCTCTATCTCCTCCTCTCCTTCTTGCACTCTCTCTCTTGCTCTCTCCTTCTTGCTCTCTCTCTCTTGCTCTTTCCTTCACTCTGCCCGTCTATCTGTCTTTCTAAAAAAAAATTATCAGAGCCAACATGCATCCAATTATCATCCATAATTATGTCTTATAATTGCACATTTGACCTACTTACTGAGAACATATCAATGACAGACTATTGCCTGACTTTCCCAATATTTGATAGATTGGCATACAAGCCTCTTGATCACAAAGTTCCAGCATTTAGCTGTAGAGACAAGGGATACATAATTGATGACTTTTGGTTAGGCTTCACAAAGTTATGGAACAACAAATGCATTGCAAGATTTTTTTTTGCAGAATAACAGTTCAAGATAGATTTGAGGGAATATCTTTCATACAAAAATCATGCTGTGTAATTGTTGGATAGTCTTGTTTCGTCTACTGTGGCTTGCTTGGTTCTAAGGTCGATTTACGTCTAGTCATACTGCGAGTTACAGCATTCTGATTCTGAAATTCCATTGTCTTGCCATAAATAGCAGAACAAGTCCAGACGCGTCTTTCTCTTTCATGCCAACACACAAACACACACATACAGTCATGTGCACACATGCACATGCGTACACACACACACACACACACACACACACACACACACATACACACACACACACACGCACCCCCACCCCACTCACACGTTCAATCATCCACATGAACACATACCCACGCAATCTTGTTAAAGGTATGCATACAGCATAAATGAAGCTTTAAGCAAGAGTTCAGATTCATATACTGTACACCATTGATGATATGTTAAAAAATAACATTGCTGTACTGCCTGCATCTAGAGATGCTGACATTTACATGGATCTTGATTTTTGTCCTTTTTATTCAACTTTGTGTAAAAAATATATTCATTATCTTTGGTATTTATATATATTTTTTTATTATTACTGTTGATGTGTAGTAGATAAGGATATGTAGTAGAAGTGGTAACACAAGTAGAAGCAATAGCATCATTGCTATGATATGATTTTAGTCGGGTCTTTTGAAGATACCGTAGAAGCACATTCCAACAAATTCCTGATCTCTGCACCTGTGTGCTTTTTTTCCATGACCCCTGCCTAACCTCGAGATGATTACTGCAAATCAAACCTCAACATTACAGCAGCTAATTGTGAACTCCTGACACACACGATCAAGATCAAGATGAAGCAAGAGCGCTGATTCTCACCTGCCCTTGGCTCTTGTCATGGTGTTTGAATCTGCACGCAAATGTACGAAATGAGCAGGAGGCTGCTCTAATCTGACAAAAGGAAGCAACTAATAAAAGAGACTTTTCTTGTAAATAAGCAAAATGTCTATCACTTGTATTGGCATCAGTGCAACACCATATCATGTTAGAGTGAATATCTCTCAGGGAGATTAATATTTCTTGTCCAGATTTTGGAAGTTTGTAGGGAATGCTGGGTACAATCTAAGAATACCAATAACCCATATTTGAGTGATTTGTCACTTGCTTTCTTTTGTCAGAGTAGGACAGGAGGGGGTCCGAACCTCAGGTGCTCACCTGGAAGGTTTGGACGTCAAGCCCCCTGCTGGGTCCCTCGTGGGAGCTTGATCATGATGATTGCACAGTGGGGTGGTAGGGGGAGCTTCTGTCTCTGACTTGTGACATCTTGGCTTGGCTTCTGGTGTGTGTGTGTGTGTGTGTGTGTGTGTGTGTGTGTGTGTGTGTGTGTGTGTGTGTGTGTGTGTGTGTGTGTGTGTGTGTGTGTGTGTGTGTGTGTGTGTGTGTGTGTGTGTGTGTGTGTGTGTGTGTGTGTGTGTGTGTGTGTGTGTGTGTTTGTGCTTTCTCTTTGCTTTCGGTTGTTCTGCTCCAACTCTTCTTGTTATATTTCTTCTTCTTTGGAAGTTATGTATGGTGTTTGTGTTTCTCTCGCCCCCCCCCCCCATTTCTTTGCTTTCCTTCTTCTTGTTATCTCTTGATTTTCTCTTTCCTTCCTCTATGTCCCTCTCGCTTCTTCTCATTTTCTCTTTCTCTCTTTCCATCTGTATGTCTGTCTTCCCCTCTCTCTTTCTCCTTCCTCTCTTCTCTCTCCTCAATCTCTCCCTTTCTTTCTATCTTCCCCCCTACCTCCCTCCCTCTCGCTGTCCCTGTCTCTGTCTGTGTGTCTGTGTGCCTGTCTATCTCCCCCCTCTCTCTGTGTTCTCTCTTCCATCTTTGTTTCTCTGCCTGCATCTACCTCTTTTTATTTCTCTGCCTCTGTGTCTCTCTCCCCTTTCTCTCTCTCTCCCTCTCTCTCTCTCTCTCTCTCCCTCTCTCTCTCACCCTCTCTCTCTCACTCTCTCTCACTCTCTCTCTCACTCTCTCTCTCTCTCTCTCTCTCTCTCTCTCTCTCTCTCTCTCTTTCTCTTCCTATTCTCTCTTTGTCTCTCCCCCCCTCTCTCTCTCTCTCTTCCCCAATGTTAGTCATCTCTGCTGTCAGCTAGTTGGCCCTGTCCACTGCCAATTTAGTGTTTGGTTCTGATGTCACTCTATATATCTTGTTGGTACTTCACTTGTGTATTTGTTTGTGAAAGTAGGTCTGTCCATCCATCATACCAGCAGTATATCTTTAATAGTTTGCAACCATCAGTATAACTCACAGTCCCACAGAGATAATAGTCCACTATACGGCTCTGTCAGTGCAAACTCACAAATGGCCCTGCACCACAATATCTGCTGTATTTCTAGATCTCTAGATGAACTTCTCATACCCAGGAGGCGTTTTACAGAGATATGAAGCTAGTAGTCCTTCAATTAAGAAATAATGATTGATTGTTTGTTGTCTGTGTCCAAGTTAATCTGTGTCTGTTTATTGGGGATAGGGTTGAACCTGTATGTACGTGAATGTAACAGTCTCTCTTTTCTAGTTGATTTGTAATGGTGTCAGGCAAGTTCACTGGATGGTAGGTTACAAGTTTTTATAAAGGACAATTCTGAAATAATGTTATATTAAAAAATATGTTGTAATTAAACCCATACACACTTTATTAAACACATACATAGATCTAGAAAATTATTATTACACTCCATCTATACTAGTTAGCATTTGTTTGATTTTATAGGTTGTATGTAGTTTTTTGTATGATTGTTTTAAAGAGTTTCACATCTTCACCAGATAAGAGATATATGAGCTGATTCATCATGGACTGTGCCTTATCTATCCTTTGTAGGAGTATGTTACTGTGACCCGGGATGTGTTAAGAAGGAGAAACAACTCCAGCATAATGTATTCAAACATCTGTATGGATACTAAAGCATGCTAATGAATGTCAAAAGCATTCCACAATCACTTCAATGCTTTGATGTCCCATGCGCATTTAGCTGCCGTCAACTTGGAGAGAAATATCTTTAACTCCCTGATTTGTCTCTTGAAGCTGTGCTTCTTATCGCATTTTTTTTTGCAATTTTCAAGAAAGTTATGAGCAACACCACAAAAGATCCTGTACTTTCTTCTTGAATAATTGTTGAATGATGCATAAACGGAAATATAAGATAACATTGGTACTTACACAATTAACAAATATCTTCACTTTCCAGATTTTTCCCAAAATGTGGGATTCAATCATCATCAAAATTATATCTTAAGCTGTGTATTTTCACTAACAGAGTTTGCGTCAAAGAAAAAGTACAAATTTCTGGAGAAAGATGACAAGATAGATGACCAGTCCTCAGTTGTACATGGAAGTTTTGCTTCTACTTATAAGGTCATTCCAATAAGTTTGCCATTACATCACTGCATACGCACCTTCATAGTGTTGCATAGTGTTGCATGACTCTAACTTTATGCAGAGAAGAGGGCGTACTAGGGAACTTTTTTCCATTTGACCAGTTTGTAAAATGTACTTCTGAAAGTGACCAGCTGGGAATATATAATCCTTTTGGTCATCATGCCATAATGAGCTGTGGACCAATCACAGCTTTCGTATCTGTTGTGGCCCAGATACTTCCTACCAAGGATAAAGATAAAGAGATAGGAGTGATAGCATCTTCTATTTATATGCACTCTAAGAGAAATTTAAGTTAAAGAATTAAAGAGGGAAGGAATTGATGGAGACTGTTTCTCTAGCGTTCAGGTCAGTCCTTGTCATGCATTGCATCCATGCTTACTGTTTATATTTCTTAAAGCTTTACGGGGAAGTGTCAGCTAAATTTTCTTAAGAGACAATAAACGTTTGACCTCGTATATAATGACAATTGAAAACTTCCTGTTAGTGGAGATCAATCATTGCTGCTTGATTGGTTCCTCAAACAAAACAAGCTGGATCGTTTTGTGAGTGTGAACAGAGTTGATGTTGAGTGGTGATTCTATAAACGTTCAGTTCCCCTCCCCTATTCACCAGGATAAAACGTTCACATGAGCCAAACTACTTTGTTAGTGTGAACGATGCTGGTGTTGAGGCCAAGAATTGGGTGGAGGTCAGTGATTATAGTGAGGATCGTTCCCACATTCTCCATTTACGTAGGATTCCCTACTGTGTTAATCTATCAATTAAACCAAATGACTTTATTAGTGTGAGAGATACAGGAGTTGAAGTCAAGTTTTGGGTGTTGATGGTGTTTTTTTTTATTAGGTCTCTTTCCACCACCCCCTGTTTTTGTACATATAGGATAACATACACTGTATTTAGTTATTCCTTTTAGGAACTTAATTATATTGTGAGTGTGAACGATGTTGGTGTTGAGGCCAAGGCTTCAGCAGGGTACAAGTGATTACATTGAGGCCCATTTCCATTTTCCCTATTTATGGGTCTGCAGTGTAGTTGGTAACCTACTGTGCTTATCTCTCAAATGAGCAAAATTACAGGATTAGTGTGAACGATGCTGGTTTTGATAGGTATACACTGTAGGTGTAGAACAGGGATATATTGACATCTATTTGCACCTTGCCCTGTTTACATTAGGTAACCTCCTGTGTTAATCCTTTAAATGAGCCAAATTATTTTTGTGAGTGTGAACGATGCTGGTGTTGAGGTGAAGACTCAAATGCTGATCAGTGATTATATTCAGGTCTATTTCCACCTCGCCCTGTTTACGTTGGGTAACCCACTCATGGGACTGTGCAGTGGTAATCTCTTTGAGAGGGTCCCTCTCGGATGGTCTGTTGATGTTTGGATTAGCAGATTCCTGGGGAGCCTTCCACACCTAGGTTTACCCTCCTTGTCCTCTGCCCCACCCCGCCCCGCCCCCGTCACCATCACCGTCACCGTCACCGTCACCGGATTGCCCCGGGCATGAACTTGGCTTCAAATGGTCCCGAGTCAAAATATTTATCTTAAAGGGGATGCCCTCCAGACAGGCTGGGCCTCGCCGCCCGTCTCTCAGCTCTGCGGTCTTGTTCTTGCCATATGCGGTTTCCCGCTCTGAAGTCGAGCACCAACGTGTATCCCATAATACAGTGTGACAAATTCTATTGCATAATATCCTTTGTAATCTGCTCAGTCCCATAGGTGAGCAACTGAGTTGTTTTTGATATGGAGCTGTTAGTGCTTGGTACTGTAAGGGTTAACCCACTTAAACCCATAGGCAAGGTACCGAGTTGGTATTAATATGGAACTGTCCGTTCTTGGTAATGAAAAAGTTAACCCGCTCAGTCCCATAGTCCTGAAACTGCGTTGATATTGATATGGAGCTGTCAGTGCTTAGTAGCGAGAGACGGTATAGCTACATGTCGTATGAAGAATCATTGTATAGCAAAATGGGTTTCCGCGTGCAAATATCTATACCGAAAGTCGATAAAGAAACGTTGTATAGCGAATAGGATGTCCACACACAAGAAAACTTGTCAGTCCCATAGCAATGGAACTGACTTTGTGTTGATATGGAGCTGTCAGTGCCGAGGAGTGAGAAACGGTATACCTATGCGTCGTTTAACGAATCATCGTATAGCAAACAGGGTGTCCACGTGCAAAAAAATCTATACCGAAAGTCGATAAAGAAACATCATTCAGCGAACAGGATCTGGTCTGTCTTCGAAGAGCGTGCAGTACGTTGAGTTGACTGGGTCATTTGTGCACATGGTCGTGCTAAGCCCTGTCCAGTTATACAACGTATCTGTAGTCATGTCCACAAGCACGGAGCACCGTGATAAACCCTGACTGTTTATACCGTGCTAATTCGAAACGATGCCCAGACCCATATTTCTTTATACGACGTAACGTTAGTTAGCATCCACACACAGAATTTAGTGGTATACCATGTGGTACAGCTATACAATGATATTTTACCGTGTGGACATGCTGTATTAAATCTCAAGCTCTTCTGTAGCCTGAAGATATACCCGATTCCCTTAGTAAGCAGGTTAAAAGGTGCTGCGTGTCAAAACAGAAGAGATATGACTCCTAGGTATGACAAGACAGAAGGGTACGATCTGCAATTATGTCAAGATAGAAAAGATATAAGCCGAAAGATTGTCCAGACACAAGAGATGTAAGGCACAGGAACACTGAAATAGAAGGACTCTTGTTTGTCTAGACAGATGAGGTGTCAAAAAGGTGTCCATAGTTAAAGCAGCAGGTACTTAATGTTAAGACAGAAGGGATCAGCCACAAGTTCAACAAGACGGATGAGCAAGATCTGCAATTACGTCAGGATGTGAGAGATATATGGCTCAAGATTGTCAAAATGGAAGAGATATGAGTTTTACTTACGTCAAGATGGTAGAGATATGAGCCGAAAGATTGTCAAGATTGGAAGAGATATGAGAGGCGATGTTGTTAAGACGGTGTAGATGTGACTTACAAGAACGACAAGATAATAGTTGCAAGAACACCAGAGAACATATGGGGTATTGGCGACAAAAATAAAGAGATGGAAGAGGTATTAGACACAAGAATGTACAGATGGAAGAAATATGAGAAGCAACCTTTATTGAAGAAATGCAAATTGCAAGACCACCATTCTGAGATGGAAGGGCGGATATATAAGCCCTAAGAACATCACAACAGCTAAAAAGGAGACATACAAGTACATTAGTCAAGTCCAGGTAGAGTCACAAGAATGTAAGAGAGAGTCACAATGTGAGTTACAAGAATGTCAGAAGGGAAGAAATGTGGCCTGTGAAAACACACACCCAAAATATTAGTGTGAGGCACAAGATTTTGAAGACCGAAGAGATCTGAGTTGAGAGTGTCAAGACAAGAGGTGTGAGCCAACAGATCGTTGAGGCATAAGAGATAGGATTTTTCTGTGTCAACGCACAAAAAATTGATTCTTTGAACAAATGATTCTTTATACAACATACAGCTATTCCTTTTTGTGTAGCTATATGTCGTATAAAGAATCATCACATAAAGTAGCAAACAGGGTGTCCACACGCACAAAAAAATTGATACCAAAACTCTTTAAAGAATCATCTTACAGCAAACTGGGTGCCCACACACAAAGCAATCTTTACCGAAACTCTTTAAAGAATCATTGTATAGTGAACAGGGTCCTGCCTGTCTTTTTGGTGAGTGCGCTTTAGTTTTAGTTGATTGGGTCTTTTGTGGAGCGGTAACGCTAAGCTCGCCCAGCTATTATAAGAAGTATCTTTATTGATGTCCACACACACGATGCACCGTGATGAAGCGTGAGTCTGTATATCGTTCTAGCTTGAAACGATGACCTGACCCATGTTTCTTAAATACAACATTTTGTTTTATGACGTATCGTTAGTCAGCATCCACACACAGAATTCCGTCGTACAGCTGTATTGTGTTGGTATAGCAATACAATTATTTTTTTTGTGTGTGTGGACACAGCGTTGGAGGGGGCTAATAGGAGTTGCTAGAACACTTAAACAGATGAGATGTGAACCACAAGATTGACAAGATGAAAGGGGTGCGGGTTTAAAGAATATCAAGACGGAAAATATCCAAGCCTAAAGATTGTTAAAGTGGAAGAATTAAGAAAGGCACGATATTCTCGATGGAACAGATGTTAGACACAAGATTGTCAAGACAGAGGGGATGTGATTTTCAAGAATGTCAAGATGGAAAGTCATTTATTCTAATGTCTCACGTTGACTCAATTTGCATCAGTAAGTGTAAAAGTCAACGTGGATGCTCTAATACTGAGCCTACATTTGCAGATACTTAAGAAGAAGGTAATATTATTCTGTAGTAGTTCATCGAACATAATACTGTGTTTATCTAAAAAACAAAATTGAGATGTAAAACAGTCAAGTGGCTTAAAATGAATCCACTCCTGCAATTTGAAGACAGATATGGATATCGAATAGATCTCTTTGATAATTATTAAACGCTTCCAACGTGAGATTTCTTGTGTGGCGGCATTCAAACTAGCTCACTGTTGTTTGGCTTCGGCTGATGCGCATGGCAGTCCCGCAACTCTGGGTTACACAACTAGCCAGACTATTAAATCTTAAAGTGCCATTGAGACACTTTTGACCTATTAAAACACATCATTCCTTTTGGGCAGTAATGAGTCAGGCAGTGAAGGAGTTAACTCTGTATGTGCCATTGAGATATTTTTGCACTATTAAAACACATCATACCCATAGGGCAGTAATGAGTCTGGCAGTGAAGGAGTTTACCAACCACACTGGGATGAAAATAGATCTTGGTGTGAGGGTGACATGCCTCTCCGCTGCCCCACTGCTGTGTGTGCCCTACCGGAGACCATTTAAAGGATGACGATGGGCGCAGCGTGGCCCCTCTCTCTCCCCCCTGTTACCCCTGCTAGGGAGTCAACAACGGGGCAGAGGAATACCCTGCATACCGGTGGAGTGATGAGCACCTTAACAGATACAGAATCCGCTCTGGACCATCACTGGTAGTGGGTGTTGCATCCATTCTCGGCTTACTCAGTGGCTGGCTGTGTCTTGCTGTGTCGGTCAGTTGGCCAAGACAGGAGGTTGTCAGTTACTCTTATTTTTTCTCATTGTTCTTTTTCTTGTCTTACACATACACATACACATTCATCATTTACCAAGATGTTTCCCTTCTCAAAAACTGTTCCCCTTCTCCTTTCCTCCTCCATCTAGAACCCCTCTCTGCCTGTCTCTTTCTCTTGTTTTTTTCTTTATCTGTATCTACTATCTTGTTCCTCTTCTTTTTTCTCATCTTTCTCAGCAAACATTCATCTTTTTTCACCACCATTCCTTTCTCAAAACTGTTCCCCTACTCCTTTGCCTCCTCCATTTAGCTGTCTATGTCTGTTTCCTTCTTTCTTCTGTCATTTCCTTTATGCTTCTCCTTCATCGTGTTCCTCTACTTCTTTCTTGTCTCCTTACGCATTCGTCTTTTTCACCATCTTTCCCTTCTAAAAAAATGTTTTTTCTCTTCCATCTTCCTTCCTCCACTGAGCCCAGATATGATATACATGTAGGAACAAGGTTCTTGGACCTGTCAAGACGTTAGCTTAGTCCTCGACTGATTCAAAGCTGCCAAGTCTCCCTGATTTTGCATGGGACTCCCTGAAAGGACAACAAAAATACTGCATTGGATTTCATCTCATCACCCTATCTCACTGATTATTGATAGATTATAGTCATTAGGTTGTATGCATTTGATAGAAATGTCCCAAAATCTTCCTGATTGTTGAATTTCAATGTTGGTAGCTCTGGTGATTGGATGACATGCTCCCAAATTTTGTCACAGTCTGGCAAAAGTCACAGTGAAAGTTTAGATGTCAATGTAAGAATGGAGCATAAAGACATGAAACAAAAATGTATGATAATCAAAATTGACACGAATACTGTATCCGGAGGGACAATACATACCATGTGTTCTTCTTCTGTAAGTGCCATTATCAAGTGACATAGATGATAATTTTTTGCCAATTATTTCTGTTGTGTGTGTGATTTATTAGTTCTAGAGTGTTCTTCCCACTCCAACTCTTTTTGAGATTTGTAGTCCATTGTGCTCCTCTTGCTCTCTTTCTCTCTATTTTTCCTGTCAGGGTCGGTTTTACATGGGTCATTCCATGGGGCTGGGGCAAAATTTTCATGCAATGTCCATGTAACGGAGGTATCAACCTTTGCAGTTCACCATAAAGATCAATTCAGATGTGGTTAAGTTTTGAGCTGTCAGTGAAAAATTACTCTCTTTTCTCAGTAATAGACGTTTAAATTGGAATTCTTTTATGGATTTCAAGCAACAGGCAGACAAGAATCTACCACCATTACATGGACATCATATTGATTTTACGTGGACAAGAAATTTTCATATGTCAATTGGAATATGCCATGGTCTTTGAGAAATAATACTGGATGGGAACCCATTTTTTTGGTCATGCCATTATTGGACTGTATTTGCCTGGTGTGAAAAAGATATGGATTTGGAGTTGTGGTACGTCACAAAAATTGCCCTAACCCAGTGGGATCAACCGCATGCATTACAGTTCACATGTGATAGTAACTAAGAAAACATGTTACTGGTCACACTTGTCCTATGTTAAGACCTATTTCTAGACCTACATGTACATCTCAAGAAGTTCACCTTTGATGATGATGTGGGAAAGAGTTGTTGGAGCTGTCAAGACAGTAGCTTGCTCTTCAAGGTGATTGGATGATAATGTCTCCCATCATGGCTCGTGATCGTAGATAAAAACTGTGACAAGATTTGTCAGTCGGCTAAAAGCTGCAGTGAAAGTTTAGCTGTCCTTTTGTTGATCGTATTGTACATCAAGACTTGAATAACCATATTTTAGTATGCTTGCACTTTAAAATGTCAAGATCTACACATACATCTTGCAAACTTGACCTTTGTAAACATGGTCTTAAAATGAATAGAACTTAAAAGTACTTTTCAAAGAAATGCTTTCCTTATCACCTTCCTGTCTTTTTATTCCTATGCCACAAATAAGGTTGTCCATCTCCGACCGTCTATCTACCATACTATGAAGCAGCATCTTAAGAACCATTCAACAAATAAACTATAAAGGTTCTCTGAACCTGTGAATGAATGAAATTCTTGAGACCATTGTGTAAAGTGTAAACCAATGGACTTTGCCCAAAAAGATGAAAGATGAAATTTGCTATTTTCTTACAATAACTAGCATTTTGGGGGGGCCAAGTTCAACCTAAATATGATACAAATGGTGGTTTGCTGGCAGTGCAGCCCTCATGTATTTCCCCCTTGCTATAATACCAAAATGTCAGCTAGTGCTTGTAGACTGAATAGGGATAAGACTAAATAAGAATTAGACCAACGAGGAGTTAGACCAACTGAGAATTAGACCAACTGAGAGTTGGACCAACTGAGAGTTAGATACTAAGAGTTGGACCAACTGAGAGTAAGATACTGAGAATTTGACCAAATGAGAATTAGATCAACTGAGAATTGGACCATATGAGATTGAAGCCAATTGAGAGTTAGACCAAACTTAGACCAACTTAGAGTTAGACCTACTGAGAATTTGACCAACTGAGAGTTGGACACTGAGATGAAAATTAGACAAACTGATAATTTCACCAAATGAGATTGACACCAATTCAGAGTTAGACCAGCTGAGAGTAGACCAAATGACAGCATCCCTTTGGTATGTGCACACAGAACGAAAGCGAACATGAATAGGCTCTCCAAGCTATTTCTGAGCCTTGTTCAAAATTATTTGATTTATATTAGATAGCTCAGACAGACATCATTACAACAATTTACATGCATTGCCGTGACCTGTGACAAATTTATCTCAAGGTCTTATTCAAGGCTTTCATGGGTATTACTGGTTTGCAATTATAGGAGAATCATAAATCAAAATTCAAGATGAAACAAAAATCCTCTGCCCTTATTTATTTTCATTTAAGTTAGCAGTGATTATAAAAAAAGGCAATTTTCATTTGCAGATAATCTATAATTTGCATAATCAAATTAATTAGTTTAAAAATGTACACAAGAAAACCATTGTTTCAAGACAAATACAGGCATTCAATAAGGTGCCCAATGTAACTTATTCCAAAGTTTAACCCAGCTGATTTTTTTAAAAATATATAAATGATATACAGTACTTTTACATCAGAAGACATTCTGGCATTATGTGAGTCATAAAGTAAAATAGAAAAGAGAAATAAATAACCATAAGGGCATTTAAGGTAGGCTAAGCTATTAAGTATGTCTTGGGTGCTTTCCAAGCCATAGCCTAGTGTCAAGACTGTTGGACATTTTTAATCAAATCTAAAATCACAGGTAAAGTGCAGTGGAGGTATTCTGAACAACATTTGTACAGTTTTGACTAAGTTTCGTTTTAATTTTCATAGGATCCATAACTGTGATTGGCCTATTAGTGTAGTTGTTGACATAAGGCAGATTTCAGAATACCAACTGACTTAGTTCAGACAGTTTTGGATTTAAATTTCTTTAAAAATAATACCCAGGATCTCAATTGTATCTGACACATGCTGAAGTAGACTCTCTAGTTTGTATACAGCTCATGTGACCATTTGGATGAAGAGGAGACTTGGTCTTGTCAGTATTAAACCAATAGCAACAATTAGCCCTAGCAGTGCAAGACAGAGCCCTCATCAATAACAAAAGAGCCCCTGGGAAAAATGAAAGAGACCCTGTAGTCATAAGCTATAATGAAAAATAAAATTAAGGTTGTTAGCTTAAAGACACCAGGATCAAAAACTATCCCCCACAAATCGCATTTATTTCCCCTCCCTGTGTAGGGGCATCTTCATTAGCTAGATCAGGTGAAATAGCTAGCTATTTGGTCAAGAAAATCTCCCAAGCAATCTTGGGCTAGATGGCACAATTTAGCGAGCTAATTCATGAGCTAGCTCGCTATTTTGCAGAGTGTCTTCATAAGCCTGAAACTTTCACAATCCCTTTGTGCATCAGCAAGCTCCTGAGCATGTGGAACAGCTGAGGTATTGTTTATGTTACAGGGAAAAAAATACAAGGGGGATCGGGCGATTTCGCCCCCAAAATGCTTAAAAGAGCCCTGGAAAATAGTAAAAGAGCCCTCCAAATTCCCATTGACATAATGTAAAATTCTAGACAAATGGCCAATGTGCTCAAAAAGTAGCCCTTGAAAATTTTGAATTAATTGTTTCCCTGTTACGTTAGGTCTATATACGTGTGTGAGGGCAAGCTCACAGCCAGAGCTCACTATGGTTCTACCTTTACATGCGCTACGGGCCCGAAGCGTGCATGAATTTATTTTCAAGCCATGCGATCGTCGCCCATTTCGCGCTTGTGCAAACATTGAGCTTATTTATGTAGCCCAAGTTTTGAACTAATGAAGACACGATTGCAACTGCAGGCCAGTTTCCCTGGTTAGCAAACTAGCTCGCTATTTTGTCAGATCGGGCCAATGCAGACACACCTAATGAGACCTGGGAGGTGTTTCACCAAGCTGTTTGTAAGTTACAAACAACTTTACAAACGACTGGTGACCCCTTCTTGTGCTAAATCACATTCTCAATGATTTAGATTCCCATCAGCGTAAGTTGAAATGTGATGTTTATTAAATGAACATTCTTGTTGTTAACAAGTGTCTGAATATAAAGCTTACGATTTGTCAAATTTGATTAGGATCGTTGTAAATTAACTCCCAATATGTTAAAACAAGAAGAAACAGTGATATCGCATTTAGCACAAGAAGGGATCACCAGTCATTCGTTAAGTCATTCGTAGCTTACAAGCAACTTGGTGAAACACCCCCTGAACATATCTGTGACAGTTTGGATTTTAAATGTGGAGCAGACTGAAAGCAAGGCTAACCCAAGCTCGGTAGCTGCTAGTAGCTTTGGCTGCGAAGTTATAGTTTGTTGATTAAGGCCACAAACAAGGGAAGATTATGGTGTGTGTGTGTGTGTGTGTGTGTGTGTGTAGGTGAGATGGGGAAAGGGGGTCACCATGCAATTTGTTCCACTTTTATTTTATAAGAGTTTACTGATGCAAATATGAATCAAAGGTACCTAAAGAGTTCGTAGGACAATGACGCTTTAGAAATAAACTCTTTACGGGCCGTTGCTTCTAGGTAATACACACTGCTCCCATAGGGCAGTATGGAGTCTGGCAGAGAAGGAGTTAAATACAATGCAGTACATTTTGCAGGACGATAGAAGCTATGTTTTGGAAGTACAACTTGTGTGGTAGGTTTACTGGAACTGAAAGGCAGAAGAGATCTGTAGACTTCTGTCTTGAACCCTGAGCTACCCATAGCAGTACATCTATCTATAACCGAGCATATTACTGTATTATAAGTGGCGGGGTCAGTTTCAGATTCTCTGCATAGCTTTGTAGGCCTAGATGTATGCATGTCTTTTTATCACCATGTCTCCTTTTCCTGCATAGTGGGGTGAGGGGGGGGGGGGGGGTAGTTGGAGGAGGTGGGGGAGGGGCACTAGAGGGAGCTGAGGAAGGAGAAGGGGAGAAGTTTTTGAGAGGGGAAGGGAAATGGACCTTAATGACGATAATGGAGAAAGACAAGAAGATGTTGTATGAGACAAAGATGCAGATGAAGAAAAGAGAAAGAGAGAGAGAGAGAGAAAGAGAGAGAGAGAGAGAGGGGGGGGGGAGGGAGGGGAACATTGGCAGTGAATGTGGGTGGCGAATGGCTTCTACAGGGAAGAGGCGAAGGAGTAGGGGAACAATTTTTCAGATGGGAAAGGTGGTTAAAAAAGATTCATAATTATGAAGATAAGCTACAAAATGATAAAGAAGAAGAACAAGAAGAAGATAAAAAGAAAATGGAGACGAAAAAACTTACAGAAGAGAGAGAGAGAGAGAGAGAGAGAGAGAGAGAGAGAGAGGTAAAGAAAGAGAGAGGGATAGAGGGAGGCGGGGTGGGGTAGGGGGTGGAGTTGGGGGTCGATGTGAGAGAAAAGAATGGAGGCAATAGGGGCACACTTTTTGAGAAGTACATGGCATTGTAAACAGATTAATGATAATGGAGATTATGGAGACAAGAAGAGAAACAAGAGAATATGAAGAAGTATCAGATGAAGAAAAAGACAGAACAGAGAGAGAGACAGAGAGGGGGCTGATGTGAGGAGGGAGGAGGGGGGGGGGGGAACTTTCACCACAGTGGGTTGCATTCCAAAGGCCTGGTTGAACTTTGAGTCCCCCTACCTTGTCGATTTCGCCACATGTGCCGTTGCCGAAGACGATCCGCAATTGCATTTCTCCCACACGCCGGCTCCACAAATCCAATACTGATTTATCACAATAGATACACGTGTGTAGAAATTCTACCTTGGTGCTACCTTCCCGCATTACCCCATAAAACACTTTAGGCGTGTGTATAGTGCTCTCATGTTCACAACATTCATAGACTGTATTTTGCACTATATGAATTTCTATAGGTGAGAAAACACTAGTATAATTATATTGAGGGTTTTATTTTTGGACAGAAATGTAAAAATACCCTTTCCTCCTTCAGTGATCAAAAATGAACATGGGAGTGTCAGAGCAGTTTTGGGCCCAAAAATGTTTTATAGAGCCCCCATAAGTAACTAAACAGCCCCCGTGAAGTCTTGATCTCACATATTAGGCTGTAATGCCCATCCTGGGTCAGTGTACTTATTTGACGATATCTGGCTTGAAAAGTAGCCCAAACATTTTAATCCCCCGCCCCTATACCCCTTGCATCCTTTCATTATAATGTTCAATGACTCTCCTATTTTGGCTGAATATGACTTTTGACCTTATGAATACAGCGTCCTTTTGCCAGTTCATGTAGATCACCGTAACATCTAGACCACACATTGTATGTTCTACATTTGTAGATCTGTCGATAAAAGTACATCACACATGAGAAGCAGTAGCCATTATTGTTTGATTGCATGAGTAAAAGAGCGCCATCTGTAGACAGTAATGTGCCAGCTATGTAACTTCCCACAGAAAGTTCAAAGCAAGGTGGATAGAAGGCACACTGATTTACTTTTTATCTCGCCTGAACAAAGTTCGGCAGAGACCTACATGTCGTAATCACTTTTCCTGTTTGTCTGTTAGTCTGTTTGTCTGTTACAAAAATGTTAAAGTTTTGCTTAACTTGCTCTTATTTCTTTATTTCTGCATTAATTGTGATCAATTCGCGAACCACCTTGTTTTTAATGAAATTTCTTATTATAATCATCTTTGACATGATTGCATAACTATTAACTCAATGTGCTCTTCAATGATTAAGCTGACAAGGCAATTTTTACAATTCTTGTCATTATTTGTACGTTAGGTCTTCGAAATAAATTACGGATCTATGATAATTCAGCTCATTGCACATGCTCTTTTCAGGAAAAGGAATCAGATCTGAGAAATAACAGGTGATCTTTCCACTAAACCTACCTTAGACTTGTCTGAGAAAACAAACAAACTGAGAATTATATGTTAATTAAAAGATGATAGAAGTTTATATAGCCCCTGAATACTGTTTGGGCCGCTTTAGAATGTGTTAGCTACATGTAAATCAAAAGTTTTAATGTCAGGCAGCACAGGCTTTGAGTGCAAAACAAAGATGAATATACAATGTACATTTAGTCATTGACATCATGTCATTGAATTATGTTATGCTCATTCAAAAAGAAAAAAAAAGGGATCTTCTTGTGTTACGTGCGATTTAAGAACATTTCTATTATTATGATTATTATACCTTGTTAATTTTTAGTTCACATATTGAGTGCACAGAATAACATGGATGCTGATTATATCAGGTTATGTCATGTTTATTCAAACAGCAAAGGAATCTTCTGGTATTATGCACAAGAAGTATTCTAATACTATTTTTATTTCATCTTGTACATTGTTCTTTAAGAAAAGCATGCTATAAAAGTCATTTGCTAAATAGAATTGTTGATATCAACGGCAATATAATAAATCTGTAATTTCAAATTGGTATCTGATGTGGGTGGCTGTTTTGATCAAGAAACTACAGTGCATTTCTAGATTCACTTGATCTTTCGGTAGTAAAGTCAAAGCAAATAATCATCCATATAGGCATCTTTTATTGCTTTTCATGATGAGCTATTCTTAAGAATGACTTAATTCTCCAAAAGAATATGGATGCCTGTTTGGATCAAGTAGTACATTCCTAGATTCACTTGATATTTTATTAGTAAAGTCAAAGGAAATAGTCAGCCATGTAGGCATTTTTTATTTTGCCTTTCATTATGAACTTATCTTAAGAATGATTCAATTTTTCAAGACAAACTCTCTTTCGATCATTCATGGGTTGTGGCAAAGTAAACCTCTCCAACCCTATCAAGTATCATTTTGCCAGGCACAGTTAAACTTAAGATAGAGAAAATTTCTCCTCTATATCTTGAACACATTTATGTCATGTTTTTAGAGTTGAGTGTGTGACCGCGAAATGTTATTTGTCCCCTTGTCCAGATTCAAATGATAAAGTTTAACTTGAAAAGGAGATGCGTGATTAAACTCACAAAGTAATCATTGTATAAACTACGCCATGCCATATTGTATCCGTACCTAAACAGTTTGCAATACAGCTTTCACTTTATTTAATTGGATAATAAACCGGATTTATTTTTAGAGCAGGAGCAACTTTCACTTTTTCTTCCACCCTGTAAATATCTTCCTTGGTATTTTGCCATCTCGGCCTGCCTCTTCTTAGTTACCTTGCACTCTGAAGAAGGTCAAGTTATGATGGGAGACAATAAACAGTTGTCTCCTCGTCAAAGCCAAACCTTAAATGGGGAAGGAATTGCGAGATGTCAAGCACCTATTACAGGTCTATTTTCACTTTGTTGCATCTCTTTGGCAACTCTATAACATATTAATATTAATATACAAAGGGATGTGCATTCCCTTCTATGATTAAAAAAAACATTTAAAAGAAGTGTTGCTAATTTAAAAACCAGAGAGTGATCATGTGACAAAAACCCGATTTAAACAAAAAATGATGTTGCCAATTTGTCAATTCTTTTGATAAAACTAGGTTTTGTCCTAAAAAGGCCTTGGTCAAGAATTCACCTTGCTCTTACATTTTATGGCAAATATATTATTTAAAAAGAATAGTGTTGCTAATTTAAAAGAGAAATAGTGATCAGCTTTGCTTTAAAAATCCTTGGTTATGAATTCAACTCGAACTCTTAGGATGGTCTGGTTAAAGGGAGGACAATTTGTCTCACCTTAAAAGCCAAAACCTTAAATGGGGAAGGAATCCGAGATGTGAAGCACCTATTACCTATTTTCACTTTGTTGATTCTTTATACTTTATACAGTTTACATAACTCTTTGTATGCTTTTTTCCCCACCAAAATGTCATCGGCAATGGCAAACCTTATTTGGAAAAGGAATTGCTAGCTTTGAAGTACCTATTCCTTATTTTCACTTTGTTGCATCTTACTTGTGACTCTTTAAAGCTTAAAGGGGGATTCATTTTTATTTCAATTCAATTCAATTCAATATTTTATTTGTAATAACTAGCCTGTATGGAGGAGAGCCATATCAAGGAAACGAACTGTCCAACCCCACGAAGCGGGGGAAAACAGACTTGAAATGTTGATGATTACTGATAAAACACAAACAAATTAAGAACTATCAGGATTGTAATGAAGATAGTGTAAGAGATGACAAAAAAAATAAAGATAATATAAACAAACAATATTTTTAATGTTGTAGGTAGATGACAAAGCATGAAGCAAACTTATCAATATGAAGTGAAGGTTGTGTATATGAGAAAGATAAATATCTAGGCTTGTTGAGTTAAACTATGTCTCATTTTTCTCAAACTAATCTGTTTCTCTAATTTTTCTGCCCATCTTCAAGTGAACTTATTAGGGTTTAAATCCTGTTTCAGAGCTAACCATCATGAAATAAATCATCCAAGAATTTTTAAAAACTTTTCATCAGACATTCAAGTTTATAGTGTGTTGCTGATAATCTTACATTTTCAATTTGCAGTTACACATAATCAAACAATTTTCTTTGGAAGTAAAGGTCCTCCAGTAGAATTTGGATCAAAACTTTGTCAGAAATACCTATAACAAGCTGTGACATGGAAAACAATAGTATTAAAAGAATCACCAAATTTTGGAAGGGAAAATCATCAAGAAATGTACAGCAATAATATATTGCAAAAATAAGACCATTGAAATGATATAGACTAATCTGTCACCAAATTAAATTTACATGTCACACACACACACACACACACACAAACACCCACACACACAAGAAATCTCTTCAAGAAAAATAGATTCATTACAGGTACATTAAATAACTTTAAGACATTGTATGAATCACAAGAGCAGTATAGATCAAGTTTATGAAATATGAAGTTGTCAATAATTAATAGTTTGCACAAGTCGAGCCTGATTCTTTAAATTCTTTGGTACAGCAATAACAAGTATATCTTTGGCAAGTGACTTCTTGAATTACCATATATTCACTTCTACATGTAATGATACAGATCAATATATATAAACAAGTTCACACGCATTTACAAAAAAAATCTGATTTCCGAGATATAAGTGTAGTAACTTATCAACATCAACTCTATTTTGACAACTAGTTTAAATCATGACATGTAAGAAATGAAGATCTCATACAATCTTGATTACCTCATGAAGCATAACAATTACCAGCTGGTACAATAAAAATGATGCATGAAAAACTTGCTTCTTTTTACTTTGCCTATCAAGCTAAGCTTTCTATTTTAAATGCAAAATTGAAGATGGACCTAAGAATAAAAGCTTCCATCTGCTTCCATATTTACAGTATGGTGGCAGTCAGGAGTCACAAGCGGAAATCAAATGGATGTATCTGTTCTGACTTGCCACTATTGGAAAGGTTAACTGAATAATCATGGGTTACAGATTACCCTAACTTTCCTCAAGCTGGTATTGCTATTATGCATGTCACATCCTAGTCATATCCAAGTGCAGTGTACCTGCCAACCATACTAATTTTGGATAAAGTTTCCTTTTTTTTTATCCTATCTCATAGATATGTCCCCCCCATAATAATAATAATAATAGTTTATAATAATAATAATAGTAGTAATAATAATAACAACAATAATAATAATAATAATAATAATAATAATAATAATAATATAATGATAATAATAATAATACTAATGATAAAAATAATAATAATAATAATAATAATAATGATATTAATGATATTAATAATAATCATAATAATAATAATAATAATAATAATAATAATAATAATAATAATAATAATAATAATAATAATAATAATAAACCATTCTTATATAACACAATATTACAGGTAAGTCTCAATGTGCATAAAAGAGAAAAAGAGAAAGAAGAAGAACCTTATTTAAGCAAAGATAAAATGATTACCATAATCTGGTAACCCTCTGTACCAAGACGTTCAAGACACCACTTATTCATGACGCAGTACCTGGTAATGAGAGAGCAAAACACAATAAATAATGTACATCTATTTCTATAATGTACACTATACAAAATGCACTGATAACATGGGTTTTATCTCAATAACATTCAGAACTCTATTCTTGTACATCTTGGTAATCTTCATTGTCATTGCATTGTAATTGTCATTGCATCCCCCCCCCCCCCCATTGCCATCCCCCATTTAATCACAATACTCATGTATAATACATAAAATGCACTAATAACGTTGGTATTACATGTATTTTCAATAATGTTCTGAATGCTTGGCTTGTATTAATTTTTGGTTGCTATGATGGCAGTATACCATTGAAGTCATGGTTTTGGAGAGATTGATTACATAATTTGTATCTATCACTTGTAGGAAACAAGACATGCATTACATAAATGATTGTATTAAGAAAAAGAGAAAAATATATGTTTTAAGAGATGATTACAAATTGATTTGCAGAGACTAATTTTCAAGCCCGACCTCTCAAAATGAACACCCTGAACTTCCATTTGCATTTATTTAATTCTTTACATGGGTCGTTTGCACATCTGCATGATCGGTGGAGCGCATACATGTAAATTTGCACAGATTGGTAGATCATAGAAAAAGATAAAAATATATGTTTTAAGAGATGATTACAAATTGATTTGCAGGGACTAATCTTTAAGCCCGACATCTCAAAGTGGACACCCTGAACTTCCATTTGCATTTATTTAATTCTTAACATTGCTCGTTTCCACATCTGCACGAACGGTGGAGCGGCTACGTGTAAATCTGCACAGATTCACATAAGTAAGTCTCTTTTATGGGAATTAGAGTAAAGGAAAGGCAATAATAGAAAAAAAATAGATAGTATCAACACAAGTGACCACCTCTGAAATAAAGGATTACTCTCCCAGGAGCAGTCACTTCCTGCTTAATTGAGAGCGAGCTCTTATTTATTGAGTAAAACTCCTCTTTACAAACTCCCTTTTGTCTCACTAAGGATGGTGTTTATGGTTTCAATGGAAAGCTTATATCATGACCCAACCGACATTATTACATCTAGGACAGGTATGACAAGTTCTACCTTAAAAAATGAAGAATGATAAGTCAAAATACAAGCAATGCTAAGTAATGTCAATGTTAGCTAGTTAATCATTTACAAATTTGAAACAAATTACATGATCAAAAAGAGGATTTATTCATCTTAAACTTTTCTGCATAATATTTTCAGAAATAACAATCACATAGAAAGTTACAGCCATCGATATGCAACACAATGTGTCCAGACCAGATACATTTGTAAAAACTACAACCTCCACATTAATGCGCCACAAAGGGGTGTGTGGCCTACCGTATGAAGAGTTAAAACCAATTAGGACATATAATTGTCCTCAAGGGCGTTTTACTCATTCAAGAGGGCTCTTGTTTGAAATGTGGGGCTTTATTGAGCCCCCTTCTAACTTTTACACTCAACTGATGCTTGATTTTTTTTTAATTTATCTTAAAATTTTTATATTTGGTAGCTTGATATTTTTAATATTTATCAATATTTGAATAGTTTTGAATACAAAAATATATGGGAACCTATCATAGTGCTTTCTCTCAAAGATCTCTACGTGAAACAGTGCTTGAATTGTCCCACATATATGTTTATAAGCATGAACGATGCGAAATAAATGTGAAATGAGTCGGTAATCGGACTACATGCTGTTCAGCGCTACATGACATTGTATCTCTGCTAATGTGGCACCAAGAGTTCAAGGGTACATCATGTATGTATGTATGTAGAGACTGTGATTGGGCAATTTGACTTGTGGGATAGTAAGCTTCGTGCTGTACTAGTGCTGGGCTTTGAGTACCAGGGGAGAAGTAAACACAGTATAAGCAGGAGCTATTTTTTCAAGTCTGATGCCATGAAGTGATCAACCTGCACTTTTAAAGGGCATATACTGTACTGGGAAGGCAAAAAAGCCTTCAAAAGGTAATTGTTAGCAATCTTCTTGCCAATGGTCTTAAATTCATGTATTGACCATTTTAGAAGCTTGCTGAAAGTTATTTGCCCTCAAATGATCCACATATGGAGTAATTAATGATTAATGATTAAATCCTCAGAATGTTTGGGTCAAACATTTTGAGGATTTGTGATTTAATCACTCATTACTCCAAATGTAGATAATTTGAGAGCAAATAACTTTCAGCAAGCTTCTAAAATAGACAATACATGTACATGAATTTAAGACCATTGGCAAGAAGATTGCTAACAATTACATTTTGAAGGCTTTTTGCCTTCCCAGTACAGTATATGCCCTTTAAATCTATTAAACAATACTTTATTACTGGTAATCCCTACGCTTATCCATGGTTTGTTTGGGGAGCAACAACTGATAAATTCAGAGTGTATTCATTCCATTTAAATTGAATCACAAGATACATATGAACTGTAATAAAACATTACAAAAATGGCTTATTGGATCAAAAACATGTGAATGAAAAAGGTTTTGACAAGGAATTTTAGGCATATGCCCAGAAGTAGAAAGAAAGCATACACCATCCTGTAAATGAATGAAAATCATGTCATTCATTTATAGGATGGAGCACGCTATCCTTACTAGGATTTATTTCAAAATTGAAATTACCCCAGAAAGCCCTTTCCCTCAAAAACGAAGGTATTTTCGTCAATTGATTTGTTTGATTAATTGTTGTCCGTGCTAGGACTCTGAGGGCGACACGCCTCTCCACGACGCCATCAGCAAGAAGCGAGACGACATCCTGTCCCTGCTCCTCGACCACAACGCCGACATCTGCGTCACCAACAACAATGGCTTCAATGCTCTCCACCATGCAGCCCTGCGCGGTAACCCAAGGTGAGTCGAAACCAACCATTACTTCACTATGATTTAAAGGCCATATACTGTACTGTGAAGGGAAAAGTGCCTTCAAAATGTAATTGTTAGCAATCTTCTTGCCAATGGTCTTAAATTCATGTATTGTCTATTTTAGAAACTTGCTGAAAGTTATTTGCCCTCAAATGATCTACATTTGGAGTAATGAGTCATTAAATCACAAATCCTCAAATTGTTCGGGCCGAACATTTCAAGAATTTGTGATTGAATCACTAATAACTCCAAATGTTGATAATTTTTGAGCAAATAACTTTCAGCAAGTTTCTAAATTGGACAATACATGAATTTAAGACCATTGGCAAGAAAATTGCTAACAATTACATTTTGAAGGCTTTTTTGCCTTCCCAGTACAGTATATGGGATTGTTCACCCTGAAATAAAGTTGGTTTCATTAAAAGCAGACATGAAAGTACCAAATTAGTGAAGGTTTGATGAAACTGCGTCAAAGGATAAGAAACTGATTTGATCTTTTAAAGTTTTGATTCTGTGACGTCACGTGCGAGGTGCTCTCCCCTATGTTGTGTACAATTTTTTCTTTTTAATATGCATTTCCTCAAAAAAGATATGCATTCTTTTACCTGTATATTTGATACATCATTAGAAATATGTTTTTACACACAAACCTGTATGAAAAAAAGTATTCCATTGTCAAAACCAGAAAAAGAGCAATTCATGAAATGACATGTATACTGCGCACAACATATGGGAGAGCACCTCGCACGTGATGTCGCATAATTGAAATTTCAAAACATCATAACTTCCTATCCTTTGGCGAAGTTCCGTCAAACTTTTACGAATATGTTTATTTCAGGGTAAACTGTCCCTTTAAGGGCTTTTATTAGCTTTTGCATCGAGAGAAGCAGTGTCCTTAGCCAAAAACTAACCCACAGTCTTAACAATTACTTCACTATGATTTAAGGTCTTTTATTAGCTTTTATGTCGCGAGGTAAAGCATCCCAAACTGCAAATTTGATAAACGGTTGGATGGAAGAACATTTATAATCTAACGTGAGTCTTAATGAACGGTTACTCCACTTTGCTTTAAAGGCTTTGATTTTGCATCGCGAGAAACATTGTCCCAAATGGCAAACTTGCTAGACAGTTAGACAGAAGAGCATTTACAATCCAAGGTGAGTCTTAACAAATGATTACTTCACTACGATTTAAGGGCTTGTATTAGCTTTTGCGTCACGAGAAACAGTGAAAAAGATCTGCAGTAGATCTACACATACACTTGAATTATATAGGCGTGTTAACACAAGGTGAGTCTTAGCGAACAGCCTCTTCAGTACTCTTACCATATTTTTATCATAATTTGCTAAAAAAAAGCATGAAACAGCATTTTGAAACACGAACGTAAGTGACCTTTGGACAGAAGAGGGTTAATAAGCCTTCCGTTTGGAGCGATTTGTTACCTTTCTTGTCATTTGCCTTTGTACAACCCTGTGCAGTTTGTTCACTGAGCAGTTGGTTCATTGAACAAGGGTCAACCTAGACGTGCACTAAATTTCTAGTGTCAAAGTGTCGCAGATCTACATCAAGAACATAGATACAAGCTTGTCTGACACTCATTGATATTTTGTCAACCTGGAAGCACTGGCTATCTGCACGATGAAACAGTGACATCATTAACATGCATCTGAGATTGTGTTGCGTTGAGAAGATTTTTTAAATGCTGATTTTCCTGAAGCGTCATCTTCAAAAACATTTGTTTATGTGCGATTGTGACGAGGTTTTCATAGAATTTTAGTGATTGTGAATATATATTGACATGTTTGGATAGCCTAATACCAAATATTATAAATGCGGCAGGGCCAGGATGACATTATTTATGTATTTATTTATTTATTATTTGATGTAGGCATATTAAAACTGATAAGCACCACAGGCTAGAAGAATCAGTTTACAGTATTTAGATTTTTAAGCACATGTAAAATGGCAATTACAATGAATTAGGTTATTACAAATCAATCAGTCATATATCATTATATCAAATCATATTCTATGACCATATTCATGCTTGAATCCACAATCATAATTTGAAATAACTCAATTGTATTTAAAGACAGCTATCTTAAGAGCGATTAAAGACAGCTATCAGAAGAATGAAATGGGGAGTTACATACAATGTACATTGAATTACATGTAAGAATAATGCTGTATGACGAATCAGTACAATATTCTATTTAAGTGAAGTGTTGTAGATATGGGGAGTAGCATGGACAATAAATTAGGAATAATGCTGTCTGACAAATTCTATTTAAGTGAAGTGTTGTGGATTTACTCTAGCTAGCATACACTCCACTTTCTTGGAAGCTTGTTGAAAGTTGCTTGCAACATGTTTTAGGCCTTTTCGCTGCAACTCCGTGGCTGGTTGGTCCATGAGGGTTTGCAGAGGGTCGAAGGTCGCAGACCAGGTTGTCTAGAATGCAGTGCTACGGCTGGTTGAAGGGGACCAAATCCGCATTTAACTTCACGATTTGGTTCCCGTTTACCAGCTAAAGCGCTACATTTTCCTGGGATTGGTGGAGCAGGATGGGCACCCAATAAAAAATATTGGGGCCCATCATGCCGCCGATGCTGTCGCTATCCCAGGAAGTTTGTGTCTGCTCTGTGTTGAACTGAATCCTGAAGACAGGTACAGATTAGTCGATATGGGCACCAAATGCAAAATGGGCCCAGTGCTGTTGTTTGTCTAGTTCGCAAAGATTTGCAAAGATGGCGAGATGTGGGCACCAAATGCAACATAGAGCCCCTTATGAGGGTGCAGTTATTATCTCCAAGGAAGTTCCGTCTAACCTGTGTCGATCAGCTTCTTGAAGGAAGTTATGGGCACCAAATGAAAGGAGGGCCCCATGGAGTTGCGCCTGCTCTATATTGATCTGCTTCCCAATGACGGGTTAAAGATAAGTAGATGCGGGCACCAAATGAAAAATAGGGCCCATCCTGACAGTGGCTGTCGCTATGCCAGGATGTTGCGTCTGCTCCCTGTTTATCTGTTACCCCGAAGACGGGCAGAGATGACGAGATGACGTCTTGATGGACCGGACTTTGCAGAGAGGATGCGTTCATTTATTTACACTCAGAGGGGTCGCAGGGTATCGTAATCTACCTGAATGCCCCAAATGTTTAGACACTGACATCACTTGATGGTTATGATTTTTTTTGTTCAAGACATAAATAGAAAGGAGGACTGAGAGAGGGAGAGAGAGAGAGAGAGAGAGAGAGAGAGAGAGAGAGAGAGAGAGAGAGAGATGGAGAATAGAGAGTGCATGAGGGTGTAGAAGGGGGGTAGAGTGAATGGGGGGGGGGGGGCGTTGGTGAAAAGGGGTGGTGGAACAGATACAGAAAGAGAGAGAGAGAGAGAGAGAGATAGATAGAGAGAGAGAGAGAGAGAGAGAGAGAGAGAGAGAGAGAGAGAGAGAGAGAGAAGAAAGAAGGAGTTAAAGATGACACAGAACTTGAAAAATTTGAAATATGCAGTTAAAAACAAGGACAGCAGGTTGATGGAACATGAATGAGAGATGTTGAAAAAGTGCTTGAGGGTTCCTTATCTAAACACAGTTTGACGAATTTACGAGTTTTGGCACACCCACACACATGTTCGCTCAGCATGGATAGGTTTGAGAGAGAGAGAGAGAGAGAGAGAGAAAGAGAGCATGATAGATAGAGAGAGAATGACTGAGAATGAGAGAGCTCTCAATCATTCATATGGGGGCGTCTAGCTGACCCCAAAATGGTCATGCTAACGTAATGAGGGCTGCTGCGTCCAGGATCTCCTTTGAATTTGTGTTGATATCCAGGACAAGCTGTGACGCACGGAGCTTCCTCTCTCCCCCACTCTCTCTCTCTCCCTCTCTCTGTCTCTCTCTATTTCTCTCTCTCTCTCCCTCTCTCTGTCTCTCTCTCTTTCTCTCTCTCTGTCTGTCTCTGTTTCTCTCTTTCTCTCGCACCCTCTCTCTCTCTTTCTTGTGCACAATCTCTCTCTCACTCTATCTCTCTCCTCTCTTTCTCTCTCTCTCCCAATCTCACTTCACCCTCTGTCTCCCCCTCTCTCCTCTCTATTTTTTTTCTCATTTTCTAGTTTTACCTCTCTCTTGTCCATCTCCCCTCCTCTCTCATCTTCACTCTCTCATTCTCTCTGTCTCTATCTCTATTCTCTTTACCTCTTCTCTTTATCTCTCCCTCCTTTCTCTCTTTTTCTCTCCTCTGGCAGGAATTGTTCTTCATTGCACTCTCTTGCGCTCTCCCTCCCCCCTCTCCCTTATCGCCCCCTCCCTCCCCCACGTCCTCTCTCTCTCTCTCTCTCTCTCTCTCTCTCTCTCTCTCTCTCTCTCTCTCTCTCCCTCTCTCTCTCTCTCTCTCTTATTACCATTCTGAAATTTCCAAAAATCATTCATCATGTGAATCATGTACTCAATATACCTGAAGCACTATCCACACACATACGTAATGACATCATGGCATCTTGTCATTGGTTACGTCATTCAGAACGACAGACTGCTTCATTCCGTCAATGAATGCGGATCGACTTTGACACTGTCGCCCATCAAGGTTTAAAATCTCTATGTGCCATTGGTGCATTTCTGCACCAGTTAATACACACAAATCCCATAGATTAGCAGTCAGCTTGCACGCAAAGGGTTTACTCCTACTATCATATCATCAGCTAGTTTCTGTTATATAGTAGACCAACATATTGAATGTGGATAAATCTTGCACAGGTAACAGTTCATATAATTTCACTAATGCCCATACTAGAATATCTGAATTATTATTAAAATCTTGCACATGGTAGTATTTCTAGAAAATTGTAGATCTGATAGATGATTGCCGGGCGGGACTGCTTTTTAGTTTTCAAATCAAAACAAAGTATATATTTCATTTTTTTTCTATTGATGAAGATTTCCATGATATATTTTGTACAGGCAAGTCAACCTATCACATGGAAAAATATAAATGAATTACTAAAAGTAGAGTATGCTTAAAACTTTCAAAATTATTAAAAATTTGTTAAAATTTGTTTATATTGTTACAGTTTTAAGAGCAACAATGAGGACTTGAAGGAAAGGGAAGAGAAGAGGTAAAAGTGTTTCAACTTGGAGGAAGAGAAAGATTAGAAAGAAAGGAGGATGGAAGGTTTTTGAAAACTTTTGGAAATCTAGGATGGTTTTACGTCATGGAAAGGAAGAAGAGGAAGCAAAAAGGAAAGGAAAAGAATCATGAAGAAGGGTGAAGAAGAAGGATGAGGAGAAGGAGAAGAGGTCGAAATATATTACACTTATTCACTGTGGCAGAAGTTACAAATAAAGATAAAAATAGAGAAACATAAAAGGAACACAGCTGTGTTCTATTCTAAGACCGGACTCACAATGAGCTTACAAAAGTTATATACACTTCCATTCAGAATGCACTATTGTATGAAAATCGATCATATGTGATCTCAGCACGCAACAAGATTTTTTTTTTTGGTTTACATCCAACTGTTTTTAGTGATGTCACTTCCGAAAGTACTCCCCCCAACAGACCAGATTTGATTTAGTCAATTTCATATTTTGTGTGCCGCGCTCGCCGGTGCTAACGAAGACAAATTCTGCGCACACTGGGCTCCGGCTGTGTCCCTCCTTGTTTCTTGTTTCCTTCACAGTTAGCGCATTTAGGCCTCAATCCATCCGGCTTTTCCCCCCACCCCCCTTCCCCTCTTCCCCTCCCTCTCCCCCCTCTCCCTCCCAGCAAGTGACCAGTTTGTTGTGCGTTCTTTGTTGCAGAAATCAAATCATAGCGGAGGTATTGATTGAGACTAGAGATATCTGAATTTGCGGAAGCATGAATCGAGAAGAAACGGTGACGAGGAGGGGGAGTGGTTGAAAGATGCAGGCAGAGAGAGTAAGAGAAGGAAAGAGGGAAGGGGCAGAGCAGGGAAGAGCGAGAGGGGGGTAGGGGGAGGGAGATAGAGAAAGAGAGAGAAGAGGAGAGAGAGAAGAACGAGGGTGTGGTGGAAAATGTTTTAAACAAAGATCTCAGAAGAGTCGTAACTTTTTTAAAAAAAAAACATGGAATGAACATGTAATGCTTTAAAGGGCATATACTGTACTGGGAAGGCAAAAAAGCCTTCAAAATGTAATAGTTTGCAAGCTGTTCTCAAGGATATAGCAATGGTGGCAAGCAGAGAAGGAAGACAAGAGGAGGACAGGTACAAAGAAAAAGATGAGGGGATAGAAGGAAAGATTAAAAGAACGTGAGAAAAGAGCATCAAGGTAAAAGAAAGATTTACAAAAAGACAGGAGGAAGCAGAATTACGTAAAAAAATAAAAACGAGCTCTTGAAGAAAAAGAGGACAAGTCGACGAAAGAGAAAGAGGATGTGATTAGGAGAAAATCGTACTCAATAAACTATATATTCTTCCCACTCACTCGCAACATGTTTCGGGGCATCCTGAAGTGGTTCGCTCTCTCCATCCTGTAACAGCATTCCTGTATTGAATGCCCTGGCCCTGTCTCGCTTACTCACGATAAGTTTCATTTGCCTCTCTTTCTCCGAGCGTCTGACGTCAAAAGGTATGAAAAGCGCTAATTTACTCCCTTTTGTTGCCACAAATCGCACGCTAAGGGGCGAGAGAACACATATAACTTCTACAGTCGTCTGTAATGCATTGATTCATGAATAAAATCAATGCAAATCAAGCCCCGTGTTCTAGCTCTGTGTGCCAGAATTTTTTGTGAATGACTCGATAGAGGTGACATTTAGTTGTGAGGAGGAAATTGAAAATGTGATCAACGTGCGGGTGACGAAATATATGTGTCTGCTGGAGACATGTATAAACAGTTGACATGGTAGCAGTGAGTTGCAGTAACTCTTTCCATGTCATGTGGGTTGTGCTTTATGAGTGATACATGCAAATGCTATAGAACAGCGGTTTATCTGGCATGTGAAGGGTTAAGAGAATTTTGAGAGAAGAAGAGTGAGAGGAAATGGTGTGCTTACTGTGCTTGTGTTGGAGACGACTATGTGAGCTGAATGCGTTGCACTGGTATGATCCTAGCTGTGATTGTGGTCTGAACAACATGAGCCGGCTTAGGAGAGTAGTGACAGTGGGAGAGAGAAAGAGAGAGAGAGGGAGAGAGAGAGAGAGAGAGAGAGGTTTGCCGAGCAGCATCGTGTGCCTGCGTGTGCGTGCGGTGGGCGAGCTTGAATCACATGGCGATACGAGCCGGGGAGAATGACGTCAATATGGAGGGGCGAGAAGATTGGGGTCGTGGTGGTCATGGGTATGTGTGTGTGTGTGTATATATGTGTGTGTGTGTGTGTGCACATTGTGTGGGAGGTGGGGGATGGGGGTGGATGGGTGATACTACTCATTGTGCATGCTTTAGATGATGCAAGAGGGGGCGGGGCTGGGGTGTGTACATGAGGGGGTTGGAGGAAGGGAGGAAGAGAATTGTTTGTGTACAGTATGAATCTATGTTGATGTGTGTGAGTGTGTGGCTGTGTGTGAGTGTGCGTACACATGAGTGTGGATGTGGGGGTGTAGGGGATGGGGGATAATTCTCATTGTACATGCTTCAGATAATGTGAGGGGGAGTGGGGGTAGGGCAGGGTTGTGCCCCGGGAGGTGTGCACGTGAGGGGGTTGATGGAGAGGTGAAAAAGTAGAAATGTTTATGTACAGTAAACATGTATGTTGATGAATTCAAATGTGCACGTGTGTGTCTGTGAGAGAAAGGATATGAAAGACAGAATGGGGGAGTACACGTTAAAGAGAGTGTGGTAAAAAGAAAGAGAGAGAGAGAGGGGTGGGGGGGGGGGGGTGGAGACAGACAGATAGACAAACATGTGTGCTAAGGGTACATCTCGGGATGTTTCCCTGAAATGGAAGTAATATATAGGACACATAAACACATAGGGAAAATGAGTGTAGGCCTTGGGTGCCTAGGAAAACATGTGTAGGAAGCATTGGACGGAAGAGAAGAGAAAGTTGATGTACATGAAGCTTTCATAGTAGTATTCTTCTGCATTCCTCCAACACACCATGGTCTTATAAGGACTTTTGAAGGAACAGATATGTCTCCTTTATTTTACTATAGTTTTTTAGATTTTAAAAAAATTGTAGAAAGTCGCACAAGCATTTATGAGAAGTTTCCGATGGATTGTTTGATCTCAACAGAAAAGGACATATTCGTTTGTACAAAAATAATTTATATGTATGTTCACAAGATTAGTAATTATACATCATGAGATGATGAAATATATATGAGTTAAAAATGTATGTAATATTTATATGGATGCAATTGCTTTCTCGACATATCAATAGTTCATATGGAGATACGATGGCATACACTGTAGTATGCGATTCCAAAGGGTTCGGTTGATATGAAACAGGTGATATGAAAATGCAGGATCGAGGGTATACATGGTTCCCCCCTCCCCTTTCCCCACACAGCATAATACAGCCCCCAAACCCGGCAAAAGATAGCCCCTGTGACAAAAACATATTTTCAGTATATTGTAAAGCGATTAGAGATTATACCATTATATATTAGGCACTGTATAACAACTGCTTATTATTATTATTAAAGGACAATGCATATGCACAATATGTTGAAAAGTACACCTGTTACGACACCACACTTTTAACATTTGTAGTAAGAATACTACATTTTTGTAAAAAACAAGTTTGTATGTAGTTCCCCCCCCCCTTCACACCTCTTATTTTTTCTGTACCGTTTAGTTCTGTACCGTACTCGTAATCTAAGTATTCTTTGTTTGAGAGAAGAGTTCGTGTGAGCTTAAGAAATACTAGGAACTGAAAGAAACAAGTAACAAAACAAAACTAAAAAACTTCAAGAAAAGAGACAAATTCAAAAGAAAAGATGGGGACTAAAACAGCAAGAATGAATAATTGCTCCCAAAATAAGCATTCTGTCAAGAGTGAGAGTGTTCAGATACAGTGTATGAAATAAGTTATGAAATAATCCTGATAGTAACTAAAGTTGACATGAAATACGCTTTTGCATAACTTTTCTTAAAACAGAGTTATAGGGAGAGAGGAGGTACTGTAAATGAAACAAAGAAGTGAGAGGGTTTATTTTTCAGGGCCCCTAGTAAGATATCTATACCAATATGTCTGAATAAGCAGTTTTATAATAGTTACTTTAGTTAAGTACTTGAATACGTACAGTCCTACACCCTGTACATTTGTATGCATAACATCTCTGACTGAGAGAAAGGATGATATTTATATTCTAGGGCTCATAGAATGATATCTAGATCTTTGTATATGAATAAACAGTTTGTAATAGTTACTAAAGCTAATATACATGTGCAAAAAGGGTTATTTTCCAGGCCCCTACTAAGATACATACACATCTTTATATGAATAAACAATGTTATAATGTTTACTACGAAGTAAATATATACCTGTGCATAACAACTTTGACATAGGGAATGAAAAAGAAGCAAAACATTGAGAAGGTATATTTTCCAGGCCCCTTCAAAAATATAATGTATATACATATCTGTTTATCAATAAACAGTGTTGTAATATTTACCATGAAGTAAACATAATATATACCTATGCATAACATCTTTGACAGAGAGAAAGTAAGAGATTTCATTTCTATGGCCCATAGAAAGACATGGAGATCTATGTGTATGAATAAACAGTTTTGTAATCATTACTGAAGTTAACATAATATATATACCTGTGCATATCATCTCTAACAGAGAGAAGGAGAAAGAACGAAAGAAGGAGATATATAATGTCCAGGGCCTCTGATCCATAAAATGAACCGTTCCAGGTATATATCTGAGTGAACTTG
>OZ022586.1:10537357-10567357 GCA_963669155.1 Arbacia lixula | reverse complement strand
TGTTCAGACTGAAGTTATTGATCATAGACCTTTTATTTAAATGTGAATATTTCTTCCATGTACAGGAAGTTGTTGGAGAGAGGATTATTTAAGTTTCATTTATAGTTCACAAGTGGGGTGATTTATTTTGAAATAAATCTGAGCCTCTTTGAGGTTGGATTAATTTACAATTATAGCTCAGAATCACTACACACTGTATTATGAGTGTTATCAAAACATGAATTCATTATTGCTATTCTAAAATACACATAATACGTTACCGAAGTATTCTAACTATGATGGAAATATGATCAAACAGTATCAGGTGTGTATACACACACTTCCCTGATGTGAAGTTCAGAAACAATTTGAAAACATATATCTGTTTCATTCTTTGTAAATATGACAACTATAAACCCACTGTACTGTTTCCATTCCTAGTATATTTGTTGTGTTAAGCACAATGAGACATGCAAATATGCTTGTGTGTTATGCGCTATTCAGAATTGTTTAATTATTATCATATATGGACATAACCACATTTTATGAAACAATATATACTGCAAGATAGTATTTTTCTGTTTGAAAGTTAACAGTGACATAGGATTCAAATAAAACATAAAAACACATCACTCTGTGCTATGGTTCTATGCATACTTCTTCAGAGCTGCCAAGTCTCCCTGATTTTGCAGGGTCCTCTCTGAAAATAGACCATCATTACTGCATTGGATTTCATTTCATCACCCAATCTCCCTGATTGTTGATGTATAATTATCATTAGGTTGTTTGCACAAGATAGACATCTCCCTGATTTGTGATGAAATTTCCCCAAATCTTCCTGATTGCAGAATTGCAATGTTCGTAGCTCTGCTTCTTTTTCGAGCACAAATGGAAACCAGAGTTAAATTTTAATTTTGATTTTACATACATATTTTTTATTACACTGTTGACAACATTAATCTGCTTAAGTTCATTCTATTGTGACTTTTAATATAGAATTAAAAATACAGTACATAAGTTCATTAGGTACAGTAAAAGAGCTGACAATCCATCAAATTATAACATAACATTCAACATCATATGATTAAAAGCATTTTTTCAGCTCACAAACAGTTCTTACACAGTATTTTCTCATTTGTATTGGTATACAAAACTTAATGTTTTAGGGAAGGAAAATGTGTACACCACTTCTTATTTCTACATTTTTGTCTATATGATTGCTTGAAAGCAAACCTTTTTAAGAAAAAATACAGCAACTTAATTAGAGGTAAATTCAAAGTAGGAGTTCTTATCACCATCCTAAATGATATACACATTTGATCATATTCCAAATGGTTGATTTTTTTGTCTCATCATTGGTTCAACCTCATTGTATCTGTGATAATATCATACAGTAATTATGATTATATTGAAGTATAGCAATATGGAAAAAAAGGCTTGGATACATATATTTGCTATATTTCTTGTCGAAGAAGGCATCTTCTTTTTCACTTAAGAAGGCAATTGAGGTTGCTTTTTTAAGTAGTTAAAGAGAATCAAAAGGAATTATTAATTGAAGCCTTATAATGTAGGATGAATTAGTTTTGTTGTGAAAACCCCCATTGCTGGGCATTCAACTGAAAGGGCGTGGCGTACAATTCAAAACAGAGTGTCACGCAGAGTCTCCCATTCTGAAGCATAGATGCAAAACAGACACAAATGATCTGAATATATCAGGAAAATTTCACATTTATATATGCCATCTTTGCAGTATAGTTAACACATAAGTAACACATCTTTTTTTTTTTCATTACCTTATTAAGAACTTCTTCAGAAGTGAAAACATGCATCTTATCAGTATGATGTTGCTTTCTAATAACTAATCAAAATGTATAACAAGAACTGGTCTTTGAAATTGTGATCCTCAAAGGTCATTTCGAAAAGATCAAATCCCTGCCATTCATAGGCGCGCGCAGTATGTTGCAGCATCATTCTTATGTTCATCCGAATGACATTAGAGCGCAGGTACTGGTATAGTGTCAGTGACCTGATTTGCTCCGAAGCGCCAGGCCGCTGGAGCCCCACGGAATGGGTGCGAGCGTCTGGCCGGCATCGACTGGGTCTTCTGGTTTAAAAATAGCGGCATGTCTTGAAATGGCTGCCGCTGCTGCTGCTACTGTGCTATCCCGTGCTATTGTCTGTGTGTGGATTGTAGATACGTATGTGCACATTTGCTGTAAGAAGTAAACAAGTGTCCTAGGCATATGGTATACAAAATCTCTCACTCCCCCATCACATATCACTGATAGGATAGCATTTCCATTCCCTATATATGATAATGAAATGATATTAGCACCTCTTAACCCTTCCAATGCCAGATAAAATGCTGGTCTATGGCATTTGTGTACATTGCTGATGGGAAAAAACCCACACATGACACATAAAGAGTTTACTAAAACACTCGCAAAATAGGCTGTAGGGCTCTGACACATTCAAAATACACCATTGTAATATATATCTGTGTGTGCTTTTTATAATAGTGCAACAAACGCTTTGCCTTTGTTCTCCGTTTTACATACCAGGCAGTTAGACTTGACAGAGTTTGAAATACACACATTTATATTCATGGGTGAAAAAGCATAAAAAGCGCTTTGCTTTTCTTTTTCATTCGACATATTAGGTAGTTTGATTTCAGGTAGTTTGAAATTCACAAATTGTACTATATTCATGTGTGCTTTGTATAATGGCGTAAAAAGCGTTTTACTTTTGTTTTTCATTTGATTTATTAGGCAGTTTGACTTCAGATAGTTTGAAATTCACAAATTGTACTATATTCATGTGTGCTTTGTATAATGCTTAAAAAGCGCTTTACATTTGTTTTTCATTTGACATATTAGGCAGTTTAACTTGAAAGGGTTAGCAATGGCTGATCAAAGTCAACATTTCGTTGGGAATATTACAGATATTTAACACGGAATAGACTTGTATTTTGGAAATATTGCATTCCAATACGCCATTACACACATTTCTACTATGACATTTTACAGCTGGATACCAATTGAACTGGAATGTCTTTTCTCTTATTTGTGATTGCTAACATGCCCAACCATATACAGTTTTCTTGCATTTTAAAACTAGACACACATTTAAACACATTTCTAGTGAGTTAAAGCTTTGTTACTGGATATTTCAGTACAGTCATTACAGGAACGATTAAAGACAATTTGAAAACGAGACATACATGTTTCTGCAACTTCCTCCCCAGCTTCATACATATATCAATCCTTTTCAATGAAACAATCATACAAGCCGTCATGAAAATAAACATTTTGAAGTCATAGTTCCATGTTTTCTTTAAAATTATATTCACCTGTGATTACTTCTTATTATGCTGTCTGCACAAAGGCAGCTTATTTTTCAAGAAACATGGCAAGTTCTCAATAAAGCGTTTTCTAGTCGGTTTTTTGCCTGTATTTATCTCTTTTCGTGCATGACAATATAAACATGTAGGTTATGGTATGTGTATAACTTGTGCAAGAGCAGGAAAGGTGCTTTTTTTATATGATGCTGATAATGCTCAACAAGTATTCTGTCATTGATGGTAATTATGTATCTTGTCAACTACAGATTCCACATTATTGAGAGCATTTTTAGGAATTTATTCACCATGACATTTACCTTCACATTTTACTTCACAAATTTTGATGTGAAAACTAAGATGTATGAAGCATGATTTTCGATCAAACAAAAATAATTCTTTTATCCAACTTAAACATAGTTTTTAATAGGTCTGACACACTTTTGTTCAAAAGAGTTTGCTGTTAACATTACAGGTGAGAATTTAGATTATTTCTGAAATTTAGGGATTTTACTTTTGACTTCACATTTTGAATAAGGAGTTCTTCAATTCATTTTTTACTGGATGACCAAATGCTATTGCATGTTAAACTCGTGCAGCTGAATTACAGTACATACCACACAAATATGTAAATATAGGTTAAAAGTAGTGTATTTGGTTGTTTTTTGCTAAAAATACACCTTACATGGTGCACTGAAATGCTCTTTTTTCCGAAATGTACTCATACATCCACAAGCTGATACATTTGATGTTACATACCTATTCTTCTTCCGCTTAATTTCCCCTATGTGATTTTCTCAAAGCATACTCTTCAGTTCATGATGTTGTCAATGGGATTTCATTAACAACTATTATCATTTCTATTATTACTTATATTTATAACTTGCATAAATATAGCTTGCATCAACATAATCAACAGGAGATACATAGTTGTTGAGGTTGGTACTCTTTAATCTCTCCTTGGGATATCATTGGAAACTATTATTATTTACTGATGATTGTTTCTTTTTTATTGATAACTATCACTCATAAACATACCAAAAAAACAATTGTTGAGGTTAAAGATAAATGATACAGTGAACAGTTCGGTTGCATAGTGTGTGTTTATTTTTTTTTCCATGGCATATCATTATTGACTATCATTAATATTACACTTGTTATCAATAACTAGCCATGATAAACATAAACAATAAGAGATACATGTAATTGTTTGATACTCAGGAAAGTACGATACTGTTAATGCATGTTGGTGTTTTTCCTCTAAGTGATAGCATCAACAATCATCATTATTACTATTATATTTTTTCTTTCATAATCATCAGTCATAAACATGATAATTGAGGTTGGAATGAAACAATTTTCTGGACAGTACTATACGGTGAGTGCATGGTGTGTTTGAAATCATTATTACGATTGATGTTTATTTCTATTGATAACTCCCAGTCATAAACATAATTGTTGAGCTTGATATTATGGACAGTGTAGCGGTAGATATAGGATACGTGGTTTTTCTCCTTCATGAGATATCATTGGTGGAGTCTACAAGCTTTAAGATTTAACTTTCTCCCCTTATTATTGTGGTTGTGTTTTTTTATTAAAAACTATAACCCGTAAAGAAAAAGAGTTTAGATAATCATTAATGTTGAAGAGAATGATACTGTGGACAGCATGAATGCATGGCAGTGCTCTTTGCCCTTCATGAGATATTATGCCAACTAAGATTATTACTATCAATGATTATTAATAACCATCACTTTTAAACATTACAAGAATTAGCTAATTGTTGAATATGACATACTTTTTGAAGTGGATATTCTGGATAATATGCTGTACTCAATATAGGATGTGCATGTTTTTTCCTTCATAAGATGTCAGTGCTTTTTCCCCTTCATGGGACATCATGCCAACTGAAATTATTACTATCAATGTACCCATTTATTAATTATTACTTATAAACATAACAAGTATCAAATAATTTTTGAGGTTGATACTCTGGACAGTATGTTGTAGTAAGTATAGGATATGCATGTTTTTTTTTCCTGCATGGGATATCATCGTCGGAGTCTATACCGAGCTTTGAGATGGAGTTTTCTCCTCTTTCTTGCAGGCATGCCGGGGAATATTCCTTCCGTAAATGTCAGAGGCACAAGAGAGATTAAGCTGATGTCCCAGGAATATACAGACATAGAAAGCCTAGGAAGGGGAGGGAGGATGCTGGGTTTGATAACTTGTTTTCACGCAGGTATTTAGCTAGGTGAGAGCGAGAGATGCAGGCTGCATTTTTTGAATTTCATTTATGGAGACTCTTTTTTTTATTTCCCACCTCTCCTTGCTCATTTTTTTAGCAGGGTATTCAGTCAGTTATAAAGCGGAAGTGATTGCACTGTTGTAATCGCATCCACGGTCAATATATACAGAGCATAGATTCAAGGTGCTGATATTTCCTTATTCTTGTTGAAACAACATACATTTTACAGTGGATGTAGAGGATATTGTTGCTAAGGGTTGAAGGTTTTGTAACTTACCCGTTTGCTGGCATTTTTCCTGTGGAGAATTGAGGCTTGATTCAACGGCGTGAAGAGCACTGATCCCTGATAGGCCGAGTGGTTTCCCATCCAAAGATAATTTCAATCCTGACTTGATCAATGCAAGAAGATGATGTTTTCATGTGTAGTCCAAACTAGCATGAAGGAGGTGGTAGTGATGGTATGGAGAAGTTTTCTTGGTTTGCAAGAGGAGGAGGAGGAGGAGGAGGAGGATGATGAGAGTAGGAGGGGGTGTGAGGAATGCATCTCGTCTTCCTCATCTGTCTCGCTTGCGTCGGTCCGATCTGTGGAGTCATCATCTCGAGCATCACGATCGGCGCTTCCAATATGGACGCCCACGGAAGGGGTGAGATATCAGCGGCATTGTGAGCCCACCGTCTGTGGAGAAGACTTCCCGGTGAATCCTCGGCGGCGGCGGCGGCGGCTGTTGCCACGGCGCAGCGTCCAGTCTCGCTCTGTCGCCGTCATCCCCCAAAGATGCCACCTGAAGCAGGGAGAGAGAGGGAGACAATCAACACGTTAGATGAAACATTCTAAATATGTCGCCATCAGGTTTTCCTATTGCTACTATGGGTAGTTGTTGGGAGATTAGGGTTTTGTTTGTGTTTGTGTTCGTCTGTGTGTGTATCCTGCAAAGCTTGTTGGCTGAGCAGTGTGTGTAGACAAAGAAAAAGAAATAGAGAGAGAGAGAAAGAGAGAGAGAGAGAGAGAGAGAGGGAGGGAAAAAGAGAGAGAAGGTAAGAGAAAGATACAGATAGAGAGAAATATGAAAGATAGAGATGGAGTAGGAAATGGAGGAAGGGAGTGAAGATTAAATGAGAACAGAAAAGAAAGAGAGAGAGAGAATTTGAAAGAAAATATCAAAAATAGAAACATAACAGTGATGCGTTTTTTTGGATGATATCCAGGATCCAGCATTAAAAATGCAAGGAGAGATAGGAAGGAAAATAGCAATCGAATCGATAACTTGGAAGAGAGAATGTAGAGTAGTATGCCTTCCTTCCTCTGTCTCTTGCTCCTGTTCTTTGCTGCTCCTCAACCAATCCCGGTGGCCGGCTCTCCTTATCATCCTCCATCCTCTCCTCGTCTCCATCTCATCGCCATGGCGGTGGCCGCCACCATGGCCATGCCTCCTCCTCCTCCTCCCTTCTCCCTTCTCCCTCCTCCTCCTCCTCCTCCACAAGCCCAGCTCAACACAGCGCCGAGCATCTGACTGGGCAGCCCGTGATGTCATGCCCCTTATATACTCCAACCCGACACCCCGGCAAGCCGCGGGAGGCGATATTGATGATGATGGTGATGATGATAGCAGTCCCACAGTCACACAAAGATAGTGATGTTGTGTCCGACTTGTTAAAGCATTCCCCGGCACAAGGCCACCAGGAGGAGATGTGTATGTATGTATTTGGATCATATAAATGCATGCAATAGCTCCATGCCTTGTGTGTCGACGTCGTTGCCGAGAAGCTCAGGGATTGTTGTGAACCTTCCTGATTTGATAACACCAGGCAGGGCAGCTGTGCTGTCGTCAGCTGATGTTAATGTGCCGACAAGCTAGCCGTGCTGGTGGTTATGATGGCGATGATGCCGGACATTCAAACACTCTTCATCTGTTCACACTCGCAAGTTGCCATACTCGGTTGAAATATTGGTGATTTTAAAAGTTTACATGTAACTCACTCCCTTTAATAAAGAAAATACGGTTCTATCCATCCAACCCATGTACAGCTACACATTTATGTACTGTTATGATACTTTTAATTTTTAATATTTCAGATACTATAAAACATTTAGAGGTTCTAATTTCTCTTCTATTTGAGTGTTTGTTTCAAATCAGCATTCATGTTTTGATGCTACTACTACATTTACTACTACTACTGCTGCTGCTGCTACAACTACTACAACTACTTCTTCTACTACTATTTCTACTACCTCTACTACTCTTTCTACTACTACTACTACTACTACTACTACTACTACTACTACTACTTCTACTACCACTACTACTACTACTGCTACTACTACTACTACTACTACTACTACTACTACTACTACTACAAGTACTACTACTACTACTACTACTACTACTACTACTACTACTACTACAACAACTTCTTCTACTACTACTACTACTTCTACTACTACTACTACTACTACTACTACTACTACTACTACTACTACTACTACTACTACTACTACTACTACTACCTCTACTGCTACTACTACTACTACTACTACTACTACTATTAATAGTAGTACTACTACCACTACTTCTACTACTACTACTACTACTACTACTACTACTACTACTACTACTACTACTACTACTACTACTACTAGTACTACTACCACTACTTCTACTACTACTACCCCCGCTATTATTTCCACTACTATTACTTCTACTACTTCTATTCCTACTACTGTTATAACTATGTCGCTGTTATTTCTATTATTTGTTTCTTCTTGGACTGCTTCTCCTACTCCTATAACATACAACTACTGTTACCTATAGCCTGTTTGAATCATTTTTGTCTGAACATTCTGAATATTCTAAGCTATTCTAATGTGTTGACGGATGTGGTTAGATTAAATTGTATAACCTTTGTTGGATGCACAATGAAGATGGCAAACAGAAAAACAATGTGTGGATTTGAATCAACAACATTTCAATTATCATTAAAGGGTCCTTTTTCAACTTTCTCCACCTAGAAGCTCCAGATAGTAAATATTTACTAGTGTTAACTTTACCATCATTTTGTTCTGGAAGAAAACATGATTTTTTCCCAAAAATATTTGAAGGTTGTTTTCATTGATATGTTTGTGCCATAGAAGTAAAGATTGATGTGACCAACAATACACAAAAGGCAGAACAACTCATTATTTTGGTCACTCGCTCATGAATATGTAACATATTTTACTTTAAAAGCATTTACAGGAATTGTAAAAGTTCAAGACAACATTAAGCTTTCACATAAAAATGATGCACCCAGTACATAGATTGAAGCTGTATATATCATGCATAACTTTTACACATGTAGATATAGAGAAATTTGTGGCTTGCAATCATTTTATTCCTTGAGTCTTCAGTGTGTTTATTTTAATTGCCAAGTTAATGTGGAATTTTCCCACACAACTTCGCAACAATGCAGTAGGTAAACAAATAAAACAATTTTTTGTTGTTATGACAAGAAGTAGAATTAATGATAGTAAACATGTAGAAATACATGGGATACACAAGCTACTGTATACATTGAGGCTTACATGATAAAAAAGGTGCTTTGCAGTTTGGTATTATAAACTAGGCATACCATGACAATAGGTCTGATGGAAAAGAAATTATCACATTTTGTTTGTTTTGTGTGTGTTCAAGCTTATCAGGATGTGTATGTAATGTGGCTTTACTTATGCAGAAAATATGAATAGATATTATTGCAATTAGATTTAGGTTAATCAGGTACTGTTATGTGAAGGCATAGAGTATATGAGTTAAAAGTGAGATTATTGAGACTGTAAGGTAAACATTTGGAGGTTTAAATGCAGTGTGTCTAGAGGCATTCGTGAATAAATGAAATTGTAGGAAGTATCAATAGGTGTGAAAAACACTTCAGGAAGAAAATGAGAATAAAAGGAACAAAAAGGAAAAGGAAACATGTTTAAAGTATTATTAAGTGTGTACAAAGATCAATAAAAAGGAAATTTATTTGGAGGGAACTACATTACTAATGCAAGGGGAAACATGTCAATTGAAAGTAACATTCACGAAACAAATTGAGGGAAATGTCATTCAAATGTTTTTATACCAATGAAAAAAATCTTCTCAATCTTGAATTGAAAGTATACAAAATAGCTAGCAATATTGAAAGTAAAATTTACTTAATGCTTAATATGTTACTTAGTGCAGATGTAATCAGCTAGTTATAATCGTTTGTTTCGCAATGTATGGTCAACAAGGAATCTAAAAAGATCACAATGTTTTGTGCGCCGCTGCAACACTTCGTCAGGTGTGATACCATTTTGTACTGAGTAGTTATAAAGAAAATAGAATGAAAGCAAGTTGAAGGTAACATCTGTCCTACAGTAAGAAAATAAAAAAAGCAAATGAAAGTAATGCTATTTGCCTCCAAAGGATTTAAACATAGTAAACAAAGAATTTAAGATCAGTTGTTTACAAAGAAAATAGGAGCAAGGACATAAGTTGAAGTAAAAATCTGTATTATACAAAGGAATAGGAAACAAGAAGGAAATTGAAAGTAGCATTATTTGTATACTAAGAAACATCAAAGAGAAAGGAAATGACAGTAGATGATCAGTTGCATAGAAAGAAAATTAAAAAAAATGAAAACGAATGGAAAGTTGTAGTTGTAGTACTTGTAGGCAAGGAAAACAAAACTGAAACTACCTGAACGGATTGAGAAACATCAATGATAAATGAAGATGGCTGTATTGCACAAGGCCGTTTCCTATGTTTACGTTGCTCAATAACACTGCCATACTCCATACTTGCCCTATTTGAATGCCCTATTTGAATGCCTCAATGACGCAAAACAAGTTTATCGGAGGATGCCTGTTCAATTTCCAACCGTGACAAGTTCGCCATTACTAACTTATGAAAAAGGACAAAACATAACACATATCAGTCTTATTTTGTCATCAGTTTTCTTAACTTGAATGGGTTAAATTTATATAACGTAATTAATGCTGTAATAACTGTTATAGTCTTGTCTTGATTATCCACCTCTGTTCTGTGTGTCTTTTTGTCTGTCTGTCTGCCTAGTTTTGGCAGTAGGCTAAGGTAGGGGCTGTTTATGAAAGTGGAGTTCTCTTGTCTGCTGTTAGATTGTACTAACATTTTTGCACTCTGTGGGAATGAATGTCTTGCATCTAACTCAAACAAAAACATATTATTATATAGAACAAGCGTACGTCTAATTTTCTCATATTATGGTCCTACCATGATCTTCTATTGCCTTGTCACATTTTTCCTGTTCAACCTCCAATATGGTAAGAAAAGGGAGGGGCTGTTTAAGGGGAGACAGAAGTTATCTCTGATTTTTGTACTTTCAAAATCAGCATCATAAAACAAAAGTGGGATTTATTCTCCCCTGTCATGGCAATTCTACCTGTTTCTTTTTCTCTTTGGTTAGGGGACAGTACAAGGTAGGGGCTATTTTTCGGGGCGGTAGAGGTTTTGTATCTATTATGTTGAGTTGTTTTGTACTCATAGAACAACAACATTATAGATTGTCCCCTATTGTCACATTCTACTGTTTGACTTTTACTTTGGTAATGGGAAAGGGAGGTTTTTTTTTGTTTGTTTTTTAGGGTGGTAGAGATTTTTATTATAGTGTTATTTTGTTATTATAATATCTATGTACTGGTAAATTCGTAATCATAATCAAAGAACAGATAAATTCTCCCCTATTATGGTCTTGCTGCAGGTATTCCCTTGCCCTGTCCCATTCTGCATGTTTGACTTTCAGTTTGGTAACAGGGAGGGAGGGGCAGAGGTTTTGTATAATAAGGTTATTTTGATTTTTGATTTTGAGAAATCTCTGCTTTCTCTGCTCTCAAAACCCGAATCAGAAAGGAAAAGTATGATTCAATCTCCCCTATTATGGTCATCTATTGCCCTGTCACATTGTACCAGTTTGACTTTCAGTTTGTTAGAAGAAGGGAAGGGAAGGGGGGGGGGGGTATATTTTGGGGTGGCAGAGGTTTTGTATAATTATGTTGTGTTGTTCTTTTACTCTAATATCTCTCCTAAAACAGAATTCTAGAACAAAAGTAAGTATAGAATCTCCCCTATTATGGTCTTCAGTTGCCCTGTCCCATTCTACCCATATGACTTTTGGTTTGTTCAGAGAAAGTGAGGAAAAGTTTTTGGGGAATGCCAGGTTTTTTCTAATCAGGTTGTGCTATTTTGTATTTATTTCTATAGAACAAAGGTACGATAAATTCTCCCCTATTATGGTCTTCAGTTGCCCTGTCACATTCTCCCGGTTTGACTTTCAGTTTGGCTAAGGTTAGAGCAGGGGGCTGTTTTGGGGTGGCGGCCAGTCGGAGCTGTGTCTTTCTCTCTCTCCTCCAAGATCGGTGCCCCGCCCTGCCCAGCCTGGCGGGCCGCCACCCCGTGTCTCTGCCACGCGACCACTAATCAAGCCACGTGGGGCTTGACCCCCAGACGACCTCTCCCCAATGGCCCAGCAAGGTCACTGCCAAGATTAGAACCACATTTTGTGCCCCTGCCGCCTTGGAGAGAGCGGCGCTGCGTTCACATTATTCCTCTCGTTCCTCGCTTGAGTGCAACTTTGTGCAGAGCTGCCTAGTCTTCATGATTTCGCAGGAGACTCCCTGAGAGTAGACCAGTAATGCTACATGGGATTTCATCACATCACCCAATCTTCCTACTTCTTGATAGCTTATTGTCATTAGGTTGTATGCATTTGATAGACATCTCCCTGATTTTTGATGAAATTTCCCAAAATCTTCCTCATAGTTGAATTTCAATGTTGGTAGCTCTGCATTGTGCTGATATTTCCCCTTTTTAACCTTTGTGCAAACATTCATCAATTGGATTTTAAGAAAAATATGAAAAATGCTGTGTGCATTCACATTTCTGCTCCTGCCTTAGAGAGGGACGCTGTGTTCACATTACTCCACTTCTCTTGCCTGGAGAGTAATGCTGCATTTACATTTCACGTTCTTTTACCTGTAACGTTTATGAGAATCAGTGGCGTGCAAAGAATTAAAGGGCATATACTGTACTGGGAAGGCAAAAAAGCCTTCAAAATGTAATTGTTAGCCATCTTCTTGCCAGTGGTCTTAAATTCATGTATTGTCTATTTTAGAAGCTTGCTGAAAGTTATTTGCCCTCAAATGATCTACATTTGGAGTAATGAGTGATTAAATCTCAAATCCTCAAAATGTTCGGGCCGTACATTTTGAGGATTTAATCATTAATCGTTAATTAATCCATATGTGGATCATTTGAGGGCAAATAACTTTCAGCAAGCTTCTAAAATAGACAATACCTGAATTTAAGACCATTGGCAAGAAGATTGCTAACAATTACATTCTGAAGACTTTTTTGCCTTCCCAGTACAGTATGCCCTTTAAATGAACAATGCTGTGTTTACTTTTCACCTCCAGCCTGCACAGTAAGGCTGTGTTCATGTTTATCCTTCCCTAAATGAGCAATGAACGAGGTCACTGCCAAGATTAGAACCACTGGTCTTGCTCCTACATGTACCTCAAAAATGATGCTCTGTTCACACTTCCTCTCCATAAAATCTGTTATGTTCTAGACAATCTGCAGCTCTGTGTGCCCTCCATGTGCAAACATGCCTCAATAGTGCCATTCTCATTGGGCTTAAAAAATTGTGAAGTTAGGGTGAAAGTTGCCTAGCAACTGTACCAAAAGCCGAACGGTCCTATTGTCCCGGTCCCCTAACTTCGCGATTTTTCTATCTTCGTGATTTTTTAAAGCCCATTGAGAATGGCACTAATGACGTGTCAAGAATGACACAATCAATGCTCTGTGAACATTTCTGTTCCAGCCTGGAGAGCAATGCTGTGTTCACATTTCTCATACCGAATGAGCAATGCCTGTGCTGCATCAGGACATTCGCTGTGTTCACATTTAGCCGCCCTCATCCCCAGGTCACACTCTCCTCAGCAAAGTCAGTTTTGCACTGACAGACAGGGTCATATTGTTTACATGTACCATCAGAAATGTTTAAACCGTAATCTCAACTAAGCTCTTTGACAGGTGCTTCGTCCACACATGCACAAAAAGAGTGGTCACATATAGAAACATACAAAGCAATCTATTCCAGTAAACTTATATACATTTTGTCTTGATTAGCTGTCTTTCAGCAGTTATAGTTTAAGTGTCATTCAACCACATTATTATCTTTTTAGTTGTTGTTGAAGGGGCTGAATTACCTTGTAACCCCATGCAATGTTTCCATAGTAGGGTATGAACACACCATGTGTAAAGCTTTTTGATACAAAAATTCCACATGTGAATATGGTTTGGAAACATGTATTTATGTGTGAATGTCACACAACACAAGCCTTTAAGACTCTCAATACCAAGCAATGAACACTGCATTGACTTACTACACATCTCCATGCCAATAATAATGGAAGGGTTGACCCTCAATAACAAGCCCCGAAAACTTACATTGACTTACTACATATTTCCAAGCCAAGAGCAATGAGAGTGTTAACCCTCTCAGTACCAAGCATTGAAAACTACATTGACTTACTACATACCTCTATGCCAATAGTAATGAGAGTATTAATCCTTCCGATACCTAGTACTGTTACCTACATCGACTAATACACATCTCCTTGTCAATTATAGTGTTGAGAAGGTTTAAGCCAGCAGCAAGAGACTCGGTACGTGTAGGGACAAACTCATGTTTGTATCTCATAAGTCGATCATGATGGTAATGCGTGTACACGTCATAGTTTTGAGGGATGTTTCGTTGTGTCCATCTAGCGGTCAGTGTTTGTTGTCCAGGCTGCCCCAGAAAGATATGAGACACGACGTGACGAGACAAAACAAATCATTGATACTATATATATGCATTGCATTCACCTACTTACAGAATGATACACTTCAAAGTGTGTGCATTTATATGGAATGTCTTTGCATTTCCCTAAATTCATTGAGGAAACCTTTGTATAACCAGTTGTGTGTGTGTGTGGATGTTTAACTACTGTGCAAGTATCAGCTAATTTTTTTCATTCTTTACTTTGTCTTCGTCCTCCTTTTATGACCACATCCACTTCCTCGACCCCTTTCACTTTCTTTTCCTTTTCCTCTTTTTCTTTTTTTTTCCTTCTTGTTCTTCTTCTTCCCAAATCTCTTCATCTTCCTCTTTCCCTTTCTCTTTCCCTTTCTCTTTCCCTTCTCTTTCCCTTCTCTTTCCCTTTCTCTTTCCCTTTCTATTTTCCTTCCTCTTTCCATTTATCTTTCTTTCTCTTGTTCTTCCTCTTGCTTTAAATTTTCTTTACTTCATTTTCCCACTTCTCCTCTCTCTCTTTATTTCTTTTCCCTTGTCCTCTTCTTCCTCATCATTTACTTTCTTTCAGTTTTTCCTCATCCTTTTGCTTTCTTTCTGCCTTTCCTTTCCTTTCCTTCCTTTTCTTTTTCTTTTCTACATCCACACATACACACACAAACAAGTACATACACACTTTTTCTTGTTCTTTGTTTTTGTCAGTCTGTCTCGAAATCTCTCTCTCTTATTCATTAGGTCTTAATTTCTTTTTGTAATGCACACTCTTCTTCCATCTTATTTTGCTTGTGTATTCTTCTCTCCTCTTCTCTTCATCTATCTTCTATTATTTTGTCTCCTTCCTCACCTCCTCTTCTCTCTCTCTCTTTCTCTCCCTTTCTCTCTCCCTCTCTCTCTCTCTCTCTCTCTCTCTCTCTTTCCCCTTTCTCTCTCTCTCTCTCTCTCTCTCTCTCTCCCCCTTTCTCTCTCTCCTCTCTCCTCCCGAAGGCAGATCATTCACAAAACCTTGTTGTCCCAAATCAACCGGGGATCAATTTCACAAGCCAGGGCAATGACGTCAAACCGTTACCCACAATGCCCTTTGAGTACAAGAAACCAGGAAAAAAAAAAGACCGAGAACCTGAAAGAAAAAAGTAGTGCTCAGGCCTGATTCTCCCGAGAGTTATCAATAGCCGCTTTTTCCCCGCAAAAGTACGTCAAGAATTTCACAATTTTTCCCCTTGATTCCCTGTCACCCTTTCTTCCCCAACTTTGTGCATTGTTACAGGCTTTTGTCTTCCCCGCATTCTAGCACATCCCTTTCTCCAACCATGTGACAAAGTCTCCATCTCTCCCTCTTTCGTCATAACTTTCGTTCTTCCCACCATCCCGTCCGTCTCTTCCGCTAAGGACCGTGACGCATTCCCCCGTCTGGGGGTGCCCTCCCACAATCGTAACCAACTTTCCTCAAATTTGTCGTCGAGGCGACGTACCTCAACAGATAGGGCTAACGTGCAATTCAACACCAACACAAACTGGGATAATTTGTGTGTAGTTTCCCAGGTTCAGTTACACCATAAAAAAAGGGGAAAATCCATATTGTAAGGAATAAGGAGTTTTTCTTAGAATGTCTTGCTGATATCCTGTCCGAGTTTACAAGTAATAGTTCAAGTGGCTTAACATTTTCCTCTTCGGTGAAAGAAAGGACGTCATTATTGAAGATAGAAATATATCAATGATACATTCATGTGTGATACATCACTGGAATTGGAAAATTTACTTACATATACCTGGAAGTATACCTGAACAGTTAAAACTAAGGATGAACAACACAAATGATTTGAAGTAAAAGGTGGTTGGGGGATAGAATTTTCACTTCTCACAAAAATAACAGGGTATCCCATTTGCAAAAGCCATGAAATACGGCAGGAATCAGCAGTATACCCTCACGATAACATGTGTGAAATCTCAGTCATAGCCTAACAAACATTTTCAGGAAAAGTGAAAAAGTAGCAATGTTTATGTTTGAAACATGGTGGCTGTTAGTCTACATTCACAATAGTATTGCCCCTGTCAGTGGGCGATGCATCAGGTACCGCTAGCATGCTCCTATTGAATGCACGCACTGTGATGCTGACCATAGTGCACATCGGTCTCCGGTCTCTAGGCCAAAGGCTTCGGACGATCAGCCCAAAACCTCCTCATAATCTACTGATTGCTATAATTTAGCTTTAAGTCAGTTTCCAGTTCTATTATTTGGAGGAAAGTTCTGATACGCTATCTTTTCATTCGCTGTGTTCTTTTACAAGATGTTAATTTTTTGACTTGCAAAAGGGACTCCCTGTCTTTTTGAGATGTTTGCTATCCTTGACATGCTGGTATAGAAGACTTTCATATAATTTGAGTAGAATTAAAAAGAAAGCTCTCAAGCCAATTTCAGAGCTTACCACTGGGTGTAGCTTATCACTGGGTGTAGAAAATGTACCAGAAGTGTAGCTGAACCGTGTTGCAACTGAGTACTTAGGATGAGCAACAACCTAAAACCAAATGATTTGAATTCAATCTTACTGACTATAATGACTGTAGAATAAGATATTTGTTTGTTCTGTGATGCACATTACTTGACAAAGTGAGTTAAGCACACTGACATACAAGAGAAAACGAAGGTCAAAGATATTGTAGTAAAAATGAAAGAGATAAAATGGAGATGGGCAGGACACTTATATAGAACACAAGACAACAGATGGAACAAGAAACTCACAGAATGGCAACCAAGAACAGGAAAGTGAAGAAGGGGTCAACAAAAGAGAAGGTGGAGAGATGAAATATCATCATACACAAACACAGCAACATGGAACAGAATAGCAGCAAATAGAAGCAAATTTAAACTAATTTAGGGGGCTTCATCCAACAATGGTTGAACAATGCCTGATGATGATGATGATGATGTAATGCAAAGTGGAAATATCTTTTTAGATGTTCCCAATTCTGGGGATGAGTACCAGGAATGAAAGAAAGTTTTAACTGTTGTCTGGCCGACTTTTAATGAATTGTTATATGTATGATTTACATTTTGATACATTGTGGGTAAAGTAGAAGCTAGAAAGCTATGTTCTTTTGTTTTAAAGATGAGTACAAGATATGAAAACAAATTTTGGATGTAGTCTGACAGAGTTAATGTCAGAACAATAACTTGTTTTATTGATGGTTTATATTGTTGAAAAGTGGCAGCTAGAAAGGTATGTTTTTTCAGTTCTTTGGGTAAGAACAAGAAATGAAAGAATATTTTGGGCGTGGTCTGGCAGAGTTTACGGCTGAACGGGGAATTGTTTTATTGATGGTTTGTATTTTTGATGCATCATGGGACAAATGGAAGCTGGAAAGCTATGCCCTTTAGTTCTAAAGCTGAGTACCACAAATGAAATAAAATTTTGGGTATGGTCTGGCGAAATTTATTGATGGTTTATATTTTTAATGTAATGTGGTTTAAGTGGCAGCAAAAGCTATGTTTTTCAGTTCTTTGGGTAAGTACAAGAAATGAGACAAAATTTTGGGCATGGTTTGGCAGAGTTTATGACTGAACAATAAATAATTTTATTGATGGGTTCATTTTTGATGCATCGTGGGTAAAGTGGCAGGTAGAAAGCTATGTTTTTCCAGTTCTTTGGGTGAGTATGAGCAATGAAAGAATATCTGGGTTCATTTGGGTGTGCTGGCCAATGTTTGGGCTTCGTCCTTTGACCATTTAGGAGCAGGTTCTCAACTAGTGCACTGCACTGACCAAAGAGTATTTAAACCCCTACTCACTACAATTTTGTATCACACCTGACGAAGTGTTGCAGCAGCACATGAAACATTGTGATCTTTTTAGACTCCTTGTAGGTCATACATTGCAAGACAAGGGATTATCACTAGCGATTATATCCGCAATGAGTAGCATATTTAGCGGTATTAGAAGAGTATTTTGAGCATTGTATGCCAAACTTAAACAATTCATGTGTTAATTTCTGACGCATTATAGCTCAAGTTGAAACAAGAAAGATGAGTTTCTGTAGGTTAGTATGAGCAATGCAAGAAAGTTTTTGAGCATGAAAGGTGGCTGGCTCCAAGACTAGACCCCAGTGGCATGCCAACTGAGGGGAATCTGCTGTACATCGTAAATGCTCCCGTTACAAGCTGGTTGAAAGATATAATTGCCTTGTGTGAAGCTGTATCTGATTGGCTAATTGGGTGGTAAAATCTCAGAAGAGACTGGTGTGTTCACACTGCCCGCCCTGTTTTAAAGATGGCCCGTCCCTTTTACAAACATCTGCAAACTTTATGAAAGTTTGCACATATTAAGCACGTATCTTTGAGATACCAACTGTGAAATTTTAAGGTCAGATGTACTATAACTATAGAATAAATGAAAATCTAACTAGTTTTCACAGAGATTTGATTGCAATTGATTGCCGACCGCCGACACAATTTTACATTATGACTGTTTTCGTGGTACAAAAAAAGAAAGCTCGATCAGTTATCAAAGATTATTTCCTCAGAACCGAATATTGCGCTTTGTTGATTCCAGGGAAAGGTTATATAGCCACCTTCTCTCAATTGATGATAAAGTCAGGGAACTTTTAGAATTAGGTCTGCAAGAGGGACGGCTACCTTTAAATACCCTGGCAGTAGTGCCTGGAAGCTTGTCCTTGTGAGGACAAATGACAGGTCCCTACTAAGCTAGCTTAGTTTTCAGGCTGTTTGGCATTTTGAAACTCAACTATTCAATGATGGGGTCTGGCTGCTGTAGACTTCTCATGCTCAATTTCTTTTCTGGCCACTCCGGCACTCCCAATGTACTGAGAAAAGAGGAGAATCATTAAAGGGCATATAATGTACTGGGAAGACAAAAAAAAAAAACCTTCAAAAGGTGATCATGAGCAATCTTCTTGCCAATGGTCTTAAATTCATGTATTGTCCATTTTAGAAACTTGCTAAAAGTTATTTGCCCTCAAATGATCCACATTTTCAGTTATTAGTGATTAAATTATAAATCCTCTAAATGTTCGGGCCGAACAATTGCAGGATTTGTGATTTAATCACTAATTACTCAACGTGTGGATCATTTGAGGGCAAATAACTTTCAGCAAGTTTCTAAAATGGCAATACATGAATTTAAGACCATTTGCAAGAAGATTGCTCATGATCACCATTTGAAGGGTTTTTGTCTTCCCAGAACAGTACTAATCTTAGAATATTTTACTTTTTTTCAGTTTGGATAAAAAATGTCCAAAAGACTGGAAACCAGGCTACCATGATCCTGTCCTACCCTGATCAAGAGTTTTACACTCAGGTTTTGGTATAGGCCTATGCTATGTATTTCAAATATGTATCTATAGACGTTTACTCAAAGGCAATAGTTGCACAAAAAAAATACCAGCATCTGCCATGAATATAGATCAATGAATAGTGGTTTACTATTAAAGATTATCAGATACATGAAAGAGCACATGCCAAGCCGAAGACTTATTTGTATTCCTTTTACCATTAACCCCTTGTACCCAATGTGTGTATTTCTCTTGTCAGTACTGCACACAAATTCCAAAGAGCAGTATCTTAATGTTAGCAAGAAGACATCATCATAGAAAAAATATGTTGCCGATTATGAATACTAAAACAACTATTAACGATACGTTTTTTTTTTAACCCCGCCCATCGCATCTTACACACAGGGGAAAAAATACATGGGGGCTCGGGCGATTAAGCCCCAGAAATGCTTAAAAGAGCCGTGGAAAATGTAAAAAGAGCCCCCCAAATTCCCATAGACACAATGTGAAATCGTAGCCAAACTGGCCAATGTGCTCAAAAAGTAGCCCCTGAAAATTTTGAATTCATTTTTGCCTGCTCAAACATGATATTTGATTGCATTATTACAGAAGTATAGGACGAAGGCTGTAATTCTAAATCCTGAAGCAAGCAGTTGATTTGGTCTTTTTTCCCCCAATATAGATTTTTTTTATGTAATAGTGTATGAAGAGTTACAATGTATAGAGGATTGTGTATTAATCATTGATCAAAAACACATGGACTAATTTAGGCTGATAGACAGCACTCTGGGCCAATCAAGGGAATGATTTTGCTGTAATTTGTCAGTTGGTCTTCACCCGACCTTGAATCCTTGGATGTAATTATACAAGGAGAGGAAGAAGTGGAGGGGTGGGGGAGATGTAGGAGAAGGAAGAGAAGGAAGAGAAGGAGAAGAATAGAGTAAGGGTTGAGAGAGAGAGAGAGAGAGAGAGAGAGAGAGAGAGAGAGAGAGAGAGGAGGGGGATAGCTAGGGGGTTGTATGAAAAGGGTGAGCAAAGACTCAGAGAGAGTGATGGGATAACATGTAGGAGAAGAAAGAGAAGAATAAGAGAGAATGTTGAGAGGGAGAGAGAGAAAAAAAAAAAGAAAGAGAGAGAGAGAGAGAAAGAAAGAAAGAGAGAGAGAAAGAAAGAGAGAAAGAGGGTAGGGGGAGTTAAGGTTATTTAGGTTGATCAAAGAAACAGTGGGGTGGAGTAACATGCTAGAGAAGGAAGAGGTGAGAGAGAGAGGGAGAAAAATGAAGACAAAAGAGAAAGGGGAAGGTCGAACAGGAGGAGCAGGAGGAGAGATGGAAGGGAAGGGGGGGGGGGGGACAAACACAAACAGGGCCCCATTTATGAATAGACCATGGGGTCAGAAAGAGGTCATGATGTGCTTGCTGTACAATTAGATTACGATTTGCAGTCAACCTCAATTTGTACAAAGCTGTTTCCATGTTGGGTAGGCTTTTGATTTACGTCTTCAATCTCCTTTCCTGTAGCAATTCTTGTTTAGGCCTCTTGGTACCCAAACAGTTCCAGTCCCACGTCACTTACAACACAGTTTATCACGTATGGGACTGACAGGGTTAAATTGCTGCCTCAGATGTTATATTAGGTGTGTCTTCATTAGCCCGATCAGACGAAATAGCAAGCTAGTTTGCTGATCCGGGGTACTAGCCTGAAGTTGTAATCGCGTCTTCATCAGCTCAAAACTCTGATATATGTAAGCTCGAAACTTGGGGTACATAAATTATCCAGATGTTTGCACATACGCTGTGTGTGATTGGAATATAGGCCACGACCACATGGCTTCGGTTGTGAATTCGCATTCAAGCACGTATAAAAACCTATTATGTAAACAGTGCCTCGTGCATGCTGGTGCATGCCGGGATTGAGAAACTTTCAGGCTAATGAAGACGCTCTGAAATAGCTCCATCTAGCCCAAGATTTCTTGACCAAATAGCCAGCTATTTCGCCTGATCTGGCTAATGAAGACGCAAATAGCTAGCTAGTTTGTGATCTGGCTAGCTAACCTGATCAGAACGCCCACATTGGGCTAGTGAAGACACACCTATTGATTTCTTTGAAGCATGCAACAGGCATTGAGGTCAAAAGGGCACCAGGTACAAACATGTTAACATTCTCAAGGATTCCAATGAGTGAGGAATGTTGCCGATGTATCAAGCATTCTGTAAGTTGTCATGATATGTTTTGGAGTACACCTATTCTGTTAAATGTGCGCCTATCAGTGTTCTTTACTTGGAAAAGTTTTGCAATTTGTATCCATATTTCCGTTGTTTAATCAAATTTGGAAACATAAAAAAGGTCTTATTGCGCTTAGATTTTGGAATTATGTGGTGGGAGTCAATATAAGATTAGGCTTTAAATATTAGTTTAGAAAACAAATATTTAGCATGAAGCAATCTCTAATTGGAGGTGTATTTCTTTCCATTGCTAAAAAATTAAGCTGTCTTGTTTACATATAGTACACCGAACAAGGACAGTGCCGTACAATAGGTCATTTCAGACCAATGGAGTAACATGCAAAGGTTTTGCTCTGGAATTAGTGCCAGTAATCATGATTTCCAAAAATTCACAATTTACTATAAAATGTCTGAATTTTCTCAAACCTCTTGGTTTTTGCTGTCATTTGATTAAATTAATGTTGAGGGGTTTGTTCTCCTTTAAGTGGTACCTATTGCAGAAAGTGAGTACATTTGAGATGATTTGACTGTGATAGCTCCCTCTATGGTCCATTCTGCACAAAGAATGTAGACATTGGCAGTGACCTCACACTGTGGGGTCAAACATTGCACTGGGGGGGGGAGGGGGGGGGGGGGCGGGGTCAGTCATAGCCTGCCTATCATGCTGTTGCATATTTCTTAACTAAACGTACCAAGAATTGTGATTGATCCTAACTTGACATGTGCATGATATGGCTTGTTACTCTTTACATATAATTCTGCACAGGGGATCGGTCTTGCAATTGATGCAGAACAAGCACAACTCTTTATAAGATTGGACCAGGGCCCCGGAACATAAAGGTTTGCGATCAATTGCAAATTTGAAAGACAAATTCTAATTGGGTACTGATCAGTCTTTCAAACAAAATGCGCATGCAACAATGATGTTGATTGGCCATTGCCATTTTGCGATTGATCGCAGACCTTTATGTTACGGGGCCCTGGACCAAGTTGCATATAGGTTTTCGATTATTGTAACTTACCATCAATGGTAATGATCATGGCAACAAGCAACGAGCTCTCATTATTGCATCTGTTGCCACGGTAGTTACTATTGATTGCAAGTGAAAATAATTGAAAACCTACTGTATGCAACATGGCCAAGGAGAAAAATACTACTATAATTACTAGTGTACTGCAGTCAGTCAGTCCTGGGCCCCCGTGACATAAAGGTCCAAGATTAATCACAGAATGGCAATGGCCAATCAACATCATTGTTACATGTACATGTTGTTCAAAAGACTAACCAGAAACCAATCAGAATTTGTCTTTCAAATTTGCAATTGATCGCAAACCTTTATGTTACGGGGCCCAGGTCAGTCGTTGCTGAGCTTGAAGATTATTTAATAGATTGTATTCATTGGATAGCTCACCTTGATGGGAAATTGCTCTCAAGAAAGAAAAAAACTGACACTCATGCAGAGAGACAGATCAGTGAAAGGTTTACTAAAATCAGACTGGTAAAATGAAAGTCATAACAGCTTGACAATATATGATATCATCAGGATGACGTACAATAATTGTTCAAATAATGAGTACCGGTAGTATGATCACTGTTGTATACGCATTGAACATTGAGAATCGTTTGTGACAATGAATGTTCCTATACAATTGGAGTTTCAATAGGAAGAGTAGAGGACTGAATAACAACAAAATTATTAAGATGTTTTAAGTTAATGTGTAAGAGTTCCTGCTTTAGAATTTATAGTTTCAACCTAGGAAGAATCATTGACACATATTAAGTTGCTATGTAAGTGTTCTTTTGTAATTGGTAGATTCAATATGAAGAATTGATAAGTAAATGTTGTTGTGTAAGTGTTTGTGAAATAGAGTTGGTAGTTTCATTTGAGAGAATTGCTAACACAGTTTGAGTTGTTGTGTACTTGTTCATGATGAATGGAGGAAATTCAAGCAAAGAAAATATACAGTCATTTTAAGTTGTTGTGTAAGTGTTTCTCATTAAGAATTGGTAGTTCTAATGGGATAAATCATTAACACATTTTATGTTGCTGTACTAGTGTTTCAATTGGAAGAATTAGCAACTAAATGTTGTGCTGCTGATATACATGTAGAATTAGTAGTTTCATTTGCATGACACAGTTTAAGTTGTCGTGTAAGTCTTCCAGAAATAGAATTGGAAGTGCCGAAGTGAAGATTGGAGGAAATTAAGCAACTAATTTCAAGTTGTTGTATTAGTGCTCCTGAAATACAACTGGATCTTCCAATGGGAACAATAATGAACTCAAAGTTGTTGTATAAGTGTTCCTGATATAGAAATGGTAGTTCCACTGTAAAGAATCACAAGCACAATTCAAAGTTCTAAACAGTTGTTGCTTAAAGTTTGCCTTTGAAGGTCAACGCAACATGGCACTTGTCTGTATACTCCAAGCTGTTAGCCAATTACGCTGACACGTTTCGCACTGTTGACTGGTGCTTGTCAGAGGTCTGCCTGATCGCTGATGAGCATTAAATAATTCAATTACATATTGCAGACATTTACGCTCCCTCTCTTGACATGCGAGCTAATTTGATGAATGGGACTTGCGATGTAGCCTGGGAGAATACTACGCAGTAAAGTCGACCAATCACCTGCCAGATAGCATTATGGACATTGATGGCTCGATCTGATTGGAGCCATTTGTCGGGCTTCTGGTGTTTGACTTGTTTTTGTTTTGTTTTACTCTTTATTTGGGGAGTGGGATGTGATGAGAATGAAGCTGCATGATATGATCGATAAAGCATATACTCTTGGATTCAATTTCAATATCAATTCAGTTTAAATAGTTTATTATAAGTCAAAATATGATTGATACCACTGTAGTTGAAGTATGCATGTTCTACAATCAATGATATACAGTACACATAAAAACTGTTCCAATTTGATAAAATGTTTTGAAATACATTCAAGTTATATGCAGATACATGATATATACTTGAGCAGTTGTTTAAAAAGAAAAATTTGTTGGTAAAAAGATCAAACACGACTCAAAGCGTAGAATGGAGAACTAGTTACCCTCATCAGAAGAAGAGGAAGATGATCAAAAGAAGATAGAGGAAGAGTGATAGGTAGAACCATAACAGAAACAAGATGAAATAATATAAACAAAAGAAAAGAAAAGAAGAAATGTCATAACCTGATGACTTCTTTTATAAACAAAATAATCAACATATTTAGAACAGAAGAAGATATTGGAACAATGAATACTTCTTTTCCAATGTGTTGTCCTTGCTCTCAATATCCATCTTTTATTGCTCAAATGTATTTTTGGTTGATATGGAAGAGCTGGATTTTGATGAATTCATAGAGGCCCATTGCCCACAATCTGAAAGAAGTAGGGTAAATATAGCCATTGCGGCATTGGAACTTGTGACATGCGCTTCATCAGATAAAAGCAAGATTGATAAAACGCAGAATTGATAACTTCAACTCATCACTCAAAACACTTGGCACTAAAGCTGCGTTCACACTAGATAGCTTCATAGTTTTTACTGAAGGCTGTAGTGACGTTCACACTAAAATGTTATCAAGCATTGAGTTTATGCTGATTCAAGTCAGAGACTGACATTGATTAGATTGTATGTACTCTGATTTTAATTTTGAGCAGATATTTGTTTCTAAACATCACCACAAGAAATATGTTGGTGTTTTTTTCTATTTTGATTAACCTTACATGCACTGTCATTTTTTCACAAAGACTACATATTTTTAAGCTGTTCGTAAGTAGTTTTGATATGGAATTGGTAGTACCCATGGGACAAATTCTGAACACATTTCAAGTTCAAACAGTTGTTGGCAAAGTTTGTATTTGAAGGTTAACACAACATGGCTTAGAGTTAATGTGAGTTATCAGTAGGTGGGAGGGGAGATGGGGGGGGGGGGGGGGGTCATCCTGTACACTGCTTGCCAGTGGAAGAGGAAATCTTAAAGACCATTGTCTTCCTGGGACCATGCAGCCAAAGGCCTTATGCACACGCGGTGTCAGTACGCATCCTCATCTGCGAACGAAAGCCGATATCTGTCCCTCATTCCCGGCCCAAATTCTTCCCTGGTGTCACATGACCCAGCGATATCGCATCTGTCAGGAGAGGTCTTTTTTCCTCAAAGGGTCCCGTTTCAAAGAATTTGGTTCCCCCCTCCCATTGTTGTCATGGGGCGTTCTTGGAAATAGAGAGTGCACTCTTGTGAGTGGGATGCCAATTCATGAGGGATTTTCCCCATTTTTTGGCTGACTTTGTTGTGAAGGGTCAGTACACATCACTAGTGAGTGCTTGGTGCAGTGGTATCGGGTTCATATGAATGTAATGATTTTTTTTCCAGCTTTTTTTCCCCCACAGTAGGGCGTTTTATTCAATAAAGCTTCAATTTACATTTACTTTCATTGTCAATGCACACAAATCGTCAGCTGAGTGTTCAACAATGATACAAACAATAACTGATAATATACAATCTTGTGATGACATAAATGATTTACAGTAGAAAATACATAAACAAAGACAAACAAAGACAAAAAAAAATAAAATGAATTTTGTGTACTTCTGCTACTTCTACCACCACTAGTCTGCTTCAATTATGTATGTGTTTACTACTTCTACTGCTACTGCAACTGATGCAATTACTTGCTTCTACTCTTAGAAGTAATTCTACTTCTTCTTCTACTGATACTACAACTGCTACTTTTGCAACTTCTAAAACTATTACTACTACTATTTCTGTAACTGCTACTACTACCTCTTCTACTACTTCTGTTGCTAGTACTACTACTGCTACTCCTACTGTAACTACTTCTTCTCTTACTAAATAAAACAATTACTTTCATGAGAACTATTTATTGCTTACTATTGCTATTAGTTCAGCTATTATTACTATTAATCTTCTAGCTATGGTAGAGGTATTATCACATGTTCAAGGATCAAGATTTTTACTGTACCTATTTATAGGGGCCCTTGTCCTTATGCTACTGTGAAGATGAAGAAGGAGCCTTTCACACTGTGTTGAGTTGATGATATAGGCGTGGTTGTCAATATCATGGCTTAAAAGGTAAACAGACCTCCTCAGGACATGGTAAACATGCGGTTAGCCAAGCTAAACTTGGGCTTATTTATGGAAAGCTACACCCTTCCCCCGAGACCTTTTAAAGCAAGTACCGTGCTGTAGCGGAACTACTCAGAAATATGTGTGCACAGATGCTTGAATGTGCACACGTTTCTGGCCATGTGAACAGACCTTGGTCACGGTTTGTGACTCTGTCTGTATCACCTGTGTATAAGCTCTGTTATTGGGTGTGGTGAGGGGACGTGCACCAGATTGTGCAATGGTGATTAGCTGTGGTTGGGAGTGTGAACATGCCCGTGTTGTGGCTGCGTGTCATTCCGTGCATGTCCTGCTGAGCGTGGCGGAGTCATCGCCGGTGTCAGAGCGAGCGATCTCTCGCTGCCGGGCCGGACCTGACGTGAGCAGCACCACAGCCGGCAGGGCCGGGCCGGCCAGCCAGGCAGCCAGGCAGCCAGGCAGCCAGGCAAGCAACCAAGCAGGCAGCCAGCCCGTCCGCGCTCCATGCCTATATTTATATCTCGGCAGTCCGTCGCGCACTCGTGCAGACATACCTTTCTCCCATCCCCCCTACCCCCCCTCTTCTCAGTCCTGCTACAGGATCCTCGGCAAGTATCCCAACTATGCGCGGTATGCGAGGAATGTGGAAGCCGGCCTGAGGAGCCAGTAGCCGCATCTCCCAAAGTCTCAGGCTCACAGACACTGTGGCTGGTGCAGTCGCTCCCAGACGCCTGACTCACAAATACCGGGTCTACATCACCGGGACACTCCACCCCAACAATTCACCCTCAGTAGCTGATAAGAGGCTACAGCTAGTCTTGTTAAGAAACCCACTTGTTTGGATGCATGTGTACTTTCTTCTCATTACACCATCATTGTCTGAATGCACAGTTTCGCTCCAGAACAGTCTTTGAGCTGAAACAAGGACTGAGTTCAAAATATGGAACGAACTCTTTATCCGCCATTAAGGTACTTTTTCTCTGGTAATACATACCATGCCAATGGGGGAGGGAGGGGGGGGGGGGGGGCGATGGAGTCTGGGAGAGGAGGAGTTAACTCTTGAAGCATCATTGCGGCATATTTGCACTGGTAGTGCACACCATTCCCAAAGGGCAGTATGGAGTCTGGCAGAAAAGGAGTTAATCTTAAAAACAGTCTCTTGCTATGTGGTTGAGAGAGTGTTGCTTACAAAATAAACTACAGTGATCTGCTCTAAATATTTTCTCTGTGATAAGATGATCCCAGAAATAATTGGAAATGGTTTGATATACCCACTTTTAGACTTTCAATGGTTATTGTGAAAGATTGTAAACTTGTACACTGGACACTGGCTTGGCCAATACCTCCCTCTGATTGGTCAGATCAAGCATGGTCACATGATCGTACTGATGGACCCATGGCAATCAAAATGCACTTTGAATTACCCTGATATGTATGTAAACAAATGGTGTATCAATACTTACAAGCGCAGTGGTATGTGCATGCAAAGGTCATGGGCTGTGCTGTACTTTCAATTAAATGTATGACCGTGGCTTGCAAGGCATAGTGCAGTCCCATAGCTTATAAACTGTGTTGTAATGAACAAAGGACTGTAGTTTTGAGGTACTGAGAGAGCTAGAAGTGCCAACTTATTTTACTTAAATTCCTCAAACTAATGTAAATATAAGTAATGCAAATTTGTTACAAATGTAATGACAAATTTGAGGTAATACGGAGCTACACTACAGCTCAAAGGTATTGGCATAGGGAAAGGGAAAGGGAAGAAAGGGGAGGAGCCGCAGTTTTAAACTGGTATATTTTGTCCAGTTCAGCATGAAACATGATGCTTTAGTCTAAAAAGCATCATGTTTCATGCTGCACTGGACAAAATATACTGCGGCTTAAAACTGCGGCTCCTTCCCCTTCTTCCCTTTCCCTTTCCCGCTGCCAATTCATTTGAGCTGGAGTGTAGGTGTGATATGATTCCATTTGAGCAATACTAACTATTCAATTATGTGAATCTTTCCTCTTTTAGAATTGTAGTCAGCAACTGTTTTTCTTACAAGATTTAAAAAGTATATCTTGTCAAGTTCATGGGGGGAGGGGGGGGGGGGGAGTCATCTTCAAACGATATTAATCCATAAGATGATTTTGTCAAAATAATATCTTGATTATTTAAAATTGTATTCAGCAATTTCCTTTCATAAAAGGTTTTCGAAAGTGGTTCTTGCTGTCTAGTTCCAACTCACAATCAGATCCTGTTAGGCTCATCAGTTTTATTTCAATGATGTCAATTCAACAGACAGCTGACCATCACCTTAAATGATTCTGCCACCTTTGCATGTGGTCAGTTACTAATGGAGGTCATTTGATTAGCTTTGATAATCTGAGAAGGAGTCCTTTTTGTGCAGGAACAAGGCTTGTCATGCACATGGCTCACAATTTGTATTTTTTTTTTGTGGTGGGGTGGGGTGGGGGGGGGGGGGGGGGGGGTCAACGTGCAAACTTTTGTCAGCAACACAAATTACATCATATTTTCATTACATAAGACATTGACAGATTCTGCCACCTTTGGATGTGGTCAGTTACTGATCAGGGTCATTGGATTAGCTTTTATGATGATCCATAGTGTACATGTATGCTGCATAGTCCTTTTGATCTACTTTACATTCTTCTCTTTTGTTCTCATTGTAGACAATTCCAGGTCTGCAAGGCAGACTAAAGATGAGACATGTCCGAAGCTAATGAGAGCTGATGCATGCATTTCTCATTGAGCATAATTTGTCCGTTAACAAATTACCAGACCTCTGTTTGCCTGTCTTTTGTCTACAGTGGACATAGCAGGCAATGCGATTTAATTTGATTGGGCAGTTCAAGTAACCAGAACCAATTAAGACCTGTTAGTCTCACTTTCAGCTGTGACCCATTTGTCAATCAATTAACGCTCTCTGCACCAATCAATGCCATTCCTATACCAATTACAACACAGTTTATCACTTATGGGACTGACAGGTTTAAGTACTGGATGTTTA
>OZ022586.1:10423175-10537157 GCA_963669155.1 Arbacia lixula | reverse complement strand
CGTCGTACCACTTGCCCATCAGACCTATGCCTCCCCGGGGTCGCTGGCCAGCCTGAGAATCCCAGCAGTTCTCATAAATGTCCCAGATCAGACGGCAGTCGCGGTTGGGCGGCTAAACTGCATGAGCTATGTGCGCTGCACATGGAGTGTATCGGAGCAACATGACGTGAGCGCTCATGTAGGAACATGTTTCGTCCGACTCCAATGTCACTCGTCAAAGTACAGCATCATGTCCCCCTGCTGCACAGTAAAGGTCAAACAGAAATTGTTCTACATTGAGCCACAGAGGGAGCTAGGACCTACCACCCCTTTTTTCTCTTCCCGCACCCCCTCCCCCTTCTCCTCACTGCCCCATACCCCGTTTCTTCGATAACGTTCCCATCCCCCCCCCCCCCCCCCCCCCCCCCCCCCCCCCGAAGATCAGCTATGCACAGATAGTAACATGCAATATAATGCAATAAATTGCACATTTCAGTGAACTTTGCAGCTCTTCCCTCTTCCACACCCCTACCCATACCCCCTCTTCCCCCTCTTCCCCCTCCCATACCCCCTCCACCCCTAACATCTCAACCCCCCCCCCCCCATCCTCATTTCACCACAGAAGATCAGCTAAGCACAGATAACAACCTGCCATATATTACAATAAGCTGCACGTTTCAGTGAACTTTTATTCCAAAGTTTGTCTTGTGAGGGAGCTATGAAGACCTACCACCTTTTTTTCTCTTCCCCTCCTCCCTCCACACTGTTCTCCCCATACCCCCCCCCCCCCCCATACCTCTCCCTCCCTGAAGATGAGCTATGCACAGATAATAACCACACCATCTAATGCAATAAGCAACACATTTCAGTAAACTTTCCTGCCCCACCCCACCCCTCTTTCATATCCTCCTCTCATTGACTCCTCCTCTCCCCCTCCTCCCCCCTCCCCTCCCCTCCCCTCCCCCCCCCCCTCCCCCCCTCCCCCCCTCCCCCTCCCCTCTCCCCCATTACACCCTGAAGATGAACTATGCACAGATAATAACCACACATTTCAGTGAACTTTCCTGCCCCCATCCCACCCCTATTTCACATCCTCCTCTCACTTTATCCCCCTCCTCCCCTCCCCTCCCCCTCCCCCTCCCCTCTCCTATCTCTCCTCCCCTCTCCCCCCCCCCTTCACCCCACTCCATCCCTGAAGATGAGCTATGCGCAGACAATAACCACACCATGTAATGCAATAGGCCACACATTTTTAGTGAACTTTCCTGCCCCCACCCCATTTCCTCTTCCCTATCCTCCCACCATACCCTCCTCCCATCCCCTTGCCCCTCCCCTCACCCCTCCCCTCACCCCTCCCCTCACCCCTCCCCTCACCCCTCCCCTCACCCCACTCCTTCCCTGAAGATGAGCTATGTACAAATAATGACCACACCATCTAATGCAATAAGCCGCACATTTCAGTGAACCATGTAATGCAATAGGCCACGCATTTTTAGTGAACTTTCCTGCCCCCACCCCATTTCCTCTTCCCTATCCTCCCACCATACCCTCCTCCCATCCCCTTGCCCCTCCCCTCACCCCTCCCCTCACCCCTCCTCCCTCCCCCTCACCCCACTCCATCCCTGAAGATGAGCTATGTACAGATAATGACCACGCCATCTAATGCAATAAGCCGCACATTTCAGTGAACTTTGCTGCCAGAGTTTGTCTTGTGAACCCCCCAGTCAGTCAGGGGGGCCCTGGTAGTGTTGCATTCCTGCTAAGGTCATCCCGAGGTCAACCCTCCAATGGGACGGACATGGCTGTATCCCAGCACTAGAGGGGGATGTTGCGAATCATAGACACGGATCAATTGACTTAATCAATTTATCGCGGATGATGAAGAAGAGGGGGTGTAATGATTTCTGAACCAGCTACTTCAATATGATTGTCTGAAAAATGAAAGATGTATTATGATTTAGATGTATTTAGATTTAGATTTAGATCTTGTATTATGATATCTGAACCAGCTACTACAATATGATTGTCTGAAAAATGAAAGATGTATTAAACCTCTTGTTACAGCAGGCACACTTGTGTCTGGTACAGTATGCTAGTTTGTGCTAGTTTGTCACTGCATTATACAACTCATTATCAATAACAACAGTTGAAATAAACTAATGCCAACCCTCCTTCTTTCTATTCAACCTATTCAATGACTTGAGAAGATTTCTTTCAGTGAATTATAATAACATGTTATTGATCACACATTTTTATGAAACATATCAAGGTTGGTGGTGAGTGGAATGCAATGGTATTGTATCTTTCTGGTTATATATAATATGGAGACATTTTTTATTTAAAGCTTGTCCGTCCCTTTTGCAAGCTTAAAATTTGAAATCGTCTATCACGATCATAAATTGAAGGAAGTGTGATTCAAGACCATTTCTAACAATATAGCATGTTGACGCTTTCTGTATATGTAAAAGATTTCAGCCGTTAAATTTCAAACCGACTTTTTTCGTACCACGAAAAAAGTATTAGTCTTTGTTACAGTATCTATGTGGTTATTATGCGTGTGTGAAATCCTAATTTTATGAGTAACTACCAAATTTTGGAGATGATTCCTTCCATAGAACAATTTTTTTCCATAATGCGTTTTATAATTTAATAAACAGATTAATTAATAAAGCAGATATTTCAACACAAACTGCTAAGAGCCTGAGGTAAAGACTATTAATCAGACGTTGTTTACGTGTATTATTTGAATTTTACACTACGTATCAGTTTCAAATTGTGAATATAGAGCTTGCTAACACTTCTCTATATGTTTTGCCAATGTTTCGATGGCTTTGTGGTGATCTGAAAAAGGGACTGGCTGTCTTTAATGATCTTTGGGTATCCTCACCTCATCTTATTTCCATTGTTTCTACGCATTTATACACTCTTAAAGCAAAAATATTGACAATGGATTAATAAGATAACGATGCAAGTTAATAAGCCTGTGATTGAATGTAATTTTTGGTGATTTGAACCCTGTGATATTACTGTCCTGATCATCTTAATTCAGAAATTAAATGTAGATCATATTGTTATTATGTTTGACCTCTTTATGCACCATTCATACATTTACATCAAGTATCATTCCATATATAGCAAATTTTACCTGGTACACAAAGGATTTCAATTGCCAACAACATACGGAATGCTGAATGTATACATAAATGTCTTAACATACTTCATTGAAGTGTGTGAAATCTATGCACATTTCTCTATTTCATGTTCACAATAACGCAACACTCTTGCTTTGCTTTTCTGGGCATGTCTTTTTTTTTTCTCAGAAATGATAGAGAATATAGAATGTGAAGCTTCATTAAAACAGATGATCATGATCAATGGTCATTTCAAATAATATATATATTTAATTAAAGGAATTAACAAAGTACATGTATTTAGTATTTAGATTTGCTACACTGTATTTTGCTACATGTTGCAAGAAACTTTTGCCTGATTTAAACATACAAAACATGGTTATAAAAAAAATGACAATAATTAAGAAGTTTTAATGACAAAAAAATCATACTAATGATAATAACAAACGTGATAGAAATGGTGCAAAAGGTAAAGTTGCACTCATACAGTGTATTCCACATCATGAGTATAATCATGTCCTTTACTTAACTTTGATTTATTCATATTCTGCTTGATTCATAATATATCAAATTAGAACACAATAGCAAACACACATATGTCAATCAGTACATAGTGTGGCTATTCTTGAACATTAATGGAACAAAAGTGAATGAGATAAAGTGCTATTAACGAAAACATACGACATGATGAGATAACTGTTTCAAGCAATAGTAATGATGATATTTATCATAGTAATGATGATATTGATGGTACCATTGATACCCCTTTTATATTATGCGTGCCAGTCGTGCGAAAGAGATATTCAAAATATCGAGGGAGAAAATATCTGCGCAGTGTTTTGGTTTAAAAGGGCAACCGCATGTTAAGATTATCTGCGTAAGAAAATACACACATGGGTTAGGATGCACAGTGCTGTTCTGTACGTATGCGTTATATACATGTATACCTACATTGCATGGGATGGCCAACATTAACTTTACATGGGCACTGGGCTATATATAGAAATATGATGTGTGTGACATTATATGGAATGCAATGTAAGAGAAATGGAATAGGGCCATAGCAATTTTTAAAAATCAATTCTTAGTGTTATGTGAGTATGTACATTACACCAGACCAATGTATATTGTATGTCTATGTTGCATATGATGGGTATCATTTACTCTACATGGGTACTCATTGTTTATATGTGCAAAAAGCAAATCTCTATCATTTTGCACAGAATTAAATATCTTCATTTGTTTCTATCTTATATAACAATGTATCAAAATTGATGAATAAACAAAGTAAGTATGATATATCTTATTACATCAGGAGTAGAACAAGAAGGAAAGTAATGATATGAACCCAATTCCGCAGTTCATGATTTTTCAGTCTTTAATTTTTTGTCACATACACAGCCGAATTACAACCACGATGAATTACAACCACGTTTAGATATGTTTTTCTAACTCATTGTTCATTGTTTATTGTTTATGTGTCTATAGTATCGCTATATATTGTTGTGTTATTGTGCTGGTGGAAAGCAAATTTCCATGATTTTGGACTGAATAAAATATCTTGTATCTTGTATCTTGTACTCTTCTATGTGGACAGATCAAGTAGGAATATGTGTGACACCTTATGGAACATAAGGACATTGAAATAAACCTATCCTTTAAAATCAGGTTCATGGTATTTATGAGTATATACACCGGATCAATGTAAACTGTACGCTTATTGCTTTGTTAATGAACTTTACATGGTTTGTGCTTTATTCATAGAAAGGCAGTGTCAGAATAGGTGTGACATACTATGGAATGCGACGTATGAGAATGAAAATAGGTCCATATATTAGTTGCTAATACACATACACGATTTGCACTATCGTGTGTGTATGCACCACATGTATTAAAACAAATGCATTTTATTTCAGCATGATACAGTTCAACAGTTGACCGGACATCAAATAATGAACATACAATAAAAAAAAGACTTGGAAAGGAACAAGATAGACCAAGATAAAACATCCAGAAATCACCTGAAATGAATCAAATAAAGTGTGTTCTGCCTGTAATCATAACCACTGCTACTACTACTAAAAGAAAAAAAAATGTGATTTGTTAACTTTTTATGCAAGTTCAAAACCCTGAACCATAACAAATAGATATTTTACAAAATGTGTCTTGCTTTTGCAATGTTTCTCTTTTTTAAAAGCTACCAAAGAGAAAAGAGAAAAAAAAAGGAAAAAAGAAGTGGAATACACAGGAATTTCAACACACATATCTACATGTATCCCTCCAGCACAGAAGATTTTTATTTCTTTTTCTATGTTATCTACATAAATCTCATGTTCATATTTTGTTTTACATGCAGGCAGAACATGTTGTTGATCTGTCTCTCTGTTTTGTGTCTCTCCCATCTGACAATGTACATGCATCTGACCGTTCCAAATTCGCAGGTCATTTACCCTTAGGGTATGTTGTGCACATTAACTTTACAACCTGTAATCAAGAATTCTATGAAAAAACCCTCAAAATCATTGTTTTTTTTAGTTCAAATATAAATAATATACATGTATTTAGAACTACCTGAAAAATAATTTGTTGAGAAGATTTGTTGAGTTATCAACTAAAAATTAGCATTCTGTTAAATTTTGTTTTGTAATTGCGTATTTTTGAAATGTGGTTGATGCATGTATATGTATAGAACTATCTGAATAGTGGAGAAAATAAGTACTTCAAAGAGAAGAGGAGAAGAAAAAATAACATTAGAAATGAAGCTCAAATTCAAATGTAACTTTCAACAGTTACATAAAGGGGTTTTACACCGGATTCGTGTAGAGTTTCGTAGCACCTATGCAAATCTATGCTGTGTATATGTCGTGCCTACACCATGCCTATACTGGCCAAAGCAATATTAAGCCGATGGCTATGCGAAATGGACACACACAAAAAATGTTGTGTCTACCTCACGTTTTAAAGAAAAAAACAACATAATGATATGTTCTTTATTGAATGGATGTTCAGACTATGTGTTGATTATACTGCAAAGTATCCACTAAAGTGGACTTGATGTGGAGTGTTTATCAGATTATTGTTTCACTGTACATTTTGATGATCATGCTATTTTGTAAAACATTTTACATTGCGTACTTTCATGATTGGCACCCGATGAAGATTTGTTATTTTGTTTTATTGGGGCTCTAAATGAATTCAATCTGCATCAATTTTTTATTAATGCACACTTTGATAGCCCTGCTTACAAGTTTGCATTGAGCATGCTCACTTTTAAGGATTGGCGCTCGATGAAGATTTTTTATTTAGCTTATGGGGGCTCTAAACATGAATTTGATTTCCAGCAATTACATATTCATGTATGTGTAGTATAGTCATCAATATTCATGAAATGATATTGCTAAAACAATCAGTTCTTCAAACTTGCACCATTTATTCAATTTAATTCAAATCACTTTAATTCAGTAATGTTTCATTAACATGACTTGTTGCCACCTGAAGATGAAGTGTACAGTCATGTACAGTTTAATTAAACACGTTGACAATATAGTAGTATGTTTACACAAATGAAATAACAATATGGATTAAACATCTAACATCTTGAAATAAAATAAAGTGTGAGTATTATCAGTAAGTTATCACACACTTTATACTGCATTCATGGGGTGCTGAACTAATCAAATGTATAGGATACAAAAGTTTCAAATTCTTAGCACAATATTACCACGTTGCACTGTTGCTGTAGTATATTTCTTGTGCTGGACTCACATAAAGTTGTGTAAAGAAAAACAATGTATAGAAAAAAAATGCATCTCTCATTAGAATATCGTACATGAAACATGACTTAGTAGAATTATATAGACCATTCATTTTGCATTGATTTGTTGGTGGGTTTTCAAGGTTCATACTGCACTACATGCAGAGCCTTGTATGGGTAGCTTCATGTAAAACATCACAATCAATAGCATTCATTCAGAAAAATATTCATCACACAGTGTTTTATGTCACATTGGTGATAAAATACAATGAGTATATATCACTGAGAATTCCATTTATTATTAATTTTTTTTTGCATTTGGCAAAGAAAACAGTCTCGGAGTAGAATCACAAAAATATAGGTTTTTCATGCATTAGTTGAATTGTTTGTCACTGATGAATTTCACATCACATAAACAAGACCTTTATTTGATATGTCGTTCTACAGAATTTGGATTTTTTTTCACAGCATTTATATAGTGATTACATGTCTTAGTGGTGTAGTGTGTGTAAAGCTAATGTGTAAAAGTGTATGATAGATAGCTACATGTATACGTACATACCCCTACAAACAGTTATCTAAATGCTATGGACATGCTGTTTTATGGCACACAATCACATATGGTTTTAATATGAGATGAAGGTAGATTATTGTGTGTTCACATTCGTGATACCAGGACGTGATAAAAAACGTTGAATCTGAAGATTTTCCAAGGCTGTGCTTCCTCACAAGGTTTGTAGAGACACGCTGTGCTAAGCCAGGGTAAACTCACCCGACATGGCGTTTGTGTGTTATTGCAATAAAAATTTGTCTAACTCAAACTGGAACAACCACTATACCACTGTGAAATGTTGCTGTTTATGTGATGACTTGTGAAATTTTGACCAAATATCACTAACCTTGGTACAGTGATGATATATAAGAGGTGACTCTCAATTACGTTGGATGTCATGGCAAATACCAAGTTGTCCAGGCATTTGATGATGAAAATCTTAGTAACTGTAGCAATTATTTCAATACTTCAGTGTCTACACATACCAGTCGACTGAATGCAGTAAAAGTTATCTAAAATCCATCAAGGGAAAGAACACAAATACACAAGATAAACTTATTTGTGTTTTCCAGGTTTTATGTAATGCCTCTGTAATATTGCATTGTTAATGTAATATGAGCTAAAAAAAAAAAACAATGAGCTGTTGCTTTGAATAATGAAATTATTAAAAAAATATATATTGTAAATTAGAAAAAAAAATGAGATTAATATTTGCTCTATGTAGTCCCTGGATGTGCCTTTTAAATAGTAAAGAATGTCTGTTCATGTTGCATGTGGTGCTACATGCATATGTATTAACAGGATTAGGTGAAATGCGTAATATTCTACAAGAACAGGAGGAGACAGGCATGCTAGTTATGTCATTTTTCTCCACATTCTCGTTCTTCACTTAATCCAGACACAATTAACAGCTCAAAATATAATACATCATGAATATGGCCTACAAATTGGCAATATAAAACAAAACCAGATTGTTGTCATAGAATTTAACATACATGTATTCCGCTGTAGACAATAGTGTGAAAAACACACTAATTCGAACAGCAGTTGTGCCAATTTGAAGATCATACATGTACATGAATGTGGGATATAAACATTTAAAGTTGTTGCCAATTTGAAGATTTTGTGATTATTTCACATGGTTAGTCTGCATTTGAAAATCAGTATGAAGGTGATTAATGCATGTATTGCTATGGAACTGCAAATATTGGTTGGAGTTGTAAAGAAATTTGTGCTCTGTTATTTGAGGCATTTTAAAGATGATTGATGATTCCTGGTATCAAAGATTACATCAACATATGTAGCTGGTGTGATTTGTCACATACATGTACTGTGTATGCATACTTTCCTTCGATATCTCAATGGATAGGCAGCTATTGCATCATGCATAGTAGGTTATAAGATCCCTTTCGTAGGACCCGTTTTACTGCCTAAAATGGCCAGCATTGTACATGTACATTGTACGTACATCATGTTGGAACATGGATGTTGTTATTTGATTTGATTTGATTTATTTTCTGATTGATTTCCAGGACATCAAGTGAGAATATAAACCACAGTAGCTAATGCATGTCACTCTGTGCAGTTATTGTGGATATTCTTGAACATTCCTAGATCAAAAAATTAAAAAGATCAAAACGTAATGGACCAAAATGGATGAAATACTAAGGCTATTCCTACCAAGCCGAAGCCTAATACATATGTTGGTTAGCATGAGCGAAAATAAAATTAAAAAAAATGTCCAAAAAAAAATCAAATAAATTATTATTGAGCACTTACCAGATGCCAGTAACCACACAAAATGAGCTACATTTCCTCATGAAATAAACCTCCAATGCCTGCTGTTTCTCCGCCGCGAATCGCTGCACAGTAGGACGGCGCAAACAGCAGGGTATGCACGAGCTGCTGAGACACAGGTGGAGCTAGCTTCCCCGGCCAAAGTTTGCGTCAAGATAAAACAAAGGGGGAAAACGGCGCGCTCTCTCCCTCTCTCAAGGAGGTGCAAATCAGTTGGGTGGCTTTAGCAAAGGTGTTGGGACGAGTGAAGACGAATCTCCATCGCTGGATAGTAAAAACCAAGGGTGTATTTTTTTTTTGAGGGGGAGAGGGGGGGGGGGGCAGGTGGAGGTAGGGGGGTAGGGGAGGGGATGATGCTGTGCCGGGTTGGATGATATATCAGGGCGTCCGTGGCGTGGAGTCCTATGGTCGTGTGCCGAGCTGGCTGGTGCGAGGAGCAGCTTTATACAAGCTAACCGAGCCGAGTTTCAGGGCTCTTGGTGAAGGGAAGTTTATCTGCCTACTACTAGTACGCTTCTCTCCATCTTCCCGTTACACCGGAGCATTGCCCTGTAACTGCCGGCTAAATGATGGGTTTGTGCTGCACAAGCCAAGAGAGAGAGAGAGAGTGAGAGAGAGAGAGAGAGAGAGAGAGAGCGGCAGAGAGACGGGGGACAGAGAGAGAGAGGGAGAGAGAGAGAGAGAGTGGCAGAGAGATGGGGAACAGAGAGAGAGAGAGAGAGAGAGGGGGGGGGGGGGAGACTTGTACGTTCTTTGGAGTGTATGCATGTCTTTTTTTTTCCCCTTTTCTCTCTCCCCCCTTTATAGAGAGAGAGGACACTGCGTGCACCCAAGATGCGTTTGCGAGCTAGTGCTAGCTGTGAGAAAGAGAGTGTGTATGCATGTGTGTGTGTGTGTTTGGGGCGAGTGTACATGTGAGTTGTGTGATAAACGGTTGCCAGGCAACCCAGAATGACGTAGGTTGCAGACTTCGAGCTACCCAGTGGTACCTATTAATATGCCACCTGTCTTGTGTGGCGAGGAATGGAGGGATGAGGGGAACGGGCCAACTAATATAGTTAAATAATCAGAAAGAATGAATATCAAAAAGACAATGTATTATACATGGGAGAAGGCGGCGTTGATTTTAATTGTTACGGCTTGATTGAATTTCATTGATTATCGTATTGAGTAGTAAGGAGTGACTGAAGGTATGGTGAGACAGGTAAAGTCTCTGTAGAGGCGGCAACGAAGGGCTGAACACAACGTATAGCATAGAATATGATTGAGTGGTATATCTCACGATCCCAAATTAAAGACTAAAGGAAAAATCCCATATAAAACGGCAATGAAGAGAGATTCATATGAACCCAATATGTGCTGGATAATATGCTCTTCTATAGCACATTTGTGTGTTAATAGTATGAAAATCAACAGTGGGGAAATAAACGACTTGGCACACTTTGTATGTATAACAAGGTAACATAAATTTTCTTTGCATGCATTTGAGTTGATCAAATAGACATTGTTTCGAGTACATATGGGATAGGCAAGAAGAATGAATGGTGTGTGTATGTGTAAGGGGGGGGGGGGGTAGAATATTGTACACTATGTACACTGAAATCCTGAAACCTGCTGCTCTATGGTACATGTATATGCGCATATTACTGTGGTAACTTATTGATGGTAACTCTGTCATCGATGGTAACTACCATGGTAACACCGCTCAAAAGCCAATCAAATTCAAGGTTTCCATAGAAGTTGCCATTGATAGCACAGTAACCATCAATGGTAAGTTTTATGCAACAGGGCCCAGTTTGTGAAATATCAAACTGAACAGAGACACAGAGTGTAAAAAAAATGCATATAACCCCTATATCTCTCAAGTTGGTATCTCATACTCGGCCTATTTTTTTTTCCAAATGCAAATCAAATTGTGAATCAACCCTTTGTTTCCAAGCACACCGATAGTCAATGGAATTTGTGTGCATTGTGGGTAAAAAAAATGCACGTGTGCACACATAAGGTTAACATCTTCCCATATGAATATTAGATAAAAAAAAAATAACATCTTCCTCTTGCTGACATCAAATCATATATAAACAAAAAGTTGACAGGAAATCACGATCAGTTGAAAATTATCCTAACTATTTTGAGTCCCTTTGATTGTGATATATATATCAAAAAAGGTCTGCATTTACTAGACTAGAATTCTGAATGACCCGTCAACAATCCAATTTGAAACTGAATGGTCAATATGAATCTACTTGCAAGTAAGCTCTGAGTTCGTATATTCATGGGGGAAGTCCCTACATGGTATGTTTGTTCTTATATGCCATGGTATTTATACAAATTTATATGTAGCTTTTCCTTACCAGATAAACTGTTACTCTACGGAAATTATATCCATCAATTCTCCCTATCACATATAGCCGATATCAAGCGATATCACCTCGCGATACCGATATCTGATCGATTGCTCTTTGGACGTATACTTCCGGTAGAGTGTGGTATTCAATTCACGCAATAACGCGCAGAATCAGTAATTTCGACCCTCGTAAAACTCCTAATATTAAAATGGAAGGGTTGTTACATATACGAAGGACTTAAAAAAATACCACCAATCACTCACGCCGATGTTTTTGCCTACCTCAACATTGATTGTGGATGAATTAATCAAAGAATGAGAAGACACATGCAAGACGATGGCTATAGAATGTTTGTGAGCCGGAAGTTCATATCCCAAGAATTAAAAGTAAAAAAATTAGAGCGCCACACACGTTCAGATTCTATAGCTATAGAGAGCTAGATGTGATAGGAAGAATTGTAAAAACAAATCAAATGTAGTTACAGTTAAGGCCTACAAAAAGGATGTATCACCTTTAAACTAGGAGTGTGGGAGGTTTTATTTCCCTTGTTTCTCCAGTTTAAGAATACAATACATTATAAACTCTTGATAACAAATCTCAAAAATCCAGAAATGCCCTTACAAAAAAAAAGAAAGCTCCAAAATCTAGGGTAGATGTGAAAATGTTGTTTTGATTTTATTTTTTAATTTTCAATTCATTGACAGAAATCCTACATCACGATTATATTTCACTCCAATCGTGACATGGCAGAAATTATAAAAGAGATGGAACATATGAACAAGACAATAGAAAATTAAGAAGGTCTCTGGGGAGGTTAGAAGGTGAAAATGGAACATATTATATCCCTATTTTAATCCTGTATGTGCGGTGTGTCGGTTGATTTGCTTTGTTTACCCAGAAGCAAAAATCTTTTTGTACTCACAAAAACAAAATTACCATTTCATCCTTTTATCCCCAAATAAACAAAACACTATGCACTTGGGGTTTACTCTTGTACAAAACCTCTAAAATCCCACTTATCACAATTATATATATATATTTTTTTTTTCTGTATTACAAGAAACACCCAAATTAAGAAACCATTGATACTTTGAATAAAAGCTGGACTTCTAGCACAATTTGAAAAAAAGTGATCAGGTTCAAAAGAATTATTAACTTCTTCTTCTTCTTCTTCTGGTAACAGTACAGGCCACCGTCTGGTGTATCATCATACTGGTGAAGTGCAGTGTGCAAGTGTATGTACAATGTCTGATAGAAGATTGCTTACAGCGTGCAAGTAAAAACTTGCATGTATATAGCTGTCATGCAGTCTCTCAGAAGCTTTATGTAGAGAAGAAAAAAACAGATTCTATGATGACACCATTTATGATAAATATTATTCCACATTGTTCTTATCACATCAGTAATGAAGCCCCTGTAAGGGGCACTTTGGTTTTTGACAGGCCATATCAATATAAAACACACAAATAGAAGATTGATTGAAAATTGTGAAGGTAGGACTATAAATAGACTTGTCTTGAAAATTAATTGACCAGGGAACATTCTGTAAGGAGACTGAAGGAGAGAGGCGGAGAAGAGCAATGTGATATAATGACGAGTAATTATTTTTAGCTTTATCAATTAAATCATCTGCCCCAATTGTTGCTCCTTTGACGAAAAAAATGCGGCTGATACGTAGTCTGACGATCGTCATTCAAGGGAGGGAGATATCGTTGGAGATAAGGCAGGGTTTGCCTTGTTTATGAAAAAAGAGATTGTGTCTTGGTTGATGCTAGTCTGCAGTTCAGACCTTTCTCTGGACTCTGTTTGACGAGTTTTTAATCTCATATTGGCCATTATGTGTTATCTTTTATTTAGATCTTTTGGAATCATTTTACATTTTTCACGACTGCCACTACCACTACCACTACCCCTACCACTACCACTACTACTACTACTACTACTACGACTACGACTACGACTACCATTACAACTACGACTACGACTACCACAACCACTACCATACCACTACTACTACCACTACCACTACCACTACTACTACCACTACTACTACTACTACTACTACTACTACGACTACGACTACCACTACCACTACCATACCACTACCACTACCACTACCACTACCACTACTACTACTACTACTACTACTACTACTACCACTACTACTACTACTACTACTACTACGACTACTACTACTATAGCTATCTTCTTCTACTGCCAGTGCCACTACTACTACTACTGCTGCTATTACTACTACTACTACTACTACTACTACTACTACTACTATTTTTTTCTACTGCTGCTGCTACTACTACTGCTACTACTACTGATATTGCTAGTACTACTTCTATTCCTTCTTATACTACTACTAGTAGTACTACTACTGCTACTACTACTATTCTTCTACTACTATGACTACTACTACTACTACTACTACGACTACTACTACTACTACTACTTATACTAATACTAGTACTACTACTACTTCCACTACTGCTACTACTACTACCAGTACTGCTACTACTACTATTACTACTACTTCTACTCCTTCTACTGTTACTACTACTATTAGTGATATTTCATGCAGTGCATGGCCATTGTAAAGAGACTGGTAGCATTAGACTATGTGATGTAGACCGCTCATTTACCCCTCAAAAAATAGAAACAGTGTGCGCACTGCCCTTCCTAGGCAACACGGCGCTGTCTAGCGAGCGAGGGAGCTAGCTAGCTAGCTATCACAGCAAGACGAGAGGCAGAGCAGGGCACGTGAGGTCTGTCTCCGTGTCCTCCTCAGCTCAGGGATCTCCTTGTGTTTGCGCCGCACATGGCTGGCGAGAAAGACCGCTAGATCCGGTAAGAGACAGAAACCAACGTCTCGTCTCATTCCTCGTCAGAAACACTGATCTGCTCCCTAATAAAAATCTACCTCACACCACCAGTCGGGTAGAAAAAACAGCTTCTCATCCCCAGATCTGTCTCTAAAAATCCGTTCAAACTTGTTAGCGTGATGGGGAAGTCATCAGTGTGACATGCACAAGACGCAAACAGATTTTGTTTTTCTTCAACAGACACACTCTCTTAAAAAGTAAAAAGATCCAATTAATACAAAACATGATGTAAGTAGCTAAATTATTCAGTTTCTCCCACCTTATATGTACTTAGAAAAGTTCTATGTATAAATAGCAGCATCAAAGGTGCTTCTAAAGTAACAGATATTGACGAGAATATAAATTTTATGTATACTTGGGCAGAGCTTTCATTTGTTTGTATGTCACGTGGGATGATCAGCATGTGCAAACTCTTGTCGATATTGTGGAATTATTTCTTTTAGCTACCATACATTTATGTAGGAAATACACACAATGTCACAAGTATGATTCTGGCAAGAGCCATGTGCTGTGTCTTCTTTCAGCCTTGTCCATCCACAATCATCTACATTGTCATTATCATCATCATCATCATCGTCACCATCATCACCATCGCCATTAATATCTTAACCATCAACATCACCATCATCATCATCATCATTATCATCATCATTATCATCACCATCATCATCATCATCATTATCATCATCATTATCATCATCATCATTATCATCATCATTATCATCATCATCACCATCATCTTAAATATCATAACCATCAACATCACCATCATCATCACCATCAGTAGCACCATCAATAGCGCCATCATCATCATCATCGTCATCACCGTCATCATTGTCATCATCACTATCATCATCACCATCATCATCACCATCATCACTATCTCTACACCCTAGCCATAGTACAACCACTCCCACCACCACCACCACCGACACCACCACCACCACCATCACCACCACCACCACTACCACCACCACTACCACCACCACTACCACCACCACTACCACAACTACTACCACCACCACCGCCACCACTATCACTACCACCACCACCACCACCACCACCACTACTACCACCACCACCGCCACCACTATCACTACCACCACTACCACTACCACTACCACCAACAGATTATATTACCACCACTCCAATGAAACCAATCAATATTAAACCCTTAAATATTCACCCCAGCATAGATATCTGCTTTGATTACAGATAGACAATGAATTCTGATCCTCATTAAAACGAGGTTGATTTTCATCATAAAATAGTTATTCTCCTCCTGTACTTGAACTATGGATTCAACAATTCATAAGGACTTAAAGGTAGCCCGTCCCTTTTGCAGGCCTAATTCTGAAAGTTCCCTGACTTTGTCACCATTTGATTGAGAGTGTGGCTGTTTAACCTTTCCCTGGAATTGACAAAGCGTAATGTTCAGTTTTGAGGAAATACTCTTTGATAATTGATCAAGCTTTCCTTTTTTCGTCCAACGAAAATAGTCGTAATTTCAAAAAAATAAATTTTCATTTATTCTACGGGAGACCAGAGTTACCTCTGACCTTAAAATTTCACAATTGATATGCCAAAGATACATGCTAAATATGTGCAAACTTTCAAATTAAGTTTGCAGATGTTTGTAAAAGGGACAGGCCATCTTTAAAGGGATAATCCACTCTGAAGTTAAGCTAGTTTCAAGAAACCTTGTACTCTATCTGAGAATGACAATGTAGGTACACAACAAGTGCAGCTTTATTTTAAAGGAATACTTCACCCTGAAATTAAGTTGGTTTCAATAAAAGCAGATACACACAATAAACATATTAGTGAAACCATATTAGGGACTGTTGCACCGATAGATCGCTCCACCCATATTCATGACTTCATACTTGCATCAATGTAGCCTGGCAGTTGTGTTCTTTCTCTTGTCCGTATTTGTTTCATTTCCCCTGCCACACCCTCCTCCCCTCTCCAGTTCATCCCCTCTCCAGTTCACCCTCTATCCATTTATGACTTTCACCTCTTTCAGATTTCAATTTGCTGTTTCCCTCTACCATCTTCCCCTTCTCCAGCCCTTTACCCCCTGTCTACATCCCCTTAGCCCTTCATTCCATCCCTCCACTCCATCTCTACATCTTTCCATCTCTCTACGCTCTCTGACCATTGGTCTATCCCTCTCTCCATCCACTATATTCTTCTTCCCATACCCTTTCCTCCCTCCATGCCTTCTCTCTTCCCTCTCTCCTTCTCTGTACTCGTTCTCCTCTCCTCTTATCCCCTCTCCCCCTCTCCCCCTCTATCCATCCTTCTATCACTATCTCTACCTTCTCTCCTCCCACCATTCCCTCTGTGTGCACATACAAGTTCATCTCTCCACTTCTTCCCCCTCCATCCGTCAATTCTTTGTTCTATCTCTCCTCCATATCTCTCCATAACTCTTCCTCTCTCTCCATCCCTCTATTACCATCCCCCCCCCCTCCCCCACACCTACCCCTACCATGGGCACATACAAGCACCTCTCTCTCTCTCTACACTCTCCCCCTCCCTCCATTCCTCATTCCATCTCTACTCCATCCCTCTCTATCACTCTATCCCCTCTCTCCACCTCTCTATCACCCTCTCCCCCACACCCACCCCCACCATGCGCACACACACGCACCTCTTCCCAAACCACCTCCACAATAAGCCACTCCACAACTCACACACACACACACACACACAGTAGCAGCGGCGGCCGTGTCATTGGCACCCGACAGCCACACGGTCGCTATGATGTCATCATGACATCACTGGGTTGCCTGGCAACCATTAAACAGCCTTGGGGGTTTGAGTCAGTGAACACAGGTCGTCTGGTAGTGAGCTTGTGAGTTTTAACTCCTTTCTCTCATTTTGCCCTCCCCATCCACTGATGCCTTATACCTCTTTGTCATAATTTATGAGCCAAGGCTAGCTGCATACATGTCTGTCTCTTTACACACATAACCCATTTGCGAACGGATTCTGATTATATATTCCCATCTTTTCCCTCTGTAATATTTACAATACAATATCACACAATTTACCTCACACAGTGTCACTGTTGCCAGTGATACACACAAATCCTATAGAGCTCACTTTTCTTTGGCAAAGAAAGTGTTAGCTCTTCTGAATATAAACACATATTCCCATTTTTTTTCCTCTGTAATATCGACAATAATGGCAGTTTCACTGTCATAGGTAATACATACAAACCTCATTGAGAAGCATTTACTGTGAAATCTAAAGGGTTAAACTCTTCTGATCATATGTTCCCATCTTTTCCCTCGGTAATATTTACAATACAATATCACACAATTTAACTCACAGAATGTCACCGTTACCATTAATACACACAAATACCATAGAGCAGCATTTTCTGGCAGGAAAGGGTTAACCATTCATATGCTATATTAACTCTTTATGCACCACTGATTCCTTTTCGTACAAGTAATGCACACCGACGCCATAGAGAAAGATTTTATCTAGCACACACAGGGTTAGTTTAAAGTATTGCACTAGTAATACATGTCCGTATGTAAAAGCTATAAAGCTATGGTTTCTCTAGCATCGAAAGGGTTTATTTTCCTCTGGCCCATCTAGGACAGTTGCTTACGAATACATCCTATTCGCAATCATGCATTTTGAAGAAAACAAAATCTTCCTGGGTCTATATCCATGAAAGCGTACTAGCCTAGTCAGGTACTAAAATTGCATGTAGCTGAATGCGCTTTAGTAACTAACTAGGCTTAGTATGGTTTCATGAATATGGCCCCTGGTTGCTTCCTAAAAACAAAGGTTACATTGCGTTTTGAGCTGATTATGAGGAATTTGTCTTTATATCTGTTGGTGCTGTGTGTGTATTTTTGATTGATTAATGCACATAAATCCCATAGAACAGTGTTTCATTTGACACAGGAAGGGTTAAAATGAAACAGATACAGCTTGCGCCCTCCATTTGTTTGTTAACAAACTCTAGCTACATTCTCATGTGGTATATTTCCCATGTATCGACATTGTATGTGACCATACAGATTGGGGTTGATGTGTGTGTATATTTGTGTATGTTGAGGCATGTAGTTACTGTATAGGCCCAATGCTAATTTTTATTTTATGTGGTATGACCATAATGCACGAACTTTTTGACCAATATCCATCCATGCGTAAATGTCACACAATAGCTAATGTATATTGCCAACTTTTTCCACAAACTTGTCTATTTTACTTAATGTGATCAATTGTTTATACCAAATGTGTGACACAATTATGTAGACACGCCCACATACCTTACACGTTTGCTTGTGCTTCAAGTTAATTGTTTGTTTCTTTTGTTTCTTTTTTGACATATTCCTCTCATGTTTGGTGCCATGATGGGCTTCATCTGGACTCTTTTTTATACAGGTAAGCAAACGTTTTCCTATAAATTTTACAGGAAAGGTTTTTTTTTTTTTCCTTTATTCTTTCCTTTGAGCAATGCTGAGTAATTTTCTTATCTTGGATAGCCTTCTGAGTATTTATCTCTTTTATTTGTGTACAATCAAGATGTTGTGGTATTGTGGTTGTGAACTGTGACTGAATATCATAAGGTCCTAGGTTCAAGCCCACCCATGGCACTTGTGTCCTTTAGTAAGATACTTTATCCACATTGCTGCTCTCCACCCAGGAGTATAAATGGATACCTGGTAGGAGGTGGCCAACTATGCGAATGACCCATTACCAATATCGTGCAGGGGCTTAGGAAGAGAGAGAGAGAGAGAGAGAGAGAGAGAGAGAGAGAAGATGGTGCACATGAATGTGTGCATGATACAATTTGACATCCCTGTCAATTCAAGACTGTGAGAAGGGACCACCCTCTACACCATTAAAGATGACCCATCCCTTTTTCAAACATCTGCAAACTTCATGAAAGTTCGCACATATTTAGCACATACCTTTAGGATATCAACTGTGAAATTTTTGGGTCAGAGGTAATATAACTCCAGTAGAATAAATGAAAATGGAAGGAGTTCTCACTGAGATTTGACTATTTTCTGGTACGGAAAAAGAACAATTGATCAATTATCGGAGATTATTTCCTCAAAGCCGAATATTACGCTTTGTTGATTCCAGGCAAATGTTATATAACTCTCTCTCTCTCTCTCTCTCTCTCTCTCTCTCTCTCTCTCTCAAATGATGACAACGTCAGGGAACTTTCAGAATTAGGTCTGTAAAAGGGACGGGCTACCTTTAACGTAACAAGACACAAATAAACATTATTATAATATTGGCTCATATTCATATCAACATTTAGTGATTACTGCCCCCCACATTTCAGGTGTTCTAGGAAAGGTTGCGAACTAAGTATGAAAACAAAATAATATGCACAGTATAGGTAGAACAGCAGATGGTGACTGATATGTATTTGAAAAGAACAATAACAAAAGAAAACCCCAACATTAATACCTTACCCGATAACAAATTTCTTATTTCGAAGGAGAGAATTCAATCCCAACATTTGCACAAAAATATATAGCCTTGGTTCACACCATCATCGAAAGATGTTTCACCCCCAGAGTTCAGTGGTCCCTAGAAAGGTACCCAGAGAAGTATGAAAAAAAAACAAGAAATGCCTAGGAATAATAGAAGATGGACAAAGAATGCCTACATGATAAGAAAAAAATATCTTGTCCATTAACAAACCTTTAGAAGCCGCAAAGAGTTTCAAAGATTCTGAAAGGTTAGCAAAGTGGCTGAGTTCTTCACATTAGAAAACTTATTGTTGACATTAACTGGCTAGCGGTTGATGATGTTGTTGTTCTCATGTATCGGTTGACTTCAGATTTTGTAATAAAGCGATGCTGATGTCAATGTTGCTATGATATTAAGTTCATGTTGACGGTCAGGTGTTGGCTGTTTATTTGCTAAACTTGTGACAATATTTGAGAGTATTGACGGGGGCCCTCAAAAGTCCAACACATTTAGTTTTTTTATACCGCCGTAATCTGTGTACTCAGAGGGTAGGGTCGAAAAATAAAGTCACAACTATTTTGTTACATCGGCGATAAAGCGTCAAAAACATACGAATGGCTGTTTTCAAGGCTTTTCTGCCCAGCTTTTATGAGGTAGAGCGTAAGTGTTTACGTGAAAGAAATTGAATGACGGGGAGAAGGGCTCTGGAAAATGCGATGACATCATAATCGCCGCGATGATGTAAATGAAATTGTGAAATTGTAAAGGCAGTCAATAGGTTTGGCAGCGCTGTTTGTGTGCACGGTAGACGTGACGGAGAGAGCGTGAAGGAAGAAGAAAGAGTGAGGATGAGAGAGAGAGAGAGAGAGAGAGAGAGAGAGAGAGAGGAGAGGGAGAGATAATAAATAGATGGGAAAGATAGAGAGAGAGGAGGGTAGAGAAGGAGGAGAGAGAGAGGGAGAGGGAAAGAGAAATGTGGAAAGTGAAAGATAGAAGGCACAGAGAGAAGGAGACAAATAGCGAGAGATAAAAAAGCAATTTAGAAAGAAAGAGGAGATGAAGGGGGTGGGGTGGTTGTAAAGAGAGAATAAAAAGGAAACAAGACAGAGCAAGGGAGAGAGATAGAAGAGAATGGAGTGGAGGCTGTCTACATTAATCTGGCTGAGAAAAACACACATTTACTCGTACGAGAACCTGGCTGCCTCAGATAGGCAGCAGGCATGTTTTACAACGCACGACTAGCATTATTGTTTCCCCAACGTCATTTGCGTTCAGACGCTGGCCGTCAGGCGAGAGAACAAACGGGAGAGAGCCAGTAAGCAAGCGAGAGAGAGAGAGAGAAAGTGGGCTTTGCATGCTCTTCTCGTTGACTGCAGTCTTGAGAATGGTCTTTCAGCGAGCTATGACGTTGGATGGGTAGAGAGAGAAAGAGACAGAAAGAGAGAGAGAGAGAAAGAGAGAAAGGCAACTCCCCCACCCCTCTTTTATAATTTCATCTCGTGCACAACTTGTTTATGCTGCTAACGTGTCCATTCTGAAGAATACTGTGGAGTAATTTCATTATTCATCGCGTGCAATTTAAAAAATGTTGTACAACGTGACTGTTTGTTTGTTTACTCGCAGCACATGTCTTCAGTGAGATTTCACCAAACTATAATGAAACTGTATCTTGTGGGGATACTTACATCCCAGCTTTCGTAAAATAGTGTAAGAAAATCTTGCAGTTTAACGATATGATATTATCTATTAGGTTTTGTGTCATCTGTCCATATTTCATAAAACACCTGTGTTATTGAAGAGTAAATGCGCGATAGTTCAAGTTGCTTTTTCACTATTTTGTTGCCAGGTGCTACTGTAAGCATGGTGATGGCCGGGGGGGGGGGGGGGGGGGATTGGAGATTAAGTATTATTGCATATAGGTTTTCAATTATTGTAACTTACCATCAGTGGTAAGTACCATGGCAACAGCTGGTGAGCTCTCATTATTGCACCTGTTGCCAAGGTAGTTACCATTCATGATAAGTTATAATAATTGAAAAACTCTATGCAACATGACCCAGGAAGGAGTCCTCTCAAAAGGGCACCATCATTGAAATTAAGCAAGAGTCTGGATCCCTGTGATGATGGCCGAACAGGTCTGCCAATGTTTATGACCCATAATCATTACTACTTTCACCCCCCTCACCGTCCAATATGAACTAAAGGGAGGGATGGGCACGTACATAAGGAGAAAAAGAAAAAGGATGGATAGAGAGAAAGACAAAGCAAGAGAATGGCAAGGAGGAGAGGGAGAGAGAGGGGAAGGGGGGAAGGAGAGAGAGAAAAGGAGAAGAAAGGAAATGATAGAGAGAAAGAATAAGAAGTGAAATAGAGAGAGATGGCAGAATGGGGAGAGAGAGAGAAAGAGAGAGAGAGAGAGAGAAAGAGATGGCAGAGAGGAGAGAGGGAGAGGCAAAGACAAAGCAACATGGAGCGTGAAAGAGAAAGAAAGATGGAGAGAGGTGGAGAGAGGAGGAGGGGAGCAGAGAGAGAGAGAGAGAGATAGCCAGTGAGAACCAGATGGAAAGTTACCAGGGTATTGTGTCTAATCATTGACGTGGTGCGTGGGCGGACGCTGGCTGGAACGAGAGTGGGTTACCGGGGAGAGGCTGGCCGCGCAGGGGCATGATGAGGATTGAAATGAGGAGAAGGGTAGAAGGAGAGGGGATGGGATGGGGGTAAGGATGGGGGGCATGGGGGCAAGAAAAGGTACTGAAATGACTCCATATGTTATATTCAAACCTATCGGTAAAGATGAGCCAAAGAGAAGCATCTTATGTAGTGGTGGTCTTTATAGATGTTTTGGCAGAGGGATGGGAGCATGATGAGAATCAACATGAGGAGAAGGGTATGAGGAGATGGATAAGGTGGGGGAAGGATGGAGGGGGTGAGAAGATGGGGAAGACATAAAGATAGGAGAGGGAAGGGGAAAGATAGATAGATAGGAATGTACGAGGGGAAACAGCAAAACCAGATTTGGAGATGAGGAAAAATAGGGGGTAGGCATTGGGGAGAGACAGTGAGAGGATAGGGGAGAAGAAGGATGGTAGTAGGGAGAAAGAGAGACATTTAGAGGGGAAAGAATGACATCAACTACTACTACTACTACTACTACTACTACTACTACTACTACTACTACTACTACTACTACTACTACTACTACTACTACTATTACTACTACTACTACTACTACTACTACTACTACTACTACTACTACTACTACTACTACTTCTACTACTACTACTACTGCTGCTACTACTACTACTACTACTACTACTACTACTACTACTACCAATACTACTACTACTACTCCTACTACTACTACTACTACTACTACTACTACTACTACTACTACTACTACTACTACTACCACTACTACTACTACTACTTCTACTACTACTACTACCACTACTACTACTACTACTACTACTACTACTACTACTACTACTACTACTACTACTACTACCACTACTACTACTACTACTACTACTACTACTACTACTACTACTACCACTACTACTACTACTACTACTACTACTCCTTCTACTTCCAATACTGGTACTACTACTGCTGCTGCTGCCACTACTGCTACTTCTACTACTACTACTACTACTACCACTACTACTACTACTACTACTACTACTACTACTACCACTACTACTACTACTACTACTACTACTACCACTACTACCACTACTACTACTACTACTACTACTACTACTACTACCACTACTACTACTACTACTACTACTACTACTACTACTACAACTTCCACTACTGTTACTACTACTGCTGCTGCTGCCACTACTGCTACTTCTACTACTATTGCTACTACTGATGCTACCTCTTCTATAAAAAAACAGAAAAATATACAAGGGTAGAAGTGAGAAGAGGAGAGTGAGGAGGGAAGGGTGAGAGGAAGGGTAGAATATTAAAGAAGGGGACTAGCAGTAAGAAAAGTTGGTACAGAATTGAAAAACAGAGGAGGAATACTCAATAAGGGAGAAGCTTTGATGTCAAAATCTGCACAGAAAATTTCCAGGGTAATCTGTCTGGCTGTGACGTGGTGCGTGGGTGGACAAGTAGAGGAGGATGGGTGGTGAGCGGGGGAGAGAGGAGGGGAGAGGAGAGGGTAGGAGAGAGAGAGAGTTGGAGAGAGAGGAGTGATGAGAATAGGGGCAGAGAGAGAGGGGGGGGGAGTGGAGAGGGTAACAGAGAGAGAGAGAGAGAGAGAGAGAGAGAGAGAGAGAGAGGGAGAGAGGAGGAGGATGGCTGATGAGGAAGTAAAGGAGAGAGAAGGGGAGAGAGGATGGGAAGAGAGAAGGGAGAGAGAGGGAGGGAGAGAGAGAGAGAGAGAAAGAGAGGGGAGAGGGAGGAGAGGGAGAGGAAGGGGCAGATAGGTTGCCGGGTACTGAGGGAAAGAGAAGGGGGAGAGGAGGGGGAAGGATAGAAGAGGGAGAGAGAGAGAGGGGGGGGGGGAGAGAGGAGGAGGATGGGTGGTGAGGTGGCTGGGAAGAGAGAATGGGGAGAGAGGAAGGTAAGAGAGAGAGAGAAAGAGAGGGGATGGTTGTGATGAAAAGGGGGAGAGAGATGGGGAGAAGAGGGGGGAAGGAGGGGGAGAGAAGGGGGGATGAGGGGAAAGAGGATGTGGAGAGAGAAGGGGGAGGGAGGATGGGGAGGGGTGGGGGGAGGAGAGGAAGGTTTTAAACTAGTGGTAGAACTAGTAGCAGTGGTAGTAGTGGTAGGAGTAGTCGTAGTAGTGGTAGTAGTAGTAGTAGTAGTAGTAGTAGTAGTATTAGTAGTAGGAGTAGAACTAACATGAGTAGTTATTAAAAGTAACAGATGTTAAGACAGGGTAGGCCATTGGTTCAACTATTCACACAGAATGAATAGAATACATTGTTTAAAGATGTGCTCAACCATTATGCAGTAATATACATTAACCCCATATCTCTTGGATAGTGTACCCGTTGTGTGCAATAAAAGCAGCTACTCTATGAGATTTGTGTGTATCATTGATAAAATAATCCACATGTGGCATGCTGAGGGTTAAGTGCATAGATATGTTCACATCTTCTGTAGATCAATGGTAGATTGTCCCATTGAGGAACGGAGCTAAACTTTGAAGCTAGTACATTGAAATACCATGCAAGGTCCCTTATATATCTGTTTAGTTTTCTTTGTAATCATTGGAGAGAGGGAGGGAAAGAGAGAAGGGGAGAGGGTGGGGAGGGAGGAGGGGGAAAGGAGAGGCGGAGGGAGAGGAGAGAGAATGGAATAAAGAGGGAGAGAGGGAGAGAGAGGAAAAGCAAGGGGAGGGAGAGAAGGGGAGGGTAAATAGAGAAAGAGAGAGAGTGAGAGAGAGAGAGAGAGAGAGAGGGGGGGGGGGGGCAGAGGGAGAAGGAAGATGGGTGTTTAGTTTTCTTTGTAGTCATTGGAGAGAGGGGGGGGGGAGGGGGAGAGGGTGGGATGGGAGAAGGGGGAAGGAGAGGGGGAGGGAGAGGGGAGAGAATGGAATAAAGAGGGAGAGAGAGGGAGAGAGAGGGAGAGAGAGGGAGAGAGAGGGAAAGCAAGGGGAGGGTAGAGAGAGAAAGAGAGAGAGAGAGCAAGAGAGGGGTCGATAGAGAGTGAGAGGGGAAGAGAGGAGAGGGAGAGAGAGAGAGAGAGGGAAAGAGAGGAGAGGGAGAGAGAGTGAGAGGGAGAGAGAGAGGGAGAGAGAGAGGGAGAGGGAGAGAGAGAATGAGAGGGAGAGAGATAGAGGGAAAGAGAGAGTGAGATGGAAAGAAAGAGAGAGACACTGATAAACAGACACTGTAGAGAAACAAGCATACCATGTTGACGTGTGTTAAAGCATTTGATGATTTACATGGTCTATGCAGTATGAGGGAAATTATACTCTTATTTTACTCTTTGTAAGGAGTTGCATGAGAAATGACGATTGAAGAGAAATCAAATGAGCGAACATAATGATTTCTGTGAAAAAACAATATTTAGTTGTTGTTTTCACTTAAGATTCTCAGACACTTCTAGCTTCCGTCATAGTAATTGTAAGACAGACCCTGCCCACAGATTAGAATAGAATAGATAAAAAATGAACAAGAAAGGGTAGCAGCAATTTGGGTGAACTCTTTTATCTAGTCGGTCGTTAATGCTGCTCCCCCAAAATAGATCGTGAACCAACCACCCGTCTTTTGTTTCTCATTCGAATTCTGGTTGACAATCCATAGTAGTAATTAATAACACGTGGAATACGCCCCCTCCACCCAATCACATCTGTATATGTGTGTGTTTGTGTATGTGTGTGTGTGTGGGGGGGGGGGGGTGCATCACTCACGTGTAGTGAAAATCATGTGGTGGTGGGTCTATTTGCGAAGCAATTATTACTTGGGTTTGTTTTTGCTGTTGTTGCCTTATTCATCAAAGGAGAAGAGAAAACACTCGTGCTATATAAATCTCCCCCAAACATAGTTCATCTTTTTTTTCCTGCTACAGCGAGCTGCCAACGAGGGCGTGCGGTGAGTGAAAGAGTGGGGGTGGGGTGCGGTTCTGATCTCGATATAGACCTGAACTCATGTTGTCTCTTGGTCAGGCATATTTCTGAATGAACGAGATGTTTTTTGTTTACTCACGTCGACACCGATACGCACTCCAGCGACACAAAAGAGAGATATGCGTGGGGGGAGGGACAGCAAGATAGTGAATGCAGTAAACACGTAAGAGGGCGGTGACATTCTATTTGTGAATGAAGTCTCCGTTTATTATTTACATACATAAACTCGATGGAACGTCATTGAAATGCAAGGGGTTGTAGTATTGAAGATGGGCGTAGTATGCTATCTGACTTCGTATGAGATGAACCTATTTGAAGGCAGTCTGTCCTCCTTTTGAGATGTCATTAAATTCTGCTAATTAACATTATATGAACCCCAATAAAAACATACAAATCCAGTTTGTGAATTATGACACTTAACAGTTACATAGAACTTAAATAATACCTGATTCTTTTTTTTATTCAGAGACTTATTAGTAAATACCTGCACAGGGTTGTATTTTAGTAGTTTTAGCTACCAAAATCAGATTTCAGTAGACCAAATTTTGTTTGCAATACCTTTTTAACTTTAGGTTACATGATGTTGTTTAATAAGAAAACATATCTTAAGCCACATGCAGACAAGGCAGTGATCACAATAACATGTTTTTTTATGCTTTTCCAAGTGAAATGACACTAGAAAATGTTATAGTCACAACCTTAACAATCTACTATGTTTGTTAACACACCACTGAATATTCACAAAGGTGTTTTTGAACGTTTTTAAAAGGATGTGCCTCTAGGATCATGATACTAGATTCAAGTTTAAGGTTTAATTGCATTTTTCTACGAAAACAACAACTTAAGAAAAACACTTCATCGATTCAGTTACAATACATATAAAAAACCCAACTATGATGGCAAGCAACTTTGATGACTACATAGAAAGGTAGTGCTCCAACGGATAAAGCCTGTGTTTAAAGGAAGGGAAATGTTCATAACCAAAACAATTCACATTTGCAAAATCAGTGTGAGTTGATGTGCAGCTTGATACTTCCCAGATCAGGGCCCTGTTGCATAAAACTTACCATTGATGGTAACTCTGCTTCCAATTTCAACTTCTATGGAATCCTTGAATTTGATTGGCTGTTGAGTTATGTTACCATGGAAGTTACGATTTATGGTACGTTTTATGCAACGGGGCCAGGTATATGTAGAATATGTGATAGCTTAGTTCTGAGAGAGAAGGGATGTGGAGAGAGAGAAGGGGTGAGGGAGGGAGATATGTTTGAGAAAGAGGGAGAAGGAGAGATATAGAGAGAACAAAATGTGTTAGAGGGCAAGTGGGAAAGAGGAAGAAGGAGAGAGAGAGAGAGAGAGAGAGAGAGAGAGAGATAGGAGGAGGAGGAGGAGGAGAGGGAGAAAGAGAGAATGAGATATGTTAGTGATAGAAGGAAAGCAAAAAGAGAAAGAGTTGGAAGGACATGATAGAGATGGAGAGATGTTTGAGAAAGAAATAGATAAAGAATAGGAGAGAGAGAGAGAATGAGAGCGAGTTATATAGAGAGAGATTAGGATTAAGCGAGAGGGAGACAGAGAGAAAATAATATAAAATAGAAAGTGTCATAATAGTAAAAACAAGAAAGAGAGAGTGATGGATGATAGAGAGAGAATGAGAAAGAGGGGAGGAAAGGAAGACGGAGAATAAATCTGTGACTTCAATGAGGCCAGTAACCTCAAACTACAGGTTTTACTCTACGTCTAACTGACGTCTCCATACTTTTTTCCGTACCCATTCTTTTATTTTAGTACATACAACTTATTTCCAGAGCTGGATTATGCTAAAAACCTCTATTGTTAGTGTCCACACTCATATGCATTTTCACAACTTGTTTGTGTACTTTCAGAATGCTTTTCCCTTTTTCAATTTGCTCATGTACTGCCATCTAATCATTCAAGGATCGTTGTGTCTCGATGTTGTCGTCATAATCATGTTTGATGACGTTGTCATGTCGATACGTCACACATGCTGTTTTTTTTTGTCGGGTTTTTATTTAGCAAACATCTTCAAAAATACAGTTTTGATTGAATGGTTTAATCGGTGTGAGGGTGTCGTATGGTACTGATTTCAGGAGTGAAGTTTGAGGATGTAAAGATGATGCATAAAAGTTGTAGAAAAGTCCATTTAGGATTAAAACAGTGTGTGGGAATTTTCTACATGCAATACACCCACTGCCGGCACCCTGGTTTATCCTTATCATCTAAATATCATTTTTGTTTTATTGTAACTTGAAATACAACTCTGTTAAATATCTTTTATCATCTATTTATATTTAACAGGTATACATGAAATACAAGATACGAGTTACAAGACATGTTTTTCAGTCCAAAATCATGGAAATATGCTTTTTACCATCACAACAACATGACAATGAAATACATAGAAATACCATAGACACATATTAACAATGAGTTGGAAGAAAATGGTTATAATTCATTTGTGTAATTGTTCATTATGGACTATATGTGATATACTAATTAAAGAGTTAAAAATCAGTAGCTGCAGAATTGCGTTCATATTACAAGTTTCTTTATTGATACTTTTTTGTACATCATCCATCATTATATCTCACATATATACAAGGTATAACTATTTAGTATCAATCATATTATTTATGCATGTGGAAGTCCTCCTCCTTCTTTTGTTGTGTTTTATATCAGGTGATTTTTGTTGATATTTGTCTTACAGCCTTGGTCATAAGCATTTATTTGTGTAATCTCTGTTCATGTTATGATGTAGTGATATATTATTTGTACACAGGGCCCCCAGGGAGGATAGTGCAAGCTCATTGATGGGGCTACCACATTTAAAAAATACTAAAAAACCCCACAAATTAATGAATAAACATGTAACTACATGGGGGTGACATAACTGTCACCAAATATTACTGGAAATTTGATCGTGGGTTTTGGGAATTCAGACAGTTTGGATAATTGGATGACAACATTTACAGCGGAAAACGCAAGGAAGAAACTGACGCTAGTCACAAAATTAAGATATTAAAAAGATTGTAACTTTCTTATCCTTTGACGGATTATAATCAAACCTTCACTGATATGTTTCTTTCATGTATCTGCTTTTATTGAAATGACAATGAGAATGACAATGGAGGAACACAACAAATGCAGCTAGATTTTGATGAACATAGTACTCATCTTTGAGTTGAATAATGGTTTTATTGGTAGTTTAGCATGTCATGCTCATTATCTCATGTGGTCAGGAGAGAAACATATGTTGATACAGATATATAAAAAGAGAGAAGTAAACATAGAAGATAATTGAAGAGAGTGGGGAATAGAGAGAGCAAAGCAGAGGATGACGTTAGAGATCTTGAAACAGACAGGTAGACAGACAGTATATACATAGACATACAGACATGGAAAGAGACAGAAATTGTGAATTAAACAACAGGATGAACAGAGTGTAGGGATGGGAAGATATAGAGAAAAGAGAAGAATGATAGATCGGTGGATAGGAAGAGAAGGGATAGAGAAAGATATATATTTTCTATCTATTTCATATAAAGAGATGAAAAAAAGAATGTATTTGCAACTGAAGATGAATAATTTGCTACGTACACATGTATAGGTAGAAGAAAAGGGAAAGGTATGGAAAATGACATAAATGAGGAAGAGAGCAGGAGATAGATAGATTGATAAGAAGGGAAAGGAAGGGATAGAAAAAAAGATGTATATATTATACCTATGATATAAAAAGATGGACGAATAGATCCATTTGCAACTGAAGATGAATAAATGGCGAGGTGCACATGCATATATAAATATTTTTTTAAAAATGGAGAGCGAAGATGAGAGAATATGAGGGAGAGAGATGGAGAGTAGATGCAGATAGTTAGGGGGAGAAAGAGGACAAAATGAATAAGAGAGGGATGAGAAGAGAGAGAGATATAGGTATATAAACAAAGGAACGAAAGAAAACAATATACTACTGAAGATGAATATGGGGCTAGGTGTACATGCATATATACGCAGAAGAAAAAGGAAAGAGGGGAAAACGAGAGAAAATGAGGGAAAGAGAAGGAGATATGTTGATGCAGATGGTGATGGAGAGAATGAGGAAAAATGGAGACAGGAGAAAAAGAAAAAGAGGAAATATCTATGGAGGCCTACATACATAATATAAAGAGAGTAATGGTAGGAAATTATATGCAAGTGTAGATGAATAAGGGGCTAGGTGTACATGCATATATAGGTAGAAGAAAAGGGAAAGAGGGTGAAAATGAGAGAAAATGAGGGAGAGAGATGGAGATAAGTAGATGCAGATAGTGAGGGAGAGAACGAGGAAAAAAATGAGAGAGGGGGATCCTGCTAGCCTTATTGCCTCAGATTCACCGGGCCATTTGCCTTAGCCGTTGGAATTGCGTAAGCATCGCCATGGTAACGTTGCATAATCCAACGAGGGTATCCTTAACGTCTGCCTTCAGGGCTCACAAAGATTTTTTCCCGCCATTTTTTATCTTCTTCTTCTTCTTCTTTACCCTCTTTCATCTGTTGTTGCTTTTGTCTCTGTGTTTTCTCTTGAATTGGCGCATAAGTTACGATTTTTTCTCCTTCTTCTTCTTCTTCTTCTATTCCACTAGGTCTCACGCCTTTCTGATATATGCTCCTCTCTCTCTTCACTTTCATTTACTTTGTGTAGGTGTCAGCATATAGCCATTTCTTTTGATTTGCATTGAATATTTTGTAAGTTGAGCTTTGGTACATATTAAAACAATATTTTACTGCTTTTTGCCTATTCACCCTAGCTATACCTCACACATGTGCTGCATCATCTCGGTGCAGTATATGTCATACTGAAGAAGGTAATAGCAGTTATTATATCACAAAGTAAAGGGCCTTTGACTGAATGATGTCATCAATGTGTATGGTATATATGTTATTATGTACTGCATTGGCCATTAATTTTTTGTTATCCATTTTATATGTATGATATGGATGTTATAATGTTGTGACTGGCTTGAAGAAAAGTGAATGGATTTTTAGATGGGTGGATGGATATATAGCTATGTATTGAGATAGAGAGAGAGATATATTGAATGGTATGTAAACAGAGAAATTGAGAGATGGATGGATAGGTTAATAAAAAGATGAATGCCATGATGGATGGACATGATGAGAAGATGGATGGACAATTAGACACACAAGAAAACCAGAGGCTCATAGCCAGAATTTTATTGTTGGGTCTAGATGTATTTTCAGAATATTCTTAAAAGAATAGATTGGCATTGTGGTGTTCATTATTTTAAAACGCATGCAGATATATCAACAAATCATTAACAATAATAAAAGATCCCAAGATAATCCAGGATTTAAAAATATGATACAGCATGTAACTAGTGAAGAACTACAATTATTAGAAAAATTAAATTCACATTTGCGTATAAAGGGACTTTGAAAATTATCCCCATATTTTCTGCAGCTCTGTCTGTAGTTTTAATTTTACTGGAGCCTCAGATTAAGAATATTGCAGTGGTCCCTTTTCATTATTGTTATTGTTAACATTGTTTATCCATTAATCCATTAATGTCACTGCCTCACTGCGGAAATAGGCTGTTTAGATTTCCCCATTTATTTCATACAGGATCTTGTGTTTATCACTTGATCACGAGATAAAGCAAATGTAGCAATGACGCGCAACGTTAGAAACAATTGCTTTGAATATAGCCATTATATATATTGGTTGTGACGTTCAAAGCGGAATATAGAATTAATAAACATGTACTGTGAATTCACCTTGTTAGTTAGTTGTAGATGAAATGTTTCTGGAGAGGTACAAGCCATGATTTTAAAGATTGCAATAAAAACATCAAAATCTATCTCTTTGAAAATAAGCACGTATATACTCATTCTTTTGATTTTCAAAGCTTTATATTGAATGAATTTTGAATTCACCTTGTTTTGTTGGCTGTCGGACAAATATTTCGGGAGACGCACAGGATTGTAATAAATACATCAACATCTTTAGCTTTGAAGATGGAAACATATATTGTTTGTGATTTTGAAAGTAGTACATTGAATGAATTAACATATATTGTGGATTTACCTTGTTTTGTTGGCTGTAGGTAAAATGTTTCTGGAGAGGTACAAGGCATGATTTTAAAGATTGCAATAAAAACATCCAAATTTATCCCTTTGAAGATAAACACATATATACTCATTCTTTTGTCTTTCAAAGTAGTATATAGAATAAATTGTGAATATACTCTGTTGGTAGTCTGTTGCTGCATGTTTCTGGAGGTGCATTATTAACATCTTTGCAATAAAAAAAATGCAAATCTATCACACATACTTTACACTGTATTTATTCATTTTTTAAAACTTTCAAAGCAGTACATAGAATAAATTGTGAATTCACCTTGTTTTGTTGGCTGTAGCACAAATATTTTGAGAGAGGCATGCGGTACGATATAGATATTGCAATAAACACATCAACATCTAGCGCTTTGAAGATAGGAACATATATTGTTTGTGACTTTGAAAGCGGTACATAGAATGAATTAACATATATTGTGGATTTACCTTGTTTTGGTGGCTGTAGCTGAAATGATTGTGGAGAGGCGCACTGCACAGGAACATGTGCACGTTGTGGTGCGAGGGAGTGTGTAGCAGCTGTGAGGGATACTGCAATGGATTGGCGGTGTGTGCGGAGTGAGCCTTGTAATTGGCATTTAGCAAAGAGGTATATTGCGCTGAAAGGGCAGGATGAAGAGAGAGAAGGAGAGAGAGAGAGAGGGAGAAAGGGAAGGGGAGGATTAGATAGAGAAGGGGAGATAGAGAAGTAGAGAGAAGAAGAGGTGGGGAGAGAGAGAAAGAAGATGAGATACAGAGAGAGAGAGGAGAGATGGAGAGAGAGAGGTTGAGATGGAGAGAGAGAGGGGGAGGGAGAGGGGGTAATGGTAAAGGAAGAGGGGAGAAAGGTGAAGATACAGAGAGAGAGAGAAAGAGAGCAGAAGCGGTGGATAGAGATAGATGAAGAGGTGATGAGAGAGAGAGAGAGAGAGAGAGAGAGAGAGAGAGAGAGAGGGGAAAGAGAGAGAAAGGGGAGAGAAAGGGAGGGTGAAGAGAAAAACGGAAGAGAGAGAAGAGAGAGAAGGAGTGTGTTAGTGTAATTGCTAGAAATGTCATTCTGCTTTAACATTGAAAACAAATCAATAAGCCGTTTTCGAAGTGTATTTACAACCTTTTTTCCTTACAGTGTAGTAACGCTTTGTGACAATTACCTGTATTTAGTGATTCAGTTTCAATGGATGGAATTGTTTCTCAACCTATTCTTTGTTGCGACTTGGACAAACCTCAGACAAGCTTACCATTGGCTATTGTTTGAAGGACATGCATAAAATTTGCATACCTTTTTAAAAGGTCTTTTGTTGTAATGAAAACTTGTTTGTTTGAAAGGGTATGAGGAGTGTAGCTTTCACTTAAAAGAATCACTATTTTGTTATTCATTGTTACAGTATATGAAAAGAGGAAATGAGTTTACCTTTTAAGTAAATCAAATATCTTAAAAAGGGATGTTTTTAGTTTTTCTGAAGTTAGTCAGTAAAGAGGTTTGCCAGGGTTTTAAGTTCATAAATTTTTTTTTTAACCTTGTTGAATCTGTTGTATTTGACACAGATTTATGTGGTTTTTTTGTATGAGAGGTGGATAAGGAGTTGTTGAGATTTGAAGATCAAAACCAAACTCATGGAAAGAAATGAATGTGTGACTGAAAGTGAAAGTTCGTCAGAATGTGGGCTCGGTGGTGGTAGGGATAGTTCACCCTGAATAAAAGTTTGACAACGGAATGATTTTTTTTTTCATAGAGGTATGTGTGTAAAAACGCATTTCTAATGATGGACAGGTAAAAGGATACATATTTTTTTCAGAAAATGCACATTTTCGAGAAAAAAAGTTGTACACAACATATGGGAGAGCACCTGGCACGTGACGTCACAAAATCAAAATTTTAAACGGTCATAACTTGTCTTATCCTTTGACGGATTTTCATCAAACCTTCACTGATATGGTTCTTTCACGTGTCTGCTTTTATTGAGAACAAAATAATTATAGGGTTAAATCATCCCATTTGGGGAGAAGGAAGGGGACTAGAGTAAGAAAGCACATTTGCAATAAGAAGGCCTTATGCAAAACTATGATCAAGATAAACAAAGGAAATTTTTGAGATGGTTGATAACTGGCCCCAATAAAATAGAAAGAATAGTAGAATAAAAAAACATAGACAGTTACCCCGTTGCTTATGGTTTGATTTTCAGGTGTCATGAAACTCGGTTTAGTTAGGATGTCAAAATTCCCCATGGAACTGCAGTAACCAAAATGGTGTGGAGTAATTGTACCCATTAAGGCATTTATAAGTTTATTTCTAACCTGTTTTATATTGTTTGTACAGCAGATTGAGCAGGAGTTGCACTGCTCAGTATCTGGGTGGAGAAATATTATGCGGGCTCAGGAAAGACCTGGTTAAGACAAAATATATCAACAATTCATTAAACAGAAGGATGATTTATCAAAGCTTTCTCAACTCATAAAAAAATATGGTTGAACTCTTTAATGCACCTTTGATGCATTTATTTTTGCCTGAAATAATACCCATGAATTCATCTTGCACACATTACTGTATACGCCATATATTTAGCTAGTCTAATTTTTCACGAATGACGAACTTCTCGACAATTTTGCGAGTGGTTTAATTCGTAATCGTGGAGTCCTAGTACTTCATGTAGTAGTACATGTGCTCAAGCACGTCGTATTCATAATTTCACATGATGTTAAATTTGCGAATAGTCCAGACTCGAGAAATCTGCGAAAATCAAAAACCTGTGAAATATATGGTGTATACAATATATCTATGAATCATTGGACAGCAGGTTGAATTAACACAGCATTCTTCTTCTTAACTGCTTTAATTCCTTACACTCATTGGTGCATTTCTGCACCATATAATACACATAAATCCCATAGAGCTGCAATTTATCTGGCGCTCAAGAAATTAATGCCTTAGAGAGATGTGCGTCTTTGCATCATTCCGATGAGAATACACGATACAAGAGGCTCAAATTCTCATTTACAAATATCTCCCAGGTTCCCGTCCATATCTTAAACTTACGCTTCAGTCTCGCCCCTTTAATTACCCCCCTTCAACACTCGTGTACACCCAGTCGGCATGCACCTGGTTTCTGCAACACATTGTCGTTTTAATAGCGAAATACGCGGATGGTTACTGCACATACTAATGCAGATATAGTTACATACGTTAATCAGAACAGTTTTCCCTTCCTTTTTTTTCTCTCTTTCACCGTATTGATTGTCACTGCATGTACCTACTTACTACGCTTTCCTTGTACGTAGCCCAGAAATTGTGTACTCCAAATCTCTCTCTCTCTCTGTCTCTCTGTCTCTCTGTCTCTCTCTCTCACCCTCTTTCGCCTCCAGTATCTCTATCTCTTCTTCTATGGTCATCTTTTATGTCTATAGTTGTCTCAACCTCTCCCTCCCTCCATCTCCCCATCTCTCTCTCTTCCCCTCTCTCTTGCTCTGTCCATCTCTACCTCACCTCCTCTTTTTCTCCCTCTGTTCCTCTACCTCTCTCCTTATGTCCATCTCTCTCTCCCTCTCCATCTCTCCCTATCCCTGTCTCTTCCTCTCACCCTATATCTCTCTCCCTGTCTCCCTCCTTTTTCTGTCTCCATATCTTACTCTCTCCTTTACTGTATCCTTTCCATGTCTCTCCCTCTCTCCCTCCTTCTCCCTCTCTCCTTCCCTCCTCTCTCCCTCTCCCTCTCCCTCTCCCCCTCTCTCTCTCTCTACCTCTCTCTCTCTCTACCCCTCTCTCTCTCTCTCTCTCTCTCTCTCTCTCTCTATATCTATCTCTCTCTCCCCCTTTCCCCATCCCTCCCCATATCCCTCATACCATCCTCCCCACCCCCACCCCCTTCATTACTCCCGAATCTCCATCTCCCCGGCTCTCGCTTTCACGGCACTAATTGTTGCCGGGGCAACTGCAGGTTTCCGTTTGACGTCAGCGGCTGGGCCTTGCCGCGGCGATAGTGATGTCACACCGCAGCCTGCCCCCCCCTCAAATGACATCAGTATAGTGTGTGCCGCTGCGTTGCGCTGCGCTACCCGCATGCATGCACGGCCGTCTACGCTGCATGTTTGTGTGTGTAATATAGAGGTGGTCTAAAGCAACGTCTGATTTGCATATAAATTCATTGCTTTCTCTCTCTCCGGGTCTGCGCGGCCGCCGCACACGTGAACGGGCGACTCAGTCCTGTCCTCGTTGACCTGAAAGCGCGAGAGAGCCGCAAGCTGATTCCGTCCCCCGAAACATTCTTCCTCCAAAACATAATCTGTCCCATTCAGTTTATTCTCTCCACTCTACACTACTGCTCTCTCTCTCTCCACATGCATGTAACCCATAGACATTATTCAGCTGGGTATGTATATAAATATATATATATGCTGTAATTTATTTCATCTTTTTCTTTCTTGCCATATTTGCAGTGTACACACACACCTACACACACACCACACACAATTGCTTGCTCAGTGTTTTACACTCCTCGGCACCGTAACGCTGAAAGTTTGTTGACCCTTGTAGTGAACTCTGTGGGTGAATGTTGTTGTGAGCGTAAGATGAATGTATCTTCTCGTGTATGTGTCTGCAGAGAGATAAGTTTTTCCAGAATGAGAGCTTAACTCTTTGTTTGCCAGGTGTGCATTTTGTCACTAAGTAGACACAGAAAAATCTAATTGAAAAAGGAGCCATATTCATGAAAGCTTTCTAGCCTAGTTAGTCACATAAAATGCATACAGCTGAATGCACTTTGGCAACTATCTAGGCTTAGTGATGTTTCATGAATATGGCCCCAGTATTTTATCTGGCACAAAAAGTGGTTTGATCATCCCTTAACCATCTAAATACCAAGCACTGGCAGCCTCATATTAATGATGACTTAATCTCTGCCTATGAGGCTGAGTGGGTTAATTCACACATATGCGCTTCACTAGAGATGTTTTTTTACTATATTATATGTATTATATTATCATGGGTGGGTATTCTTCTGAATATTAAAGCTAGAAAATATCACTATTCTCTCATGAAGAATATTAGTAAGATACAAGTAAGATACAACAGTCACAAATCCAATACAGGGGTTCAAGAGAGCGAGAGATGATAGTTTGATCAGTATTAGATAGTCTTCTAAACATTTCTGTTAAAGGATAAGAAAGTTATGATCTTTCGAAGTTTCAATTTTGTGACGTCACATGCAAGGTGCTCTCCCAAATATGTTTTGTACTATTTTCTGGTTAAATGTTGATTTTTTTTCATGAGGATATGCATAATTTTACCTGTGCATTTAATATATCATTAGAAACTCATTTTTACACAGATACCTCTACTCACAAATGTTATTCCTTCATCAAAAACAGAAAAAAGGAATTTATGGAATCATACAACACACAACATATGGGAGAACGCCTCGCACGTGATGTCACAAAATCAACATTTTAAAGATTGTCCGTCCCTTTTGCAAGCTTAAAATTTGAAATCGTCTATCACGATCGTAAATTGAAGAAAGTGTGATTCAAGACCATTTCTAAGAATATAGCATGTTGAAGCTTTCTGTATATGTAAAAAATTTCAGCCGTTAAATTTCAAACCGACTTTTTTCGTACTACGAAAAAAGTATTAGTCTTTGTTACAGTATCTATGTGGTTATTATGCGTGTGTGAAATCCTAATTTTATTAGTAAATACCAAATTTTGGAGATGATTCCTTCCATAGAGCAATTTTTTTCATAATGCATTTTATAATTTCATAAACAGATTAATCAATAAAGCAGATATTTCAACACAAACTGCTAAGAGCCTGAGGTAAAGACTATTAATCAGACATTGTTTACGTGCATTATTTGAATTTTACACTACGTATCAGTTTCAAATTGTGAATATAGAGCTTGCTAACACTTCTCTATATGTTTAGCCAATGTTTCGATGGTTTTGTGGTGATCTGAAAAAGGGACTGGCTGTCTTTAAAAGATCATAACTTTCTTATCCTTCCACAGATTTTAGTCAAACCTTCACTTATATGTTTCTTTTATGTGTCTGTTTTATTGGAATCAACTTAACTTCAGAGCACCTCGCACATGATATCATAAAATCAATATTTTAAAAGATCATAACTTCCTTATCCTTTGACGGATTTTAGTCAAACCTTCACTAATATGTTTCTTTCATGTGTCTGTTTTATTGGAATCAACTTAACTTCATGGTGAACTATCCCTTTAAATCTTCATTTGCCATAGGTGCATTTCTGAACCAGTAATATACACACATCCAATAGAGGAGCATTATGTGAGCTTTACAAGGGGTTTAAGGGGTTAATATCCTTCTCAGCTAGACTGCCGTATGGGAACGGTGTGCATTAACAAGCCCCCAAAATGCTTCAATGGCGCATAAAAGTATCAAGTCAAGGAATGTTGAAAACGGAGACGGCTCAGATACATCAGAATGATAGAATGTGTTTAGTGCATGGTGAACTTTCGCAATACGTAATGATAAACGTCAGCTGCCACCCACACCCGCCCGCCCGCCCGCACGTGGGGGGAAACGATGAAGGCGGGTCTCGGTTCCGTATTTTGAAAGCAAACACAAAGGGCATGTATCCTAAGCCAGCTCCAACCGGAAATCTGGTTGTTGTGTTGTTGTTGTTGTTGTTGTTGTTGTTACTTCCGCCCCCGATGTGTGTGTCTCTCTCTGTGTGTGTGTCTCTCTCTGTGTGTCTCTCTCTCTCCGTCACATTCCTCCCCGCATCGTCCGCCCATGCTGCCGGTCCACCCCATCAGTCCCACTTATTCATATTCACGGAAGCTGTGCCCTCTCCCTTCTGTCTTTGTGTGTGTGTGTGTGTGTGTGTGTGTGTGTGTGTGTGATGCTGGAGGAGTGAGGGGGCGTCCGTCACAGACAGCTGGGGTACTTCCCATAGCTCCCTTCCTACCCACCCCCGTCTGATGCGTCGTCGTCGGGGGCAATCTCTGTTGTCGCTGTTGTGGGCTGTGCGCCGTGGTGCGTGGAGCTGAGATTGTGTGGGATCCTCGATTACCCTGCTTTGATAATCAATTATTACACAACGGTAGATTTCCCTTTGTGTGTGGGTGAGAGAGATAAGAATTCGTCATGGCTTTGTGTCGGTGGTATCACCGGATGTGAAGTCATATCTTTTCTAAATCTGATAGGTTACAGATTTCTCTCATGTTTTTTTTTTTCCATTGTGGCTTGACTACAAATGATACATTTTGCTTTGTGTGGGTGAGAGATGGATATGGGCCCTTGCTTCTTAAGTATATTCTTGGTATCACTGGATTTGAGTTCATATCGTTGATACTCTGATTTTTTTTTCAGATTTTTCCCATCATTCTGTTGCAAAGTACAGGTGAAGGCTGGCTCTGAATGATGCATTTTCCTTTGTGTGGTATTACCGGATGTGTGCTTTTGATATCTTGCAGATGTCCTACATATTTGTGTTCCATGATAGATCGGCTACAAGCAATTTTCTTTGTGTGGGAGAGAGATAAATAGTCGTCATGGCTTCTTAAATATATACTTTGATTATCACCTGATGTGAGCTCATATATGCTCTGATATGTTGCAAATCGTTCTGTTCCATTTGTGTTCCATGATAGATTGGCTACAAACGATTTCCTTTATGTGGGAGAGAGATTAATAGTCATGGCTTCTTAAATATATACTTTGATTATCACCTGATGTGAGCTCATATATGCTCTGATATGTTGCAAATCATTCTGTTCCATTTGTGTTTCATGATAGATCGGCTACAAACAATTTCCTTTATGTGGGAGAGAGATAAATAGTTGTCATGACTTCTTAAATATGTACTTTGAGTATCACCGCATGTGAGCTCATATATGCTCTGATATGTTGCAAATGAATCTGTTCCATTTGTGTTCCATGATAGATCGGCTTCAAACGATTTCCTTTATGTGGGAGAGAGATAAATAGTCGTCATGGCTTCTTAAATATATACTTTGAGTATCACTGATACTCTGATATGTTGCAAATGAGTTTGTTCCATTGTGGGGTGAGAGCTACATCAGTATCTTGAATATACTGTTGGTATCACAGGATGTCTGGTTATATCTTTTATACTCTGATATATTGCACATTTTCTCATGTTTATGTTTCATTATAAGGTGACTTCAAATGGTGCATTTCCCTTTGTATGGGTAAGATATTTGGTTACAGTTCGATATCCCGAAGGTTCGTTTATTCTGGAGGTTCATTATTCCGAAGGTTCGTAATCCCGAAATATGTAAATTGCCTATACCTCGATGCTCGTTAGTCCAAAAACAAAAAAAGGTTCGTTAATTCGAGCATTTGTCACGTAACGTTCGGAATAACGAACCTTCAAAATAACGGGTGCTTCCCAGATATTCATCACAGCTTCTAGAATGCTTGTTTTAGTATCACCGGATGTGCTGTCACATACTTTGGATATGTTGCAGATTTTTCTCCTTATTCTTTTCCACTGTGGGTTGGTTCCAAATGACATATTTTGCTTTGTGTGGGTGAGAGATATATTTTCGTCACAGCTTCTAGAATACTTTTTGTCTCGCCTGAACAAACTTCGGCAGAGACCTAGTAATCACTTTTCCTGTTAGTCTGTTATGAAAATGTTAAAGTTTTTGTTTAACTTGCTCTCATTTCTTTAGTTCTGCATCAATTGTGATCAAAGAAGGATTTTCAAATACTGTGATTAAACACAAAATACACATTTTGAGAAAAAGGTAAAATTTCCTGTTTCTCGTTTGTAGGGTTACACTATAAGTAACATGCCCAGCTCAAGATGCAAATTAATAAAATTGCGTGCAAAGAGTGAATATCTATATCTGAAATATCAAAACGGATATTGGTCATCCAAGACGGATGATAGCAGCGTGGAATCAGAGCCACTCCTTGATTTTAAACCAATCATCTGATGCTTCCTCTATGAGTGGGTGACTATCACAGTGAACTGGAAGATAAGGTATCCTCTATACTGACAAAGGCACACATCATAACTTGTATCAAGTGACGTTATTAGTCATCTTGTATTTTTACCTCTAATTCAACATTGGTCATCACATTTCCGTATGTAGGTAGCTGTAGAAAGTCGTGACATCACAACGTATCAAAGAATCTTCCATAGTATTTTTATCATTTAATATGGCTTATCACATCCCACATTCCGGTGTGAAGATTGATACGGGATTGGCAGAAGAGATTTATCTTTACAAAGTCACATCATCGCAAAGTGTATCGAATAATGTTATTAGTATTTTTATCATTCGTTATTGGATGCCGCATCCCACATTCCGGTGTGGAGATTGCTGTGGCATTGACAAAAGAGATTCCGTATGAAGTTGTATCATCATATCTTGTATCAACCTGTTGCTGTTGGCTAGATTTGATGGCTTTGTGACCACTGGTCCAGTTCTGATGTTCTCAACTTGCATAACTAATGATTGAAAAATCACACTTAGCCTAGAAAATATAGACATATGTGTATTACTATGATTTATCAATAGTGCATTTGTGTGAGATGGGTTTTTTTTGCACAAAATCTTTCTTCAAATAGTTTTATTCTACCCTCAAAAGATTATTATTGCTTCTGAGATGTTTAATTCACACCTGTCTTTCGTCTTTCCAAGTCTGCTTGCATTCCTATGTTGATTGAAAGAAAAATAACTTCATATCTTCTAAGGATGTTACCGTGAGGCTTAAAAAAAACAAACTTTCTACCTTTAACTTCAGATTTCCTAACTATAGATGAGTACTAAAAACAATGACTTGTTCTTATTGCATTTCTAGTCCATAAATATGTGCTCAACCTTTATTTAAGCTGTATTTTGCATAAAATGTGGTAGTACTGGACAGGTTTAGTTTTGTGTGTACGTGTGTGTGGTATTGTATCACCTTACATGAATGTAATGAACTTACCAATAGAGGGCAGCAAACAGGTCCTTGGCAATGTTATCATCTGTGGTTGTCAAAGTTCTTAATGTTCATCCTGATCTGGAGACTTTTCTGATTTATTTGCTTCAAAGCTGTCAAAAGTTTAATGAAGAGTTGAAGAAGGAGAGAAAGACAAATTAAAAGAAAATAGGAGAATGAGGACTGACACCTATAGACACTAGCAGATAGTTTAAGGATTGAAACACTAACAAATATTTTGCCCAAAATAGTTACAAATTATTAAGCTTTGTTATTGCATGAATCACATATACAGGGGGAATAGAGTTTAACTGCAATTTCAATCATGTAGCTTGTCATCCTTCAAAGTAAAAAATTATATATTGGAGAGGCAACATTAAAAACAGCCTTCTAAATAAATATTTCTTGAGAAAATAAGTTAAATGTCCTTTGTAGAGGCCTAAAGTATAAACTTGAGTCAAAGCTTGAGTTCATTTTCAATAAACCATCCCAGACCACTAAGGTGACAATTTTGTTTTCATAAAAAAAAGGTTAATATGGTTTGCCATTACTTTTAACTCAATAATTACCATTATCATGCAGATGTGTAGTGAGTCAATGGCGTTTTTAAGTCCTGGTGGGTGTTTCACCAAGCTGTTCGTAAGTTGCGAACAACTTCACGAATGACTGGTGATCCCTTCTTGTGCTAAATACGATACCACACTAAGCTCATTTAGCACAAGAAGGGATCACCAGTCGTTCGTAACTTACGAACAGCTTGGCGAAACACCCCCCTGGTTATGTAAGGGTGAACTCTATCATTACCATTAGCATGAAGATGTGTTTTAAGAGGCTTTAAAGATTATATTCAATTGTAAACTTTCATCAGAACGAATTCATCTGACAGTTGAAATGTTAGCTGTCATTGATTACGTGAGAGCCATTTTGGTGTGATGTTATTTTTAACGTAGCTGGTAATGATTAAAAGGGAGATATATAAAGAAGCAACACCACCACTAAGCACTCTTAGATTGATTTTTCCAAGCTATATATGGAAATGTTCCAACCACTAATCATTCTCTGCAAAACTTTGGCGGCGAATATAAAATAGTTTGGAGGACGTAAAGAGTGATTAAAACAGACCAAAATAATGGAGCTAATTTTATCTGTAGGTAGGAAGTTTCAGCTTGGTTTTTATGAACGGGACAGGAACATCCATCTCTAGTATGTGAGGAAGTAGCGATGGATAATTAAAAAAAGGAAAAGATATTGGAGCTAATTTTGTCCCGCTTTTGCCGGATCCAGTTAGATTTTTATGAATGGGCAGATGGAGTGTATGCTGTTGTAGCGCCAGCTCTGTATATTTAGCCTTGAAATAATGAACCTGAGCTGCCAGAATCCTGCGGCAACTTTCCTCGGATGGGAGAGCCGAAACGGGGAGATTTGTATCGTCACAGAAGGAACCCCAAAATGGGCATAGGGAGGGAGGGGGGGGGGGGGGATGGTGGTTATAGCTACGTCACGCTATTATAAGAGAGATGGCGAAACCTGATCCGCGTGCATGGCGTCATCTCTTGAAGTGGTTGCTCTATTTGTAGTGCCAGTTTCGTAAACGGAGTTGCGAGGGGTGAGCACTATTTTGAGAAGTCCTCCAGTCTGGTGCTTAAATGGTGCGTGGAGTGGCCCCCTGGGGAACCAAGCAGCTAGTGCGGAAGGCACAGTGAGGGGGGAGCAGGGGGTTGAGAGGGGGGCAAGGGAGGGGTGCCTGGATGGATGAGTGAGTGACGATAGGGGGGGGGGGGACACCAGCCAGACACCGCCGATGACGATGTCTTCATTCATGGAAACCCTCGCTCTTGAGTTTGGCGCGAAAAGCTGAATGAACTTCCTTATATGGTGCGATTTGGGTGTCTGAATGGAGCGTGGAAGTGGAAGTAAAATCGACGATACAAGTTTTTTTTTCTCGGATGCTCTCATAGTATGACGGAAATTGGCTCATATTTCATTCCGGGAGACAGGTTGTCAAGGTTCTTTTGAAATATTGAAGGAAGTTCTTTATATGCAGTAATCCTAGCCTTTAACTTGATGGGTAGCATTTCTAGAAGAAAGTGAATTAATCAACTAATGTGATTATATGAACTGCTTTTCATTTTCCATCTTCATTTGTTTAACAACCACAGTGCATCATTGGACTTTTAGAATTTACCGATGAAAACAAGAAAGAAGAAAAGAAAAGTATTCTGATGTTTTACTTTTTTTTAGATGATCTACATCAAATTGGTTTAAATGTAGAATTATATCTGGGATCCTGGATCGCCTCGACAGACCAGGACATCAGAATCAGACGTGCCCTTGCATGGAATGCCTTGCATAGTATGAGAAATGTTTGGAAGTCCCAAATTAAAGATGACATAAAACGCCGGCTTTTTGTTGCAACAGTTGAATCTGTCCTGCTCTATGGAGCAGAGACGTGGACACTCACAGCCCAACAAGAGAAAGCACTGGATGGAGTGTACACACGTATGCTTAGGATAGCTCTTAATGTGTCTTGGTGTGACTTCATACGAAATGTCAATTTATATGGTGGTCTACCAAAAGTATCTATCAAAGTGCGTAAGAGGAGAATGAAAATAGCGGGACACTGTGTGAGACAACCTGAACTATCTGCTAATCCCCTCACACTCTGGGAGCCTAAACAGGGTACTGCAAGAAGAGGGAGAAGTCGGGCCACTTACATTAGCGTACTAAAGAATGACACTGGCCTTGATAGCGTTAGTGAGCTCAGGACAGCCATGATGGATAGACAGGTCTGGAGGTGCAACTATGTTCATGGAACCCGAGAGGGCATAGGCTGAAGCCTATGCATGCCCTCGAATTAGTAGTAGTAGTAGTAGTAGAATTATAATTTGTGACACAATATGAACCATCAAAAGAGCATTGTTTCACTTCAAAGATAATAGTTTCTGAGATATCAGCAAAAGTTGACAACCACTATACATTTCAAAATGAACCCAAAATCTCCCTGTAGTCAGCACTCAATTTTACTTGACAATTTGTTTGTTTAGACTAGTTTTTTTCCCCAGCTCATAATTACAGATGAATACATGAACATTTACCTGTCAATCAATATAAAATCAAATTAACCACAAACATTTGAACTGAGGAAAATTAATGGAGGAGTGGTGAATATTAGGCACTGTTCCAACACATTTTATGATGGAAAAGAGACACGCTCAACAACATTTTATAAAAAGACTTACCTTTAGAAAATGTCTTTTCATGTCAAATTGTGGTGCAAATGAGGAAGATTAAACCCTTTCCATGCCAGATATATAAAATATTACTATGGGCTTTGTGTACATTTCTGTTGGAATTATTTTTACATGACATATACAGAGTTAGACCACCAGCTTCAACAACCCCCTGTAGCAAGTTCCCAATATGATTCTTCAAACATGACATCAATTGAACAAGAGAGGGCAGGAGAGGGAATTTGTGAGTTCCTGCACATATTTCAACTCTGCTCATGGGAATACAATATGAAGATTGTTGATTTGTGGATAACTATTGAGTTTGGGTTTTACAAGGCAATATATTATTTAAAAATTATGCTTAACAGGGTCCTCAGAAAGAATAGTCATCCCTGTCCAAAATTCATGAAGAAAAAAAGGAAGAAAGGAAAAAGTTAAAATTTCATGAATGAATGATTGACCAGAGGGAATAATTGATTAGATATGTATTGATATTCATATATTGATATTCAAGTAATCAAATGAATCACTAAATCAAATTTTCATGACATACTGATTAAAAGGGGGCAAGTTATGACAAGATAAAAATGTGATCATATGAATTTTATGGGTTATGAAGAAACAGATAAAGCTCGTGCCTTTCAAATCAATTTATGTTGCCAGGGCCACAAATAGCAAACTGCCCTCTATAGTTACATGCACGCACATGTACTGTACCTACCCCTTGATGGGACCTTCAATGGTATTGCTGAATGCAACACACAACAAGAACGGGACATAATTGGATCCCTCCAAATCAGAATATCATTATGAATTTTAAGCATGAATCTCATTTAAAAATCTAAAGGAAAGGGAAGAAATAAAGAATTGTATTTCCAATAAACTTATGTATATTTTGTTTCAATATTTGTCTCTTTTGGTGATTTCTTATCCGTGACTCCCCATACATTTCAATATTCCACTATCTGTCTCCAAACGGATTTGATCACTTTGCATGATACAATACTCTTTTATGTATTAATTTCTTTCATATGAATTAGCATTTTTAATGTGAAATCTAAGAGGAATGCAACATTTATAACTTGACTCAAATCATTTTGCTTGTAATGTATTATAGATCAACTAATCATGGCATTTGTAATAACAGTGTTTTCTTTTATTTCTTCTCTTTTCTCTCTTTTCTTCTAGGTAAGCTCCATCTGATTGTCTTGTGAGATCTTCCATGATGTAAGTAGACCCATATGATGGTGTGGAGGTACAGTGGTTGTGAACTCTGTCTGAAGTTCTTGAGGTTCCGGGTTCAAGCCCACCATGGCATGTGTGTCTTTCAGCTAGATACTTCTTTGAGAGCAGAATCATGGATGTAAAAGAATTGTTTTTAAAATCATGACTCTTAGACCTGGGGGGTATATCACCAAGATGTTCGTAAGTTTACGAACGACTTTACGAACGACTGGTGATCCCTTCTTAAGCTAAATCACATTCTCAATGAACAAAGTGTGGTATTGCATTTAGCACAAGAAGGGATCACCAGTCGTTCATAAAGTCGTTCATAACTTATGAACAGCTTGGTGAAACACCCTCCTGTGCTTATAGCTGCCTGCATTGTCACGATAGAAAGACGAATCGCAAAATAGCAGCGTATCATAGCGTTTGATCCTTAAGAAAGGGGTCAACTGAGGCATATACTTTTTCAATGTGGTAGTAAATGCGCTTGGATTAGGGGCTGAAAAGAATCCACATTACAAACTGGCATTTAAACGTGTGTGAACACATAGCTGCATTCATACTTGTTAAAATGCACCAGAGCTATTGCTAAGGATGCAGCGTCTGAATGCGGCCTTTGGACTGTGGGTGAAAACAACACAGATTCCAGGCTGAAAAGCAGGAATATGAACGCAGCCTTTGATTTATAGGGGCTCAATCAGGTGGACCTTCAGTCTGAGTTCAGTTCATCCCTCACCCTGACCAATGCTAATTACAACCTAATCTCAGCTAATACATAAGGGACTAAGGCCTATCCCTGTTAGGTAATGGTCAGACTTCTTCGCTCTATAGGTGCGTCTTCATTAGCCCAGTCAGAGGAAATAGCGAGCTAGTTTGCTGATCTGGGGAACTAGCCTGAAATTGCAATCGCGCCTTCATTAGCTTGAAACTCATTAGCCTGATCAGACAAAATAACGAGCTAGTTTGCTGATCTGGGGAACTAGCCTGAAATTGCAATCGCGTCTTCATTAGCTTGAAACTCGGGATGCATAAATTATCCCGATGTTCGCACATACGCAGCGTGCGACGGGAATAGGCCACGACCACATGGCTTCGGTTGTGAGCGCGCATTCACGCATGTATAAAAACCTAATGTAAACAATGCCTCGTGCGCGCTGATGCATGCCAGGGGTCGGGAAATTTGCAGGCTAATGAAGACGCTCTGAGCTAGCTCCATCTAGCCCAAGATTTCTTTGGAAATTTTCTTGACCAAACAGCTAGCTATTTCGCCTGACCTGGCTAATATAGCTAGCTACAGTCAAATCTTAGCGGCCACCTGTCTATAGTGGCCACTAAAATGATTCCCCCGGGGAGAGATCAAGTGTTAAAGAACCAGTCTATAGCAGTCACCTGTCTATAAAGGCCACTATTTTTGTTTCCCTTGGGTGGTCACTACAGACAGGTTTCACTGTATTTCGTGATCTGGCTAGGCTAACCCGATCAGAACTAGCTAGCTATTTCGGGCTAATGAAGACGCCCCTAAAATTATTAGGCAGAGTATGCTCGTAAGTTTATCCGAGCCTGGATTCCAGGAGCTTTGACATTTCTAATCCCAACTGAAAAATAGCGCCTCATACTCCAAGTAAGACTAATCACTTTATCCTCCTTCTCTTATGTGTTGCAAGCAGGAGGAGAAATTAAGAATGATTAGTTTTCTGCAGCCAGACCCTTTTATTGTATAGTTTGGATAATAAATGCCCCCAAAAGACTGGCAGAAAGGCTAGATTTCTTCTTGAGTTGGTTAGTAGATGCTGTTAAGTTTTTACAATGAGGGATGATCCAATTTTTAAGCTAACAGATGGAAACTTATGATGTTGCCGAGTAGAAAAGTTTTGTTGCCTGTCATTTTCGCAGTTTCTCCCTATTGAAAACACATTTTTGATAACTTACAATATCAAAGGATATACATGTAGTATACAAATACTTCATGGTTATGAGGAATCTTGTGGAATCTATTTGCTCCCAAGGTGGAGTGGAGGGTGTTCGGTACCACATGGAACCTCACACCGTCCACTTCACCAAGGGGACCAATAGATTCCACAAAGATCCCGAATGACGATCATGACATATTTGTTTTATATCCTTCATTGATATAGTCTTTGTACATTAATTGGAGCTTCTTTCTCTATCTCTCTCTCTCTCTCTAACTCTCTCTTGCAATTAGTTGAATTATTTATGGTCTTGTGACACACTTTTAACCAATCAATGAACTGGAATATATAAATGAGGGATATAAACACATCTAAGTGTTTTTAATGAAAGGGTTGGGGGGGGGGGTTGGTGGTGAGAAGCAAAATATTCCCCTCATTCCTATTTCTGTCCTTGCTCTCCTTTCATGTTCCTCTGTCCTTAAATGTTCTCTTCCCTCCCCAACTTCTCCCATGTCCCCATTTTCTCCCTATCCCCCTAACCCATCTCCCTTTTTCCCCTTTTCCCTTTCTCCCCTCTCCTCCCAGATTTATTCTATCCCCACCTTCATTAGTAAAGTTCCCCCCCCCCTCATCTTAATATCTCCCTTCCTCCATGCCCCCCTCCCTCCTCCTTCCTCTATTTCATATTCCTCTGTATGTCACCCCACCCATTTTCCCCTCTACCTTCTGTGAATAACCTGTCATAAATTAGTGAAGACCCCCCCCCTTTCTGTTTTTTTCCTATTCCTCCCTATATCCCTATATCTCAGCCAGCCCCCCCCCCCCCCGCCCCCCCCCCCCCCCCAATCATCTTCACTCTCCTCTCTCTCCTCTCTCGTCTCAATAGCACCCCCGCCCCTTCCTGTCTTCAATATTACTCCATATTCTCACCCTACCCCTTTTCCTCTCCCCCCTCACCACTCAAACCCCCCTTCCTCTCCTCCCCCTCCCCCTCTCCCTCCCCATGCCCCTGCTTTCCCCTCTCCAGTCTTCCTCCCCACCCCTCCCCTCTCCCCTCTCCCCTCTTCTCCCCTCTTCCTCCCACTACTCCCCTCTCCCCTCTCTCCTCTCCCCTCTCTGAGTAACCTGTCATAAATTAGTGAAGTCCCCCAATCACCAGTAGCCACCTTATGGACTTGATTGACGGCCAAATGATGAAATTTGTCATTTTTGTCGGCCAGAGTTAAGTTGTGCTTCTAGATAAGCAGTTTAGATTCTGCCGGCAAGGTCATTGCATTCTGATGACACATGCTTAAGGAGAAAAGGAGACAGAGCGAAGAAGAGAGAGTAAGAAAACGTCCAGTAAACATACCAGCACGAAGCATTCAATGTTTCACAGTCGAAATAAGAGAGTTCATTAATCAGTGAGTTAACTTTAGTCAAAACCTTTCTACAAAGACTACTTTATGCATAAACCCACTCAACTGGAACCCCTTCAGACCTGCTTGCCTGCCATTGCACCTGTCTATAAAGACCACCAATCAATTAAGATAGCATTACCTGTGCCCCTTTCTGCGATCTCCATAGACAGGCTTGACTGTAACAGAAAATGTAAAAGAAGAGAAAAGTGAAGTTTGAATGAGAGAACCATAACGAGCTATTAATCTTGTGCGATATTGTTCTGCAAATCACATGAATTTCATAAGAGAGAAGCATTATAAAAAAAAATAGTTGGATTACATTCGTCAGCACAGTTCGCCATTCCTTCAATTCATGCTGAGCCACGAAGGTCTCAATATTGTTAATATTATTAACGTATTTGAAGTATTAGAAAAGAGCGTATGACGTATCTGCCACTGTGCTTTGCATTACATGTACAGGGTAGCAGTAAGACATCTGTGATCTTACATTTATGTTTTTAGACAATGAAAATGGACTGAACTATCAAAATATTAAGTTTTATAGAAATATGTTATGGTACTTTGCCCTACATGTATAGCAGTAGCATAAATATGTATGTATGTTTTTAGTTAAAACTAAGGAATAAATAGTTGCAGTATTATAAGTATTATGTATTATTATTCCTCACAATGTAGTATTATGTGTAAAAAGTATTTGTCATTGTTCATTGCCCTACAGGTACCAGAAATATAATACATAAGTGACAGATTTATTTTTTTACTTAATATTGAGAAATTAGTTATTTTTGGTATAAAAACGTTAATAGATTATCTTTGATTATTTTTTTTTTTGCCTTGCGTGTAGCATTAATACATCTTTGACCAAGCATTTATTTGCGTGTGTTTTCTGTCCTCTGTGTGTTTAAAAAGATGTAAAGTGTGTAGACTGTAGAGCAAAGAAGTGCATTTTATGTACGATTCCTTTCAAGAGGGAACTCCTGTGACCCAGCCTTTTATGTGCATTAGTGTGATAAAATATGTGGAGTAAGTAAAAGAAAAACTTGTGATTTCAACATGATTTGTTTTTAGAGGAAACTCGGTTTGCGAGCCCCTTGTAATCTCCCTCGCCTCACGTTTTATCCTTAACCCCGTTCCTTCCCAACCTATCTGAGAGGAAAAGATAGCACTAACTTACCAACAGAATTTGGTTGCTTGCCTCAGGCGCATAATGAACCAAATAGGAATATCGTGCCAACATCAATATTGATCTAATTAGCCCTCACAGGCAGTTTGGGCGTGCAAATTATGTAACCAATTACAGTTTTAGTAAACTCGTAAGTTTTTAAGCAGTTTCCTTTTTTTTCTTTCTTAGAAATATGAAGCTTTTGGAAGTCTGATCGAGGATTTCCCGTTACAAAATTTTGCTTCCTGTAATTTTGCGTAAGCTCTTGGGTACAGAGCCTCTCACCATCCTCGTTTCTAATTAATTTTCTATGTTTTGATAGCATCTCGCTTCTATTTCCATAAGAATATTTTGGGAAGTTATGATGTCGATATTCATCGTGAATTAGAAATAGTTTCAACTTCCCATGACTGTTCAGTCATTAAGATGATTTTGTTAATTAGATTTCACATTTGTTAATTCCAGTGCTGGTACACATTTCCCCTCAATTGCGTGAACGAATTCTTGGCAGAGTTAACTCGCATATATGCATATTGTTAAACTAATTAAGCTCTGTTTGCTGCAGTAACTATGTAACTAATATGTTTTCAGAAGTAAAATATCCTTATTTTAAAGGAAACCAAGGTTAATTTTTGGTATCCAATAATATAATTTAAACTTGTGAAAAATATTATTTTGGAGGCAATACTTATGCAAATTCAGCTGTCCTGGCACATTGCTTGATTTATGAAGAGCTTGGTGGAACAGTTTGTTCATTTGATTCGCCTTAACTTAGCTATTACAACCCTGCCTAATACCAACTAACATTCATATTTCAAACTCCCTCTGATGTATGTGATAACTAACATGTCTTGTCTATTCAAAGAATTCAATGTTTTGCGGAGAGACAATATATTATAGAAATTGTTCTGCTGTTGCCATAGTGACTGATCAATCTGTAAATATAAGTAGAGACAAAGAGGACCTGGGCTTTGTTGCATATAGGTTTTCAGTGATTGGAACTTACCATCGGTGGTAACTCCCATGGCAATAGGAACAATAATGAGTGCTCATTGGCTGTTGTTGTGGTAGTTACCATTAAGGATAAGTTACAACAATTAAAAACCTATATGCTACATGGCCCAGGCATTGACTTCAACCTGCACCTACTGCTGGCAGCTACTCTTTTCACCAGGTTTTTGCTTGACATATGAGAATGATATAATACTTGAGGAACCGTTGTTGTCAAAAGTCTCCAGTTTATCAATTTTTCTACTTCTCATTGTCCAAGTAAAGTGTAAAACATAAGCCATAGAAGAAATAACCTTTAAAAAGTGGAAGGATCAAACAAGTGTGATGTTTATTTGTCTGTACGTCTCTCTTTCCTTTTTTTCATGTTAGCTCAAGCATTTAATTCAGTAAGAACTTTAGATCTTTCTGAAACATATGTCCCTGTTTATCCAAACCATGTCCTGTTCTTCCCAGTAGAATGCAGAAAGGAAACATAAACTGGTATGTAATCTTTCTTCGACAATGTTGGTTACTAGTAATTGGCATATTCAGGTCACGTTGCGATGACTGTGCTAGGAAATTCAACACATGTTAACTTCTTAGCTACCATGATTGCACATTGATCTTATAGAACAGGATTTTATTTAGTGCAGGGAGGGTAATGTAGGTAAAAGGTGACAAGTATATATCAAAATATGGCAGTAAAAATTTGGTGTTATATATTGAACTATACCCCTATACAGCCCTTCCTCCTGATACCCTAGGCGATATGCTATTTGTGTACTAGACCTGAGTTGATGAGGAATATATATTCCTACCACGGCTATTTTACATATAGATTTTTAATTATTGTAACTTACCATCAATGGTAACTACCATGGCAACAGCCAATGAGCTCTCATTATTGCACCTGTTGCTTTGGCAGTGACCACTGACGGTAAGTGACAATAATTGAAAACATATGCAACATGGTAACTACCATGGCAACAGCCAATGAGCTCTCATTATTGCACCTGATGCCTTGGTAGTTACCACTGATGGTAAGTGACAATAATTGAAAACATATGCAACATGGCCCAGGAGGTGTTGTGGATGGTGGTTGTGACCTGTGAGTGTAGATCTCAAGGTCTAAGGTTCAAGCTCATCCATGGTGCTTCAGCAAGAAACTCAAGTCACATTGCTTCTCTTTTGAATCTGAGGAGGGGGGAAACTGGTAGGTGGTAGACGATTCTGTGAATGAGCTTGACCCAGCGTCGATATCGTGCAGCAGGCAAAGAATACTCCCCAGGGAGTGGAGATGGTGCACATATATGTGCATGCTACGTACGTGTGGCGTGTGACCAGGGCTTTGATTAGAACATCCCTCTTAATTCAGTTTCCGGATTGCGAAATGGTACAAACCCTTTACATCATTTTCCTCAAAAAATTATTTACATTTCTTTAACTCTGTAAGTGTAACTCTGACTTGCCTATATGCTGATGGAATACATACAAATCCTACAGAACCGAATTTTGTCTGGTACAGAAGGGGTAATAAACTTGCCAGTTCACACCTATGGTTTCTCTTCTCACTCTCTCTCTTTCTTACGTTTTTATTTGGTATGGAAAGGGTTAACATACTTTTGAGCCTGCACTTCTCTTTAACTCCTCTCTTTCTCTCCGTCTCTCTGTCTCTCTCCCCTCTCCCCTCTCTCTCTCCCCATTCTTCTCCTTCTTTGTATCCCTCTTTCTCCATTCTTCTCCTTCTTTGTATCCCTCTCTCTATATCCTCTCTCTCTTCTCTCTCTCTCTCTCTTTTTCTCTCTCTCTCTGTGTCTCCTCTCTGTCTTTTTTCTCTCTCTCTCCTCTATGTCTCTTTCCCTCTATTTCTCTCCTCTATATCCCTCTCTCCTCTCTCTCTCTCTCTCTCCCCTCCCTCTTTCTCTCTCTCTCTCTCTTCCTCGCTCCCTCTCTCTGTTTCTCACTTGCCTGGCTGAGCCGCTTGCCAGCTCACTCACTCGCTCGCTTGGAAGGAATCCCTCCCCTAATCTGCCAGTTCCAATTCTCTCCGCCCCGACAGTTAACCCGGGGAAACTCCCTTCGTGTTCAAATTAAGATAAAGAGATCGAGGAAGAGCGCAAGCTTAAATCCAGTAGCAGCATCATTAAGAGAGAGAAGGGGGGGGGGGGGGGGGGGGCTTAATGTTACGTCCATACGCACCGTCGTAATCAGTGTTTGTTACCGGCCCGGATATTAGCAATATTTATGCCCAAGATGTTTAGGGTACGTCCCCTGTCATGTAGTATTGCCTCGTGCACGTTGCAAAGATGTGGTGAGAGAGATTGCCATGACGATGGGGGTGGGGGGAGTTTCTTTGAGTGAGGTATATGGGAGAGAAGCAAGCTGTATGGAGCATCTTTCACTGAATGCTGAAGGATTTATGTGATGACACATGATATAGTGACCACCTTTATAGGAAGACCGCCTTACCTGTAAAGGCCACATGCTCTGGTTCTCTTGGAAAATGTGTGAAACCTACATTAAAGAAACTTATACATAAAACAACACCTTCTTATCTCCCATGCAAAAGTATGGAACCAAAAAAGTAAGAGACATACACACATGGACAGACAGCAAAAGAACAGAGACAATGAAATATTTAGAACACATGTATGTTGACTTGTTTTTATTTACAACACATGTATGTAAACTTGTTTTCGGTCCAGAAACATTATATTCTATACATGATTCTGCAAATGTACATGCTTATAAAATTACTTTTTTTCAAAAGTATATTGATTTTTTTTTGATCGAATGACATCATATGAAAAGAACATGCACCTAAGATGCACTGTAAGTGGTGTTATTCTTTACCTCTGCTAACTCTTAACTTTAGTGATTTAATACAACAAAAGTGTGCCTGAATAACTGCAATATTCTATATCTTTGTTAATCATTTATAATGTTGAAGTAGGAGGATGCAGGAGTGAGAGTTTAATTTCTTGAATCTTGAAGGACCTGTTTCTTGAGAAGGAATACAATATTTCTGGAAAGAATATGTTTGCCTCATAGTAAAGAGTGGGGGTGAATGGTAAGAGAGGAGAGAGGGAGGTAGAGTATTAAGTATAGACGAGAGAGCAGAATTTTATTTTCTAAGAGTTAGCTTTAAGAAGAGCTGTTTCTTATTTAAAGTAAGGAAAACTTTTCTTGACATGTGTTCGTCCTTGATAAAAAGTGACCATTCCAAATGTGTCCCAAGTCTGCAATCTATTTAAAGTAAGTGCTTATGGCTGGCTGTATGCTAGCGGCGTTAAGGCCCGGTTGAGTGCATTAGCGTTATGTAAAATTCTGGTCGTTAAAACACGGACTGCGTCGCGGCGATAAAAGTGACCGGTTCGTATGGAGCCTCTTAGAACATTCGTACCAAGCCGTTTTTTCGATCTTGTAAGCGCGTTATCGGCGAGGTGTCGCTGGCGGGGCGAACGTCGCGCCCTGTCAGCGTTATAATGATATTAAGTGCCATCCAGAGGGGTAATGCGGAGCGACTGCTTGCCTGATACGGCGACATAATCACACATCCCCATGGTCCCCTGCAGGAAATTTCCAATGATTCAGACGGACCCCGCACGAGCCGTTATCTTCAAAGTTTTCTTAGCCCAGGCTCCTTCTGCGGGAAATTATTCATTAGCGTTTTTTCCCCTGTTTTCTCTCCCTGTCTTGTAACTTCGTCAGGTACTTTGGTTTTCTTCAATGAACGTACTTTCGGTTTCGCTCCATCGCACCATCCTCACATTCTTGGATATTCTTATATATGAAAGCATGCATGTCTCACTTTTATTCTTTAACCTGTAGAGTCCGCTCTCCGCCCATCCTTTTTTTAAATTTTACATCCTGAATTTGAAGTAAACATGACTCTCGTAGGAAGGCGTAACATGCTGCTTTCGCTGATAGGCGCTGAAAGAATGGAACAACGTTGACGATCCTAATCTGGTCAGCAAACCGCACATGCAACAATATTTGTGTAGCCCGCGGTCCCCGGGGTCCAATTTGGCTCGGGTTTTGTGTGTCGAGATCTTGTCAGACACGAAAGTAAAAGTAGACGTGTCAACAATTTAGCGATCCCGCCCGGACCCATATGGCTACAATGCATGAAGAATTGCTGATCGCTCTTTGCCGAAATCCGTCAGAACAGGTAGCAACGGTCGATGCAAGTTTCCATGCGTAATGAAAACAGAATTAGCGCTGGCCGGGTCGTTATTTGATTAAGAGAGTTAGTTCTGTCTTGTAAAGGGAGGAAAACAAGTCAAAGTGGAGTTGTTATTAATGGTTACTATGCCATGTGAGAATTTACTAACAAGTTAAACACATAATACCCATTGAGCTACATTTGCTTGACACTGATATGGATAAAGCTGCAAATTTTGTAAATATTTAGAACCAGGGTACAGTAAAGTGTGTGCAGACTTTATTTAAGTTATTAAGCTAGTTTTGGACTAATGTGATACTTTCATGAACTCAAACTAACAAAAGCGAGAGATTGAAATGGTAGCTAAGTTGAGCTGTTTAAAAGGCTGCAAGGAAGATGTATTGAACAGAATGGAGAGGATATTTACTTAATTTGCACATATTTGTTTTTGAAGTGTTAAAGAAGAGTTAGGAATGCAAAAGTGTACTCAGACTTAGACCAAGGTGATTGTCTCATAAATTCAAACTAAAGAAAGGGTAGTGAAGTTGAGCTGTTTAAAAGGCTGCAAGGAAGATTTATTGAACAGAATCGAAAGGAGATGGACAGAATTTGCATATGTGTGTTTTTGAAGTGTTAAAAAAGAGTCGGGTACACATACCAAAGTGTGCGGAGACTTCACTCAGGTTACAATGTATCAAGCTATTTTTGGACCAATGTGATACTTTCATGAATTAAAGACAGGGTGTCCCATTTGCAAAAGTCATGAAACTCAGCAGGAATCAGCAGTACACAGGCATTTCACAGTCATACCTTCATGAACGTTTGCAAGAAAAGTGAAAACATATCCTTGTTTATGTTTGAACTGCAGCGACTGTAGTCTACATTCATAATCGTATTGTCCCGCTCAGCGCGCGATGTGGGCATTGTTTCCATTGAACACATGCACCGTGATATGGACAGATGCGGACAATGGCGCACAGCGGTCTCTGGTCTCTAAGCTATAGGATTCGGACGCCCAGCCCAAAACCTCTTCAAAATCTACTGATCGCTATGATTTCGCTTAAAGTCAGTTTTTATTTCTATTATTGGGAGGGAAGTTCTAATACAGTATATTCTTCCATCTGCTGCTTTTTTTTTACAAAACTAAAGAGAGCGAGAAGTAGAGAGGCCGGTAATGTTGAGCTGTCCTGAAGGCTGCAAGGAAAATATATAGAAAATAAACACAATTAACATTTGTTTTGTGCTCAGAGAGTTAAAATAGAGGCCAGGAATGCAAAAGTGTGCACAACTCCACTCAAGTTATCAAGGTAGTTTTGCGTCAATATGAATTTTTATAAATTTATATTTGGTTATTTAGGAATGCTGGAGGATTGATTGATTTGTATCAATTTGTATCACTTTTCTTATTTTTCAAGATTTAAATGATTTTATAAGAGATTTTATGAGATTTAAAAGATTGTATAGTTGCACTTGTCTATTAAGACCACCAAACCATTCAGATTGCATTTTCTGTTTCCCTCTCCACAACCTCAATAGACGAGCTTCACTGTTATAGTAAATGTACGAGAAGAGAAAAATGAAGTTTGAATGAGAGAACCACAACGAGACATAAATCTTGTGCGATATTGTTTTTCACATCACATGAATTTCACAAGAGAGAAGCACTATAAAAAAAGATCAGTCAGCACAGTTAGCCATTCCTTCAATTCATGCTAAGCCACGAAGGTGTCACATATTATGTTGTTGATAATATGGAGTAAATTAATCACTTGAAGTATTAGAAAAGAACATATGACATATTTGTCACAGTTTTTCTGTGCATTAAGCAGGTTGAGAAGAACACAGAGAAAATTACACAATTTGTTGTTGAAGAGTTTAAGAAAAGAAGATTATTGGCAAAGTGCACAGAGGTTTCACTCAAGTTATCAAGCTAGTTTTGCACCAAGGTGATACTTTCATGAATTCAAATTTCATAGCAGTGCCAAAAATTACTTGAGACCTCAAAAGATTTTTAGCCCTTACAAAGAAATAAAAGAAAGCCTCTATGAAAAGCTAGAGAGCCCACTGAAAAAAAAATCCTTGCATTCTACCCATAGAGGTTTGCCTGTCAGAGCACCACAATGCAATGATACAAGGAAAATGAATGTTAAAATGCAAAACATGTGTTAAGGGTGTTTGTTTTATTAACAGTATCAGGCTTGAAAAAATATGATCATAATCTTTTCCTTCTTTTAGGCTGTATGGCTCTCATCCTTCAAAAGTTGATAGTCATAAGACAAAAGAAAAATCTGCTGTCATAAAAGTATATTTAACTTCTGGTAAAGCCAACAAGTCAACGATCTGATTTTGCTTTTGTACTGAAGTTGTTTTTTGTCAAAGATGAACTTGTTTTTTCATCACCTGGAAATGGCCAATTCGTGCTAATCACGGATTTACTCTCACTTTCATTTCAAATATACATTTTGTAGATGCTTGCAGATTTTTATCTCCATTAATTAAAAGTCTCACGAGGAAAATTATCTGAGACACTCCATAAAGAGGTGAGCCCTCGGGGAGTAATTTATTAGAAGTTTCCTGCACAATTAGAGGGTATCTGCCAAAATTTGGGAGCACGATCCTTGATGATATATATATATATTGCACGATGATAGATATTGTTTCTGAAATAATGACAAGATACTTTCTTTTTGTGTAATGGCTGATGTGACCACTGGAGGAAGTGCAGAAAGCTCAAGAGAGAATGGCTTTTGTCCAAGCTGATCACGTGTTGTGAATTCATGTTTTTAAAGTGAATTTACTGTACTGGGAAGGCAACAGGCCCAAACATTTTGAGGATTTGTGATTTGATCACTAATTACTCCAAATGTAGATCACCTGAGGGCAAATAACTTTCAGCAAGTTTCTAAAATGGCAATTATGAATTTAAGACCATTAGTAAGAAAATTGATCATGATCACCCTTTTGAAGGCTTTTTGACTTCCCAGTACATTTCCTTTAAGGTAGCCCGTCCCTTTTGCAGAGAGAAAGCGGCTTTATAACCTTTCCTTGGAATCGACAAAGAGTAGTATTCGCTTTTGAGGATATAATCTTTGATAATTGGTCGAGCTTTCTTTTTTGTACCAAGAAAATAATCAAATATCAGTGAAAACTAGTTGGATTTTAATTCATTCTACGGGAGTTATAGTACCTCTGACCTTAAAATTTCACAGTTGGTTTCCCAAAGATACATGCTAAATATGTGCAAACTTTCATGAAGTTTGCAGATGTTTGTAAAAGGGATGGGCCATCTTTAAAGCCAGATACGACAAGAGTTTTAGACCAGCGCTCGCAGCCTAAAACAATACTATATCTTGTCTATTTAAGTATTCATTTCAGCTATATTCTTTCTAAAGATGATTGTTATTAACCTTTTTTTAAATGTGGATCTTACTCTGATCATTAAAATCAGTTAGTTTTGATTGAACCAATACAATGTACTGTGCATGAAATAAGAACATAGGAAAGGTTCTCCTCTCTGTTTTAGATTAAGCAGAATGTCAATAAGCTTCTCAATAACTAGGGTCTAAAAGCAAAATTGTATTTTTTTTCATTTTTTTTTCAAATTGGCAACACTATTTATTGAAAGCCATTTATTCTATTGCTAATAGTGTAGATGGAAAGTTGTAGTCCAGTGCTATATATGTGTGTTGTTTATTTTGTTTATGTCAAAGAAAGAATTATTTGGGCTTTCAAATTGGCAACACTATTTATTAAAGATCATATTTTGTCTATTGTTCATACTTGACATGGGGAGTTGTAGCCCAATGCCACATATGTGTGTTGTTCATTCTGTTAAGGATCAGTCTTGTCAAAGCAACATTTATTTTGGCTTTCAAATTGCCAACACTATTTATGAAAAGTCATATTTTTTTTCTATCGTTGGCACTTGACATGGGAAAGTTGTACCCCCAAAACCACACATGTGTGGTGCGTGGTCACAAACGGGTTAAAGATGGCTTCAGCGCTTTTAACAGCCCAGTCCCCCAGAGTGTCCTTAGCCAGAATACGACTCGGTATAACAGTCTCCAAACTCAGCCAGATTACAACATGTGTTATCGTAGATTATTGCCCGGCGTTTTGCCCTCATCCTCCCCGGCTAACCACATTAGTCTGTGCGCGCTGATGCCATGACATGGCTTCTGCCTTGTATTCGCAGCGATAAGGCTGATTTGATTTTCTCTAAATTACGACATCTGTCAGCGGAGTAATAACGTTAACGTGACTCATAACTTCAGGATTTTTTTTTTCACGAGATGTATATCTGCAGGAATTGTGTGACTCAGGGTACGATGTTACCTGTGTGTGATTATGTCCCGTATTTGGGCGTATGATTGACAATTTAATTGTGTAGGTGCAAACATCACTGTGATGATAATGATATCAGGATACTAGTACAGTGATAAGCAAATTGTCATAGAGCAATTTAAAATGTATACATTATCTGCAGGCAGACGTAAAATATGATTTGTCTTTTTGTCTCTCTCTCTGTCTCTCCCTCTCCCTGTCTTTCTTTGTCCTCCTACTATATATATATATATATGGGTGTTTTTTTCTTTTGCTCTCTCTCTCTCTCTCTCTCAAGCTGTCTCACTGTCTTTCCCTCTTTCCTTCATTTTTTCTCTCCTGTCTCTCTCACTCTGTCACATGTTCTCCTTCTGTCTATCTCTCTCTCACTCTCTCTCTTATTCTTTCTTTGTCCCATTCTATCTCAATTCTCTCTTGCTCTCTCATCTCTCCCTCTATTTCACCCTCTCAAATTATCTCTCTCCCCCCCCCTCTCTCTCTCTCTCTCTCTCTCTCTCTCTCTCTCTCTATCTCTCTCTCTCTCTCTTTCTTTTCCATTTGTGTTGAGATAAGAAAATTATTAGTTTTGATTGAAAAGGTTTCCTTGGTTAATTTCAGTCTGAAAACATATTTTTAGGCATACACCCTTTAGTATGGATAGCATGCTCCATGTTGTAAATTATTGAAAAAGTTAATTGAGTTAAAGATTCATAATCACTAGCTATAATACCTTGCATTGCCAATTTCCCCTTTCGGCAGATGATGTGTTTTGCAAAGGCACAATGGCAATTATGTGCAATGCGTCACACAGAAGCAGAGGTGGTGTTCAGAAGTAAACTTTTTTTTTTTTGCTTAAGTTGGTTATTTAGAATACCAACTGACTTTATAGCTACACTGTTTTTGACTTCAGATGCTTTCAGAATATCTTCCCAGCTCATTAAGTATAATAAAATGCAAGTGTGCAGTACAAAAACCCAAATTTGCCTATTAAGGTTGTCAGGGTACATGTATGAGCTGATTAGAATTAACAAGAATTCCTAATTTTCTCAAAATATATTTGATTTTCTTGCCAAACTTTCAGTTATTTTTTTTTTCTGCATCAACCCATTTCCTCTGTTTTGAATGGTTTCATTCGACCCATAGAGGTTGACCTGTCATAACACTGATAATTGTGACTTTTCATCAAACTGTCGGTAGTCGTTATTTTTTCTGCAACTGCCTGAATCTTCTATTCTCAAGGGTTTCATTTTGTCTGTAGAGGTTTGCCTATCATAGCACCACAACGCTACAAGAAATGTTCAGCATAGGGCAGTCTCGTAGGAAGCTACATGGTATCCCAGGGTAGACTGTAGGAGGTGGGCTTAAGTAGGATGATATGTGTCTTTGCATCTTCCCATAAGGTTTGCCTGTTGTAGCACCACCACCCTACGAGGAAGTGTTAAAGGGGAAGTTCACCCTGAAATTATTTTGGTTTCAATAAAAAAAGGCAAATGAAAGAAACATATGAGTGAAGGTTTGACGAAAATCGGCCAAAGGAAAAGAAAGTTATTTGATTTTAAATTTTTTGATTTTGTGACGTCACATGCGAGGTGCTCTCCCATATGTTGTGTACAATTTTTTTCGAAAATGTGCATTTTCTCACAAAGATATGCATTCTTTTCCTCGTGCATTTGATACATTGTCAGAAATACGTTTTTAGATACATATCTGTACGAAAAAAAAAGCAATTTCTCGACTTATTTTGTACACAACATATGGGAGAGCACCTCGCACGTGACGTCACAAAATCAAAACTTTAATATCAAATAACTTTCTTTTCCTTTGACCGATTTTCGTCAAACCTTCACTCATATGTTTCTTTTATTTGTCTCTTTTTATTGAAACCAAAATAATTTCAGGGTGAACTTCCCCTTTCAGCACAGTGCCGTCTCAACAGAAACTTTGTGCTAGCCCAAGATTGTGGAGGTGGGCCATGGTAGGATGATACGTGTCTTCGCTACCCGAGCATTCTAACTGTAGAGGTTTGCCTGTCGTAGCACCACGATGCTACATACAAGGAATGTTAAGCACATTGCCACCTCATACATAGGAAGCTACACAGTAGCACAAGATCGTGGGAGGTGGGCCGAGGTAAAAATGATGCGTGTCTTTGCTTACCGAGCCTGATCGCGCGGCACGCTCCGTTCTGACAACCTTTGGCAGCGCAGCATGTTTCCAATTTTTCTTGGAGGAAATTAGAATTAGGGGCAGATTGGTTTGGCGGTTTGCGCTGTGGAGGTGAGAGCCATTCAGCGTTAGCCTCAAGAGCGAGGATCGGTGCAGGAGATAGGCGGTATTCCTGTTAAGTTGCCAACAACTTCCTTCTCAATGAAAGGGGGTTGCTAGTCTTGTACATCCAGACCTAGTCAGTGACAGATCTCTACAGTGCACAGACAGACAGTATTTCTGCTAAGTTGCCAACAACTTCCTTCTCAATGAAAGTTGAAAGGGAATTGCTAGTCTTGTATATTCAGACCTAGTCTAATTTATCTAATTTATATTATGTACAGATAGGTGATATTCCGGCTAATTTGCCAACAACTCCCTTCTCAATGAAGTGGGATGCTAGTCTTAACTATCCAGACATAGTCAGTGACTTCCTTCTCAATGAAGGGGGTAGGTAGTGTAGGTAGTCTCCAGACATAGTGCATACAGGTCTCTACAATGCTGTCATAAAACTTGCCGAAAGCTTACTTCTCAATGGAGGGACATGCTAGTCTTCACCATCCAAACATAGTCAGTGACAGGTCTGTACATTCCTTTTAACTTGGTAGTAACTTCCTTTGCAATGAAGGGGGTTGCTAGTCTTGTATATCCAGGCCTAGTCTAAGTTCTATTATGCACAGATCGGTGATATTCCTGCTAACTTGCCAGTAACTTCCTTCTCAATGAAAGGGAGGTTGCTAGTCTTGTATATCCAGACGTAGGCCAATATCTATTATGCACAGATCGGTGATATTCCTGCAAACTTGCCAGTAACTTCCTTCTCAATGAAGGGGAGGTTGCTAGTCTTGTATATTCAGACCTAGTCCAATATCTATTATGCACAGATCGGTGATATTCCTGCTAACTTGCCAGTAATTTCCTTCTCAATGAAAGGGAGGTTGCTAGTCTTGTACATCCAGGCCTAGTCAAATATCTATTATGCACAGATAGGCAACATTCCTGCTAACTTGCCAGTAACTTCCTTCTCAATGAAGGGGAGGTTAGTCTCATATCTCCAGACCTAGTGCTTGACAGGTCTCTACAATGTTCTATTAAAAATTGCCAACAACTTCCTTCTCAAGGAAGGGGCATGCTAGTCTGTAACCCCAGACCTTGTCAGGTCTCTATAATGCATATTTATGCATTCCTTTATATCAAAGAAGGGGAATTTATGCCAGCTACCCAGCTCCTAAACCTTTCCTAGACCTTGGTCATTGTCATACCCCACGTGCATGAAAGATTAACCCCCCAGTCATTTTCAATCATTTTATTGAAAGTGCAAAATATGTAAGGATAATGCATTGTGATAGCTATGCATGTATGACTTTGATAGGATTGTTAACATTTATCTTCCTGAGTTGCAATATCTTTTAATCCAGCCAATATAAAGAAGGATTAAGTTGAGGTTTTAATCACCGTAGACCTTTAAATAATTTGACAGTTAGTGGGCAAATGGATATATACATGTAAAGGGGCATTATCAAGAGCTAATGAGAATAATTTTGGTATATATTCAAATGTACATATCTTTGCATAATTTGCATTGTATCTATCATTATTTTTGCACATAAATGTACCAGTTAAGTGAAAAAAAAGAACATTGTACTCAGGGTAAATTTGCCCCTGGAACAAAAATAGAGCCCTCGTAATTAACAACAAAGCTCCCGTGATTTTTTTTTTTTGATCAGGCTAAAAGCCACAATGTGTTTCAAGTGGCACCAGTGGCCCTATTGCATAAAATTTACCATTGATGGTAACGTTGCTACCAATGGCAATTTATATGGAATCCTTGAATTTGATTGGCTTTCAAGTGAGGTTACCATCATGATGGTAGTTACCATTGATTGCAGAGTTACTATTAATGGTAAGTTTTATGCAACGGGGTCCAGGTTTGAAAAGATTTAGTCCCCGGAATGCGAAAAAGAACCCCCATAAATACACACAACAAATAAAATATCACAAAAAAATCAGAAAATATATGTATTTACTTTCTTTCCTATAGCAAGTACAGAATTAATGCTCTCCAGGGCCCCATTGCATAAGACTAACACCAATAGTAGCTCTGTCTTTCATGGTAACTGCCATGGTAACATGGCTTGACAGCCAATCAAATTCAAGGTTTCCATAGAGGTTCTTCTTCTTCAGGTTAATCTGCGTCCTTCAATCCTGAAGATTCTTGCAGATACGAGGTTGCCATTGGTAGAAAAGTTACCATCAATGGTAAGTTTTATGCAACAGGACGCTGGTGTGCAACTGTGCTGGCTGCGCTCTAGGATCCCCTAGTTGTCTTCTGTGGAGTTGTGATTGCAACATAATATTTGTCCTCAGAGAGGGATTATAAAGCGTAAACAAACGAGGATTATTGAGGGCAGCATTTATCCAGTGAAGTTTCATGGATGGTTGCGTGGCCTTGAGGGTACAGATGTTGACTGGAGATGGCGAGATTTGACATCATGTGTGAACAAAGTCATACATTTCACTTTCTGATATAATCATTGTTCTTGCAGTTATTCCCTGTAGTAATAAAATTGATTGATCAATCTGTTAGGAAAATGAGCAAAGGACAAGAAGCTTATGATAATGACACATTACTAGGAACCAGCTCACAAGGCCTTAATTTCTCCAGCTTACTTTTATTTATGATTCCCTGACCTGAACCTGCGATCTATGGCTTGCCAGGCAGTGATAGTATCCACCCAGCAACAGCTTGGCTTTTGCTAATGACACGATACATAGAGATCAGTGCACATGGCTCTTCCATGCAATTCCTCTTGCTCATTTGCATCCAGTCCCCAGTCGGACAGGTATTTAGACAAATAATCAAATGTTTTGTGGAGAGACAATAGGTGATATAATAACTGTTTTTGCTGGTACTCTCCGTAGTAATGGGATTGATTGTTCAATCTGTTAGAAATGAAGAAAAGAGAAAAAAGGGACCATGTAGGACTTAAACCTGCATGCCAGCTTGCCTTGCTGTGACTGGGGCCATATTCATGAAAGCTTACTAGCCTAGTTAGCTACTGAAATACATGCAGCTGAATGCACTTTAGCAACTAACTAGGCATAGTAAGGTTTCATGAATATGGGCCCAGGCTAACAGCTTGGATTATGATCATGGAATGATACTGACAAACTTGTACAAAATATTGGAGATTTGGGAGGGGGCAGTGATAAGGTTTTAAGCATAGATAGTTTGAGAGAGATAGATCCAAACACTTCAAAAATTCACTCTATGAGCTTCATGAAATACTAGTAGATTTAAAGGAAATATATGAGAAATCATAGGTTTTGATGGAATGTGTGTCACTAGGTTTGAATGTTGAGTCCATGTACGAGTGGCTCCTTGGTCCAAGACTCCTCATGCATTGTCTTCATGCAGATTGTCTTTTCTGATGAGTATTAGAAATGTTGGCCTGTCAGGGACGCCCATCTTATCTCTTTGACGGTTGAGTTTGATTAGGATCGTAGGTTTGTGTCCTTTTATGAGTGGCTCATCGGTTCAAGGCTCAGAAATGACTTGTCCTAAAGTCTTTTCAGATGAGAATCAGTAGTGTTGGTCTGTCAGAGACGCCGATCTTATCTCTTGACGGTTGAGTTTGATTAGGATCGTAGGTTTGTGCCCTTTTATGAGTGGCTCATTGGTTCAAGGCTCAGAATAACTTATCTCCAAGTAGAAGGTCTTTCCAGATAGAATGTCAGAAATTGTGGTCTGTTGTTGACCCATGATCATCATCAACATTTCAGGTCCGCTTTTCCCACTTTGTGGGGTCCGACCGTTCATTTCCTTGATTGCTCTCCTCCATACTGTCCTTTCATTTGGGTCAATATGGGTAATGTTCAAAACTTTTCTGTCTTCTTTGATCGTTTCTTCCCATGTCTTTTGAGGTCTCCCCTGTGAATTCCTCCCAACAACTGTGAAATTTAGTATTCTCTGGAGCCAGTGGGTCTCTTCTCTCCTAGCCACATGGCCATACCATCTCAGCCTGCTCTTTCTCATCACCTGTCTTATCCTTACCAGGCCCATTGACCAGCACATGATGTTGGTTTCGTCTTACAAGCTTTACTCTTTGAGTGGCTTCTAGGTTCAAGACTCGGGTAAGGCCTCCTGATAAAAAGCCAAGGACTCATCTCAGAGATGCGACTGATTCAGCGATTGCAAGTCCAATCCCTCTATCGCTGATACAAGTATGTGTGATATTAACTGCAAGTCTCGTTGCAATCTATCACAATTCTTAATAAGACGGGGACCTTGGAATTAATAAACCGTTTTTGTTATGGTGCAAATTTTATTCATGGCATTCAAACAATACGTTACTAATGGTAACGCTAAAGCTTGTCCGAGGTTTGTCCGAGTAGCAACAACTGATAGATCCAGAGTGCGTTCCATCTATGCAAACTGAATCATGATACATAGGTAGAGGTAATAATGCGTCACCAGGCAGTTCGGGGGGAAGTTGTGAATACATTACGAAAATGGCTTATTCCGTCTTCAACAGCATCATACTTTTATTTTAGAAATGTGTACACAGATTTCACTCAACGAACATATCAAACACTTCAAAGGCAAGCTTTTGGGTTCTATCCAAATGGCTTTCTTCAGCTGATTAAAGGATGAATGGTGATGGAGTTGGCAGCTAATCGGGAACATGGTACGTGCCATTGGCACGATACTTGGTGGCTACATGCATGCTTTTGGGAATGTTAGTTGCTTCATTTTTAAATCCCACATTTAAAGGTAAGAGGTAGCAGTGGAAATGATAACAAGCCATAAGCATTGCTGAGCTGTGCTACTGTCATTTTAAGAGTCCCGATTTAATTTGATTTCAACAATTTTATCACATGGCGATGGCTCCTACCTAGTATCCTGTAATTAAACAAGAACGGGACCCATTATGACCCTGTTGCAGAAAACTTACCATTGATGGCAACTCTGCTACCAATGACAACTTCCATGGAAACCTTGAATTTGATTGGCTGTCGAGCGATGTTACCATGGTAGTTACCATTGATGACAGGGTTACCATTAATGGTAACGTTTATGTAATGGTACCTCGGTCATGGTCGAACAGCACTCCAGTAATTGCAAGTCCCATAGTATTTATCACCTACTTACTATCCCTTAACTGTTATTGAGTTAAATCATATATACATGTAGAAATCACCCGTCATCATAGCCAGTTAAGGACAAAACCTGGAGGAGTTCCACTGTGTTTTTCACTTAGTCCTTGAATGATTCCATTGACTTTTTAAAGTACCAAAGGCACAATAGAATATTTTTTTATGGCTGCACATTTTATGCATGGAATGTAAGCAATGTATTAGTGTTTGTCTGGTTAGCAATAATTGATAGATTCAGAGTGCATTTCTCCCATTGAAACTGAATCACTAGATAGAGGTGTCATGACTTCATGACGTGTGTTACTACGCAGTTAGGGGGAAAGTTTAAACTGCATTCAGAACAATAGCTTGTTGATAATGAAAAGTAGTTTCCTAGTTGATACACTGTTAGTTCTCTGTGTTATAACATTTGTTGCGCTGCTTTGAACATGTGGTAATGGATTGTAAAGAGCGTTAGGATAGCCTTTGTTGTCTTTGTTGCAATGCCTGGTAGATCGACTGATACTACCAGAGCTGCCAAGTCTCCCTGATTATTCATAGATTATTGTCATTAACTTGTATGCATTTGATAGACAATCTCCCTGATTTCTGATGAAATTTCCCGCGCTCTTCCTGATTGTTGAGTGTCAATGTTGGTAGCTCTGATACTATTCAATTCAAAATGTTTTTGATTGCGCAACCTTTTTATTAAATTATAATGTATAAGAAATACATGTACCACCCTAATCTATCTCCAAGCACTCCTGAAGAAGTATTCACCCTCATGAAATGTAATAGCAAAGTTAACAGCAAATCCCTTTTAACAGTAACTCTTAAGAATGTAATTCCTGATCTGTCCAGACAGCATCCCCTCACCTTTGGAACAATCTACATGTGTTCAACAAGCAGACTCAACAGAGAAATTCAAGTTCGGTTTAAATACATACCCCTTTTTTCTCATAGAGACACATTTCTGGGAGTGGGAGGACCAAGATGGCGGCAAGGTAGACACTCACACACACACACACACACACACACACACACACACACACACAAATAGTCCCATACACACATTAAGCAGTGTATCCTATAGTCTAGACCTTCCCCCTGTTGATCGATCCTTCTGTATCGATAAGGAATATTTCTACCGCATAGAGGCCCCTGTGGTAATAACATGCTTAATAAGGATTTTATTTTACTATCATCTGCAGTAAGGATCATAACATCTAAAGCACTTCTCTTTCACAGACCTGTTAAGGAGGCATAGTCCATAATCCTTAGGTTACAATAAGATGGTAGCTCTGTGTTAGGTCTCTCAGCACTAAACCAGAAAAAGCCCATAACCTTATTACACATTTCAGACTTCTTTGGTACTGAGAGTGTTGAGCACTGCACATAGGAATGAGATTATCTTGAGCCCAGTTCATAAACCATCATCATGATTATACCGTTATTGTTACCGATGCACATCAGTAAGAATGTTTCCAACGAGCCTCTAAAAACACCATTTATATGCACTGAAAAAAGCCATAATATTGCGGTATTTTGGACAGCTGGACTTTCTCTACATCCCTAGCTAGAGCAAACACGCGCTAGTTACATGTTCCGCTGAGCCATACGAGCGGTGCGATTAGCGAACCACATGCCAGAGCGTGATTCAAAAGGCGCAACATTTACAGCTATTTTGTAGATGCAGCATACAAGATTTACTTACTGCAATATTGCTAGGTCTCGATCTGCAAAATAATCAGAAAAGCAAATATCGTGTTATTTGAGTGATTCTCGTTCATATACGCAGCTAATGGTAATGCATTAGCAAAATTGCTGCAGATGTTGCCCATCTTACTATGGCCTGTGGTAGCACTATCACACCAAGGTTATGTTATTGATGGACAGGTGTTCCAATTGTTGTAGTCAATGGTGGTGTTGTGGTAGCTCTTGCTGCAGTTGATTAAGGTGTTGTTGTAGCCCTCGTTGCAGCCTATGGTGTATTGCGAACGTTGCCGTAGTGATGGTAGGTCCCAGTTTCAATACATACTTCTTTACATTCCATAGCAACGTGGATACTCAGTATGGAATTCTAAAGAAGTATGTTATGGCATGGGGTTAGATAAGGTCGTCCTCGTCGCAAGTGGTCCTGGCTGGCTGGCTGATTGGTCGACTGCATCCTCCGTTGTCATGGTGATGATGGTCATGCAATCCGAAGGATGCCTCTTGTCTTATGTAGTCATGATGTACTCGGCGAAGTGTTGATGTTGTAGATAATAATTTCTCAGTTTCTCCTCAATGACTCATATGTGGTACCATACCCAATTACAATTATAGCACTATAAATTTGAAATACTCTCATTTCATATACATGTAGTGTGCTAAATATCCCTTCCCATTGTCTAAAGTCAAATAAATATGACTGGAATGTCAGTGGATGTTCATACTCATAGTTCACAACAGTTAATAAGCCATAGGCCACCACCGTGAAAGGCAGAACTATTTTTATGAATGTTTTTACAGTTCTAAAGTACCGTCTGAACAAACACTGTCCCATGCTTCGCAGTGAGAGAGTTCTACACATGTAGGCCCATCTGATTGTAGCGCTTCCTTTCCTTTGATACTTTGAGAGAATTTTGGCAGAGTTTACAATCCAGGCAATGTCAACACGATTGGAGAGGCCAAATTTGTTTTACAACCAAGGGGGGAGGACCTATATCAATAATAGCTATTGGGAGTGGGAAACACTACATTTACGTGTCTGTATGTTATAAGACTAGTGCAAACAAATAGGAGAGATTTTGATGTATGACTTGTACTGGCAGTCCGTATTTGTGATGTAGCAAATTATTACTGAAGATGGTTTTGACATTAAAATCAATTTGTTACACATGTTCCATACCTGAGAACAGCACAATTTCAAGTATGTAAATAATAATAGACACATTAATATACAGAAGTAGATACAAAACAGTGTAGTACGTAATAAATATGATACAGTAGAGTGACTGCGATTTTGGCATAAAGGAACAATTTTGTATGCAGAGGTAAAAGTTGATGAAAAGTTGCAGGTGTTGATTAGTTCTTAAAGTGCTGCATTTTTTTTCACCAGTAGAGGACACAAATCCCTTTACACACTATTAAAAGATGAAGTAAGTTTGTCTCACCTGTTTGCTGTAGAAAAGAGCTCATGGCATATTGTGTTACCAAACCTATCCAGCATTCATAGTGGGGCTCCCATCAGATCAAGTATTGGTAGAGCTTGCCTGGCATAGCAGCGGGGTGGTCCTGTAAGAGTAAAGAGCATAGAGAGGAGCTGGCGTCCATTTGAGGAGTCCTAAATTTGACGAGAAGCACCCAATACTACGACGGATGCTTTCCAAGACAGGGCAGTCCTTGATTAGTTCTAAAAAAGAAAATCTGCAATAGTCTGATGACGATGATGCTGTCGAGGAGACAAACTTTTTGAGGTGTACCAGCTAGGATTGATGTTGGTCGCGCAGCAGCGTGGTGGAGCAAGAGAGCGAGGCTGCCTCACATGTTGCTTGGGCAAGGGCTCCGGTGTGAATGTGGAGACCAGGGAAGTTGCGAGCTAATTTGGCCAAGCGCGATAAGACTCGGTCCCGGCTCTTAACTCGCGAGAGCCCTCGACTCTACCTGCCTTCTTGGACGCGGCGCTCCAACTGTGAGCGGAGACTGCGCGCGGCTGGGTTTGGTTTGGCGGCCGAGTCGTGGAAGTCAGATTGCGACAGCGAGAGAGAGAGAAAGAGAGAGAGAGAGAAAGAGAGAGAGAGAGAGAGAAAGAGGGAGACTGGGCCTGTCAGAGGGGTACAGTCCAGAACATGAGAGAGAACGAGCGAGGAGGGGAAGTGACCGGCTAATTTGGCAGGCAGCGATAAGAACCCCAGGATTGGCGTTCAAACTCTCGTTGACACTCGCTCCCTCCCAAGGCCGGACAAGCTGGGCCTAATCAGCAGGAACGAGTCAGCTCACAGGAGGGAGGGAGGGAGAACGAGAGAGAGAGAGAGAAGGGGGAGGGGGAGAGAGAAAGAGGGGAAGAGGGGGAGAGAGAGAAAGAGGGGAAGAGAGAGAGAGAGAGAGAGAAAGAGAGAGAGAGAGAAAGAGTGAGAGAGGGAGGGATTAGAATGAATGAGGAGGGACTTGCAGAATAATTGAAATGTACAGTTTATGAAGATATGTCTTGGAAAGAAAGAGAGTTAAAGTGAAGGAGTGATAACGGAAGAGAGAGAGAGAGAAAGAAGAGGAAGGAGGAGGGATTGACTGACCTGTTGATGAAGATATGTCGTGGAAAGAAGTAGGGTGAGTGGTAGGTTCTAAAGATGAGACATCTCTGTCAAATAGAAAAATGCAAGGTAGCTTTGATGTATAAATAGCTTTAAGAAGGCAGGCTGAAGAAAAAAGATTCAACATGGTGGAAGAAAGAAGGCAGAGATAAAGTGGTGTAAAGGGGGGAGGCAAAACAACAAAAAAGGCATTAATTGATGAATGAATTATTACATTAAAAAATTAAAAGTTTAAGACCAAATAAAGAGAGAGAGAGTGAGAAGGGGGAAAGGGGCAAGAGAGCGAGAATGAGCAGAGGCCTTGATAATTGTGGGGCTGGCGTTTTCTGGGCTGATTACGCGCCGGGTGGAAGCGCGGCAGCCCCGCGCTTCCTGTGTGGTGAGGGCGCGTGGAAATTGGCCGGATCGCGAGGCCTTCCTGCAGAATGTGTTATCTGCAGTCCGCCATGTGCCCGCCGGGCTTCCCCCCTCTAGCTCTGACTCGCATGCCTGTCATGTAGAGCTTGCTGGGAGGGCGGTGGGGAGGGGCGGGTGTTCGCCCCCCACCCCCCCTCTACCATTTTCTTTTTTTAATTACTTTTGAGAAGTGAGAAGAGATGATCCATGATACCCTGTCTACGTTGCTGTTAACCCTCTCAGTAGCGACCGTTGATAGTCCAATGTGAGTTATAGCACGATTTCTTGCCTATGGGACTAAGAGAGTTAATAAGTAATGGGTGTTAAGAGAAAGTCTGCCCTATATTCATAACCAAAGTTAACTGTATGTGTGTAAGTGTGTAAGTGTGTGGGGGGGGGAGCCCCCATTCCTACCCCCACACTGCCCCCTAGCTGTCACATATTTATGACAGGAGTTTACAGAAGTTTTAGGCCAAGAGATTGGGGGATGGTATGTACCCCACGCTACCCCCTGGCTTCACCCTGATTATTCTGTTAATTACTAAGGAGGTGTTGGAGCAGCCCCCCTCCACCAGTAAACAGGGGCTAACCATAGGTGTGATGGGGTGAATGGTGTGGGATCAGTTAATCCTTAGCAAATCCAAGTCTAGAGGCCCATGTTTTTAAATTTTGAGGACGCATTCATTTGAGTGGCAACAGGTTAACCTTGATTAATCAAAAAACAAACTGTGAAAGGAGGGATGGGGGAGGGGGTGAGGAAAGGGAGACAATCTTAGGTGTAAGATATAATCTCAACCTGTTACTGTCAGAATAAAGCCTTGCATCTTCTGTAATTATTCATCCGAATCAAAGGTTTACTGTCCTGCCTTATTTGAAGATGGTAAATATGTAGAATTATAATGATTTGATGACCCCCTAAAGAACATCTGGAGGGGTGTGGGGGGGGGGGGGGGGGGGCTTTTGGGGCTAAACATTGCATAAGTGATCAACGGAAGACATAGCAAGGAGGCTGTAAGAATACATACTCAAAGCAGCTCTGCAATGTCGTCTAGTTTAAACGATGTTGCACTGAAATTCAAAGAAAAATATTTAACAGAGAATAGATTGTCAAAGCAAGATATTTTTCTAAGAAAAAAAAGACTTACATGGATAATATGTCAGAATTGAATCGAGTTTCAACAAAGGGGGAAGTAATAATTTCCCTCAATAAGTCTATCTCGGCTTACAGTTATCGAGACACGATGCTACAATACCGCAGGAAAGGCTGCCTCTGCTTGCAAATCTAACCACAAACGGTTTCAGATTCCAGTTGAAAGACCACCAAAGAGAGCAAAAAGAGAGGAAAAAATCCCTCGTAATTCATTTATTACTACCAGATCAGAAGACTACTCCTGGTAGAATGTCTCAATGTATGACTGAAGGATAGAGTTTCAATGATACATGAAAACTTCAAATGCTGGTTTCGCTTTCTCCTTGTAGTCGCAAACGAGAGCTCACATTCTTGCATAGCGAGGGGCTGCACATTATTTTGGGTAAAGAATAATATATTTCTTTGTGCAGACTAAGAGTATAGCATTGTATCGCTTTCTTCCCTAATGCAAGTAATGACAGCATATATCTGCAACATGAAAATCACGTTTCAAAAATAGGGTAGCCCATTCAAGCAGTAGAAATATGGTTAACTGTGTTCAAGTTGGCGCTATTTCCATGTGTTTTACAGCGGCAATTATGCTTTATTTCGTATGATAAATTTATATTTGTTCTCTCTTATTTCCTACATAGCATAGTGCATGACACCACAAGGATGATTTCTTATTCTGTACGTTAGAATTCATGGTAATGAGAGCATCTAGGAATGCATGCATTGATGGCTGCCAACGTTTTTTGAAGGAGTGTCTTTTCCTTGAAGGGAGACTAGGTTGGCTGCCTACATGAGGTTGTGTGTTGAAAAGTAATGGCGTATATCTATCAGAACAGTCGCAGAATGCAATTCCAGTAAAGTGATATTGTGTTGTGTTAAGTATACAGCCAGTATTCTTTAGATGAGGGAGAGAAAGGGTTGCTGGTGATTGAGAGTGAAATAAAGATGGTAGGAAGGTAGGAATGGTGGTGGAGGGGGGGGGGGTGGTAATGGGAGAAGAGGGGAGGGGGGTTAGAGGGGGGCGAAATTAACGAACGAGAGAAAATGAGTTGTGCATGTCCATCAACAGATGAAGGACTGTAATTGAAAAATGGAAAAGGAAAAGAAGTGGAGAGAAAGAAAAGGGTCTGTAAGAGAAAGAGGAGGGGGGAGGGGGGCAATCACCCCCATCCCCCACCTCTACCGCTCTATAAAAGTCAATTTATGTCTCTCTCATTCATCAGCATGGTTGCCTAGATTAACATAATTGGGCAGGCAGCGCAGGAAAAGTCTTGGCATGGAAGGAGAGAAAGCTGACATTCCTTGCGAGCGTGCTTCTCAGAACATGTGCATTAATTACCGTCTTGAATGGAATGAAACGAGCATTCGCTGTTAAAATACACTCACACTATTGTATGTATGTTAGTGCTTGTATTGCCAACACACATGTTTCTATTATTGAAGTTTTTCTTGTTCACTCCTGCAGTTACAATTCCATTTTTATCAGGAGCAGTGCACTATAGTATGCAATTAGCTTTGATCTGGTTATGCTATTTCCTTGCACCTTAATACTTAAATGCGTTTAAAACTAGCAATTTAAAAAATGGAGAAAAGTGAAATCTATAAGCATATTTTTTGGTATTTTATTAATTTTACATAATGACATTCATTAATTTGGATTTCTTTCTTTATTTGCATTTAATAGGAGCACAAATGTAGAAAATATACCTTTCCTAGTTTTGTTTGAAGTACAAAGTTATCTTTATGAGCTACATGTACTTGTATGTAATATGGAAGGCATACATACACTGTATGGCATACTAGTACATGCACAGGCTTCGAGTTGAACATGGAAACTATTAGCATACTTGAAATTCCCCTGCATCTAATATGCCTGTAACAGTATAGAGGGTAGGGGAGAGAGGGGGAGTGACGAGAGATGGATGAGAGAGGTGGATAGAGAGAGCGAGAGAGGGAGAGGAGATGGTGGAATGAAACAGAGAGAGAGAGAGAACATTCACATACCACAGATTTAGCCGTCAGCCAGCTTGCTACCTTAATTGATAGGCCGCTCTCCCTCCACGCCTGCCTGCGCTGCGATTACACCGGCCGCCTCCGCTGGCGTGCCTGCGCCCGCCACCGCCGTCCGTCCGTCCACCCCGTCCGCCGCTGCCATCACACGATCGCCCGACTCCTTGCCTCCGCGCCTCCCCTCGCAATCATCTGGCGGGCTAAAAATAGCCGCTTAGCTCCTAGAAGCCCCACGAGTCCATATTTAGAAGAGGGAGGGAGATGGAGAGAGGAGAGCATGTGTTTGTGTGTCTGTGTGTGTGTATGTGTATGTGTGTGATGCTCGCTATCCACCCTACATCTACCTCTGCTTGAGTGATGGCACTCGCCTCTTAGTCTCCTCTCAAGCCCTCTACATTACTCACTTGAAACCCTCATCTCTTAGTCTCCACTCAAGCCCTCTTCATTACTCACGTGAAATCCCCCTCTCCTTCAAACCTGACAACAAACATTCAGTATTTGCTCACTGAATAAGAACTATTGTGAGAGGGCGTTGTACGATTGGAGATGATTTTTACATAGATTTGTGATATTTAATACAAATTCATTTGCTAACTGAAATAGGAGCTAGTGTAAGGCAATGTCATTACAATCTGGATGATATTCTAATTGTCTGAAGAATTTAATAAAAGGGCTTTGTGTTATAGTTCGCGTCAGAAGCTTTCCCAGAGATTAATTATGGCTGCAAATGCTTCATGCACTTAAGAAAGTTGAAATCAGAATAGTGCTTAATGCGTACCCTCAGGAGGAAAGGCTTTTTCAATAAATAATGTGATTTTAATATTCTTTGTCTCAATTGTGTAAGATTGTCTTAGATATACAAGAGTTGATTTATTAACGCAAGATAAACAAATGCCAAGTTTCTGCACAGAAAACCCCAAGAGCAGGGGGCTAAGGAGATACATGAAACAAAATGGTAATGGAAAAAAAAGAAGAGGAGAAAGCAAATGAAAATCAAACAAAGCTCAAGCTAAGAAGGACATCAAAACATTGATGGTTTTATATTAACAGATCGTTTGTCTGATGGATTGAATTAATGAAGGAACAGAACATTGATGCAGATTTTTGTAGGAAACTGGACTTTGAAATGAATGGAGTGAACTCTCCCCTTAAAAGCTCGCCATTCCAACGCACAGTGTCCCCCATCCATACATCATGTTAAGTACATGTCTAGTTGTGTGTAGTCAGTCCCTAGACAGGCACACTGGCATAATTAAGGGTGGGGGGCTTGAGGGGGGGGGGGGGGGGGGGAAGGTAGTGGAAGTAGGGGGAAGTTAAGACAAAACCTCCAATCTATGTACACCAATGCATGACTCATTTTAATCTATCTCTCCCAGGTCACGAAAAGGGCTCGCTGAAATGTCTGTCGGCTTATAAAGAGACTCCTTAGCATGGCTCACCAGGAAAATGCGCACATGCACACACACACATCGCACTGTAATTAAGACACGTTTCGGGGCCAGAGCTTTTGAGCAATGGTGAGAAGAAAAATTGTCCAATTAATGTGGACACTGGCATGAGTCATGTTAATCTACGATTCCCATCATCGTTGGTAAAAGTCGGCTTTATAAATGGTTTGTGTAAGCTCTCTCATTTCCACGGGCATACATAATAGTGTAAAACAGCATTGCATAATAGTAGTTTGGTATTGAGATGGTTAAAGGGGGTATTTAAACTCTTTAGTAAGATTGCATGGAAATATATGTGTATCACATGCGCCATGTGCCTTTCACACAAGTAGTACACAGTAGTCCCAAGAGCAGTTTATCCAGTATATTCAGGGTTAAATACAGCTGGACAGAGATATGGAGAGACTATGCTGAAAAGGACATCTGATCTCTGTGAGATATTTGACTGTGCCACAGAGCAAACAAATCAAAATCATAAAAGACTGAATCAGAGCAAAGTCAAGTAAGGTTATAAAATCAAGAGCAAAGTTCTCCACTTTTTATTACTCTCTGACTAAGTACCGGTACTTACTATTACATACTACTTATCTGTACTACCACTCACATATGTAGTAGTTGTGAAATCTATTATGCTTCTCTAACACAGTGACATAAGATATGAATCCATTTGTTGATAATGGTCTATTAAATTGGTCAAAGAAATGTAGGTGCATGTACCAGTACAAAGTAGCAATTATATAATTATAAACTATTCAGTATGGGATACTGCAAGTTAGAACATTGTCATTAATTTTCGGAGCACTGTACTGTGCAATCAATTTTAAGTTCACAGATATATTTCCATACCATTGTCTCACATCTATCACTATCCACGATGCATTGGATATTTGTCAAGATCTTCATGTGTCCCACATGCTTGGTATTACACCAGTTCTAAGTTAGAAACTATGCAAGAGAGTAGGGGCCATATTCATGAAATATTACTAAGCCTAGTTAGTTGCTCAAGTGCATTCAGCTACATGCATTTTTAGCAACTTTCTAGGCTAGTAAGGTTTCGTGAATATGCACCCAGGAAGACCATTCGAAAGGATATAGACATACCATTTGTAGAGGTAACTCGACCGAAGCGTTGTCAGAAATCACAAGGTAGATGTAGAAGTAGAAGTATTGGCACATGTACATGTAGCAGGCAGGCAGGCCGCATTAGAGTTAACACACGTGGGTCCAGCCAGCCGTCTCATCGCTCGCTCCCAGGGTATCCCGCAGCACTGAGCCGCGACGACGGGGAAATCAACCGTCAGGACTGGCGACTGAAGACTGAAGAAGGTTGAAGAAGACTTGAAGAAGACACTGACGAGGGGAAGAGAAGAGATACAATAGCAGCAGTGATGGAGGAGAAAACGGGGTGAAGCTGGTCGTCTGCCTGGTCGGTTGGTTGGATCGAGTGCAAAGTTGACCGGCTGACGATGATCTTTTATAACCAACTCCCCCTGTGTCCGGTCCGGCCCAGCCCTACCCAACCCAGCCCTACCCCTGCCCCTGCCCTGTCCAGTGGGCTGGTATTTGGATGCTCAGCTGAGACGGTCGCCGCCCAGCTGCACGGCTGGCCGTTCTCGTTCCAGTCAGACCAAGAGCAGGCAAGCAGGCCCAAGCCTGGACTGATCAGGCCAGCCGACTTCACGACTCTATTTAACCACACCCCCCATTGGGTGTCACTGCACACTGCTCCCTGACCTCTACCACTCACTCTCACTTATATCATGCTCCCCCTGTCCCCGCCCCCTTTGCCACACTCCCCTAACTCCACTACGCCCTAATGCCTGCACCCTCTCCCTCTCCTACAATGCTAATGCATGCACTTGTGTGTGTGTGTGTGTCCCTGTTTACCTCTGCGCTAAAAATCTGTGTGTAATTGTGTATGTGTGTGTATTTGTGTGTTCTATAGGTTTAAGTGTGTCTATTCATTGTACCTCTCTCATATCTTCCCTGTGTCTCTCTTCCTCTTTTTACCCCCCACCTCCACCCCCCGCCCCCCCCCCCCCCCCGCAATGTATTTATAATTCTTTTAATTCTCCATGTTCTTTTCCTACCTTCTCTCTCGCTTTCATACATGCATTCACACTCTCTCACACACACATGCACATATCTGTTACCTTCTCATTCTCTTTCCTCCTTTACTCCCTCTCCTTTCTTCCTCTCTTTCTTTCTCTCACCATCTAATATGTATCCCCAGTTCCCCATTCTATCCTCCCCTTGCCCCTAGCTCTGCCTTCCACACAGCCCTCCCTCCCCACCCCCTCAGCCCCACCACCCCTCCCCACTACCCCAATCAGCAGGCATCCCAGGAATGCCTGTCCCAGCTAGCCTGTCACATACCCCGCATTCTTCTGCATACTCTACGCGTTAGAAACCCCGGCTATACCCAGAGTACATATAAGGCCAGCTCAACCACAATGACTGACTTACTTTGGGCATCCCGATCGGCCTTTTATGAAAAGATAAGGAAAAGGGTGAAAAGGAGCCTTGGTGGGCATGGCAATTGAGAGCGGAGGGAGCCGGAGATAGGTCTGTAGGGGATGCGGGCGAATAAATGTGGACAATTGTCCAAAGCTATCTTTTAATGAGAGGAAGTACAGATGTTCGCAGAGAGATGCACTGTAGATTGCTCTTTTCAGTCCCTCAATCTTTCCCCAATCACTCAAGCATCCATTCTCTCTCTCTCTCTCTCTCTCTCTCTCTCTCTCTCTCTCTCTCTCCCTCTCTCTCCCTCTCTCTCTCATCCTGTATCTCTATCTTTCTCTATCTCTCTTTTAATGTGTGTGTGTCTCTGTCTCTCTCTTTTATTCTCTCTCACACACACACATACATACACACACACACACACACACTTAACTCTCTCTTATATACTCTTGTCTTCCTTTGTCTCTCTCTGGCTCCCCCTTGGCCTGTCCATCTGTGTCCATCTCTCATCCTCTCTCTTTCTCTCTCTCTCTCTGTCTCTCTCTTTGTCTCTCTCTATCTCTCTCTATCTTTCTTTCTCTCTGTTCTCTCTCTCTCTTTCTCTCTCTGTCTCTCACTATCTCTCTCTATCTTTCTTTCTCTCTGTTCTCCCTTGCCATGCCCATTTCTGTATCCATCTTGTACCCTCCCCCTCTCTCTCTCTTTCTCTCTCTCGCTCTTTATGTCTCTCTATAGGTCTCTCCCTCTCTCTCCCTCTCTCTCCCTCTCTCTCCTCCATATTACTCCATATCCATGCTCTCTATACATCTCTCTCTCTCTCTCTCTCCCTCTCCCTCTCTCTCTCCATCCCTCTCTCCTTCTCCATCTTCCTCTCCCGTCCACGTTCTCTCTGCATCCTCTCTATAGACTGACTCTATCCTCGGCGGTGCAATTCCCAGTGTGTATGTCTAAAGCGCATGCATGCATGCATGCATGGAGGAGAGAAACACTCTCCTGTAGACACGTACACCCAACACTGCATCCTCTACCTACCTACCATCTCACTCATAGTCCCACTCTAAGCTTTCACTGTAGGATTATCATGTAGTGCCCCACGCATTTACTGTTAAGCTGGGTGGATGTTAACTTCTTTACATGCTCAGAGATGTGCTATTGGCATAGGTTATATTAAGAAGAAAAGGGGGCGGGGGGGGGGGGGGGAGGAGCTGTAGTTGCATTTTGGAGAGGGGGTAGGGGCTTTGAATGTCCATGTATTGATCTTGATCCTGAAGTTGACAACTTCACATATATTGAAATATTTGTATGCTATCAAGTAGCAGTGTGTATTATGTATGACTTCGTTTACATTATTGAAACACTATATGTACTGAATTGAGTACCTAATTAAAGGTATTATGTGTTGTAGTAGTAACATGATTGCAGGTCATAATCAGAATTTTTCTTCTGTGATCACAGTATCCAGACTTTTTTTTACAGTCTTTACCAGCACATCTCTTTACCTTTAAAATGAAATTAAAATTGAAATCAAATTATGACTTCCAAACATGAACAAAGGAATATGGTACACATGTATGCTATTCATATCTATTAAGATTGTGTGCTGACCACAATTAAATCAAAATATATGTTACAGGGATGTATTCTTCTAGTAGTTAACCCTTTATGTGACTGATAACTACTGCTCTATGGGATTTGTGTGTATTACGTGTGATAAAAGGGCCCATGTGGCAGACATGGGTTGAACAGATATCACGGTTCTCCTCCTCGACATCGAGGCTATGCATCTCAGAAACAAAGGAACGCACTTCATTGTCGTCTTTCCACCTCCTCCTTCTCGTCCTCCTCCTTCTACGTAATGTCTCCTTTCAAGCGCGGCATTTTGGGCGGTGATCAAGATAAGAGCACACAAGGTAGGATGCCTGCAGGTCTAATTGCTAAGCAGATTTATGGCGCAGCCCTTCAATCCGGGCATCATTCCGAAGAGAGACCTGCGGGGCACTTATGGCCCGCTTAATTATACATGGGCGTCAATCTGCAGCGCTTGCATGCACGCATGTAAGAAACCGTCCCCCCCCCCCCCCCCCCCCCCCAACTAAACTATTGAACTTCCATTCTTGGATAACTGGACACCGATTCTCTCCACCTTTTTATTTATATTTGATTTATGAGTATTACTTATTGGTATTATTTACCCAGGGTAGCCCCTTCAGTGGTTACAAGTTGTTCTACAAAGGGTTCGTGCTTTGTACGTTTTGACCTTTGACACAACCTGGTTACCTGCTCATGTTATGGTTGTGATGGAGACACGAGAACAAATTGCAAAGAATATGGGTATTATGCTTTAATGAAAAGCCATGAGTGTTATTTTTTAACAATTAAACACGTAGGAAAGTATGCATGAACCTTACTGCATATTTAATTTATATTTTGTCCAACAGATATATTTTAGGAGGAATTCATCCTTAAATACAAATTTTAATTGATTATGTCCAATAATCATACTCCATCAGTTCATGATTATACCATTAGTAGATGTATTTAATTTTGAGTCATTTTTTTTCAAATGACAACTTACTCGAGTAGAATGAGAACGAAAGCTCTCGAACCACATATTGGGCTGACCACTTCTCCCCCTGTTAACTCTTTATGCACCATTGAATCATTTTTGCACTGGTAATACACACCATTCCCACAGGGCAGTATGTAGTCTAGTATAGAAGGAGTTAACTCTTTATGCACCATTGAGGGATCTTTGCACTGGTAATACACACCATTCCCATGGGGCAGTATGTAGTCTAGCAGAGAAGGAGTTAAAGAGGCGAGTGAGTGAGCAAGCGAGATCAGCCAATGCAAGTTCTGTGTCCGTGAAAGTCATGGATTGGAATGGGTTAAGTCCTCATGCGCTATTAAGGCATTTTGGCACTGATGATATACCGGTGCACTATTCCCGTAGGGTTGTATGGAGAGTCTAGCATGGGAGTTAGAGATTGGTTATCATACCTTGGTGTGTGTTTCCATTGAAATAACAACAGAGAAGGAGGGTCAGCGGTGATGAAAAGGTTAAAGGATTAAATTGTTCATGTGTCTTCGATGAGCCGGCGGCATGTCATGTCGTAGAAGGCAGGGTGATGATTAAGACGCCGCGATCCTTTTGTCTGTTAACGTCTCGGGGCGGGGGGAAAGCTTCGAGGGGGGTATCTGCATCATAGCGCTATCGCATTACGGCAGCACGCATGATTTGTGTGTGTTTACGGGCTCGCCTCGCGTGCGTGCTGTCTGTCGGAATGGCTGGTATGCGTGGCTGCAGAAATAGTGCGCATTCAGGTCTGATCTAATTAGGGATCAGGGGAGGGGGAAGGGGGGAGAGGGAGGGGGAGGGGGGGCACATGTGCTTTTCTGGTGGTAGTGGTGGTAGTGGGGGGGAGGTGTCCAAGATGGGTAACGCGAAGCGACGACATTTGACGCGGAAACCCTAGGATCACGACGCCACCGCCATTACAAACAACCCCTGGTGAAGTATGTGCGTTCATGTGAGGAGCATGTCGTGACATTGTGGGATTGGCGAGGCTCGCATAAACCGCATTCCACGCGTCTATGTTGGGTGCGTGGAGCAAGCCATTGGGTTTGCTGTAATAAACATTGAAATAGAACCCCAAACATGCTAAGCCATAAGCCCCATTAGGGAGCGGGATGGAGCGCTTCTGTACTGTGAGGATACCACGAGTGTTGGACGTCTCACAATGATCCTAGCCCCCCCCCCCCCCCCCCCCCCAAGGTGACTTTGCGATCCCCAAGACTTGAGTGACATCGTCAATGATTAAGATTAAGACATGAGATGTTTCAGCACTTCAAAATGATAAGAATTGTCCGTGGATGTCTGTTTAGAGTAATGTTAGGATTTGACGAGCGAACACATTTGAGACAGACATAACATGATCCTTTTAACTTGACTGACATCTTCATTTTAAGACATGAGGTGTTTCAACACTTCAAAATGATAAGAATGATCTGTGGATGTCTGTGTTTAGTCATGTTAGGGCTTGATGGCGTTGACCAGTCAGATGATCCTCTTGTCTTGAGTGACATCTTAAATGATAAGACATGGGATGGTTACTGATGCTTCAAAGTAGGAAGAAATGTCCAAGGATATCTAGGGTTAGTAATACCAAGGACATATGAATTATTGTTCACACTAGGATGCAATGTTCAGACTCATTTTACACAGACTTTTCTTTACTTTGCGTGGAAAATTGTGCATCAGGAATATTGCGATCTTATAGTACATGCACAGGACTAAAGAAAGAGCAATATCGCGGTAATTCATCGGTCTCCATCCACAGAAAACAGCAGCAGTAATAGCAGAAAAGGTGGAGGAAGCAAAATGCGGCATTATTTGAGCGATGCGGGTTCATATACGCAGCTATCAGTAATGCATCGGCAAATGTTGGGCTTATTTTTTGCGGATAGGTGGCTTGTATGAATGGGGCTAGAGAGTAGAGACGTAGAGATTAGATTGACATCAGACCAAATAGGTACTTCCCCTGATGGGCAGGAGGGGTCTGGCAGTTCGATAATGTCTCCTCCTCATCATCCACATACCACACATTCCAAGAATTCCTTTGAATATCTTTCAATTAAAATGACTTCCTCTATTGGCAGCAAGAGAGACAGAGACAGAGAGTGATATAGAGAGAAAAAGAGAGGAGAAAGAGAGGGAGGGAGAAAGAGAGAGAAGAAAGAGATACAGACAGAGATAGAAAGAGAGAGAGGAAGATTAATGAAAGAGATGTAGATTGGGAGATAGATAGATAGATATATGGAGATACAGAGATAAAGAAAGAGAAGGAAAGATGGAGAGAGAGAGAGAGAGAAATAAAGAGAGAGATAGAGAGAGAGAAAGCAATGAAGACGTGTACATCATTGACCTAGGTCCATGTACCCCTATAAATGTACAAGTAACCAGAGATAGACATGTTCATGTCCACACAAAGCACAAGGGTGTGCTCTCACGCAACTCATCCCCTCACCCTATCACCTCTCCCACGCACCCTAGATCATTAGCAGCCACAAAGGCAACCCAGTCCAGGGCTCTGTTGCATAAAACTTCCCATTAATGGTTAAGTCTGCTTCCAATGACAACTTCTATGGAAACCTTGAATATGATTGGCTTTGAGTGATGCTGCTATGATACCGGTAGGTACCATTGATGGTAAAGTTACCATTAATGGTTAGCTTTATGCAACAGGGCCCAGAACAAGTCTTAACCCTTTAAATAGCATTGGTGCGTGCAGTGTATATCACTAGTTCGCTAATTCACACTGAAAAAAACGAGTTGCACTTAGTCCAGCATGAGGCATAATATGTTAGGCCTTTCATACATTCATGATAGTCAGAAATTACCAAATGCACTTTCTGTTCACACTTCAAACATGGAAACGTGACAAGTACTGCCAATAGTTGGGGACTTGCATGCTGTCTTCAGGAGTAACCCCTCAGTACTCATGGTTCTAAACCGTCAAGTGTTGAGGCTACATTTTTAGGTGTGAACAACATAGGGGGATTAACACCACAATACTTGTGGTGCTAACCCTTTGAGTGTTGGCGCTAAGCCTTCAGGTGTGAACAACAGATGGGGATTAGCACCTCAAACACTTAAGCGGTGCTAACTCTTAGTGCCTCAATACAAGTGGTGCAAATACTTCACCTGTCAGAGGCTATATTTTAAGGTGTGAAAAACAAAGGGCAATATTTTAACATTAGCAGCATATCAGGCTGCAATATATGGGGGTGGGGGGCTGCCAGTACATGTATATGAAGAATACTATTGTCACTTTTATTTGCTAATTTTCTTTTTAACAATTATCTAAGATATGGGGGAAAGTAATGTCATGTTAGGGGACTGCTCTATTGTTTTGTGGGGTTGAGGGAGTATGTGGGGAGAGAAAATTTGAGGGTTTTTTTGAGGGGAAGTGAATATTTTTTCTAATTAGTTCAGTTCTGAGGTGCTATTCCTACTGTATAAACTCAAGGTGGCTCGGCATGGTAGTACTCAACGTGAGAGATATGTTATGAAAACAGACTGGATTACACTAGCGATAACCCCAGTCCTGGCCTGCTGGCCTGCTTCACTTTCCCCAATCGCCATGCAAGTCCCTCCGAGAGAAACTGTGCCAAAACCTATAATCCTAGAATGTAATCATACTGCCGATATTTTAGCCTAATTTGTTAATCTTATCCCCTCTCCCTATACTAACTCTACCTCCTCCCGGGGCCCCGTATGTCTCTACTCACACTCTATGCAGAACTAAGATAAGAATTTGAAGTAGAAGAAGGAAAAAAAAACTTGGACACAGTTCACCTAAAATGTGCAGCCGAGATACGACTTTCCTCCAGAACATCCAAAAGGCACAGATTTTTCCTGTAGTCTCCGTGATAAAGCGACTTATCAAGATTAAATGATTTATCAGGCCGTTAATGTGCAGGGGAAACAACTTTGTGGCTGCTGATTCGTAGGAACTGCAAGTATTACAAGGGGGGCGCAAATGCGAATGGCCTGCACTGTGCAAAACTTAATGACTTGGGTGTCATTTAAATCACTTTATTAGGAAATATGGTTCGGTGTAGATAATTTGCAGAGGGAGCCGGGAGGGGCGTCAGAGCTAATAGGTCGTTTAACCAGGGTTTAATTGCATTTTGTCAGGACTGGGTACAATTTAAGCAATTGTACCCATTATAAACAACGTCTTTTGAAAAACTGTAACAGTGTGCCAGGCATATATTTGTGCAGCATGTATATGATTTATGAGGAAATATTCTTAAGATGATTATATTTTCATGTGAATAATGTCTCCAATTTCTTAGATCTGATATGGTTTTGTGGTATTTATAATTGTCTGTATGAAGACTGTTATATGTTCCCTTTTGAGATAACTAATGGGGTTATGATGTTGTTTGAATGTTACTATGTTGAGAGTGTACTAATTTAGAAAATTTATTTGTTAATTTAGAAAGTGTACTATTTAGAAAATACTTGCAGTTCTACAACACTATGTTGTAGCATTCTTTCAGGACAATTAATGATGAAATTATTATTTGAAAGCAAAAGAAAGAGTACAAAGAGGAGAGATTTTTTTTTTGATAACACATGTACACACAAGACGAGTTTAAGGTTCAGTTTTCAGTGTTTTAAACCGGAAGTAGATAATAAATAATCGGGTCTTGTTCAGCCCTGTGTACGTAGCAGCATGCATTTTTACATACGGAAACATTACAGTGATATGTAAGCTGTACACATAAGCGGAAAAAATGAGGAAGCAAATACCGCATTATTTCTATGATTCTTGTTCATATACGCAGCTATCGGTAATGCATCGGCAAAATTGCCGCAAATGTTGCGCTTATTTTGCAGATAGGTGGTGGATGTGAACAGGGTTCTAGAGAGAGATCTAGGGTAGTAATGCAGCCTCATTGCCAGCATTTCTCCTACCAGTATATATTTAGCAGGGCAAGTAGTACTGCGAATTTACCTACCAGCGAATTATATAATTGTGTTAGAATGGAATGTGAGTATTTTGTGTAAGTGCACCAAGGCCCCCTTAGAACGTGTATGTATGTGAATGTGGTATGTGAATGCGTATGTTTCTTACGTTGCTATATCCCCATGACTTGATACGACTACATTGTCCTTTCCAAAGTTGTTCCCATGTTATACGAGAAACAAATGTATAAAACAGTTGGAGTGGTGCACATCTTTCTTTCTCTATCTTTTCCTCTCTTTCTATATCTCTAAGTTACATTGAGGTTCGTTGTACCATCAAGCTTTGGCTTTTTATGAAAACTCTTCTGTTTGATTATCCTTCAGACGATGTGTTATGTGATGTACTTTGGGCTTTCATTTTTCATATATATCTTAAATGTGTTCTCATGTCACTTGCAATGCTTGATGAACAAACAGAGTTTTACAAAGATGAAGCAATTCCACCAGTCACAAAGCCAAAGCCTCGTTAGGTTGAAACAATCTTATCCTTTCACTTTAACCCCAACGCTCAACTTATATCAATTCTAAAATCTATTGAAGTGTGATTAATCCTTACTATAATTTGGCTAATCTTGTGTGTCCTTCCGTTTGTTTGACGCAGCTTTTCTCCGTGGTTTTCCACTCAATCGAGCTGGAATTTTTTCTAAACATGGTTAAATTGTTCACAGATTGTCATGAGGGGGGTTGTTTGTGGTATTTTGCTCGCATTATTTAAAGTTTTTTTACAATTCGTAACTTTTTGGCATTCCTTTTCGCAGCCCTGAGTATAGCTTCGAAGTTCCCAGTCCCTTTTACCTCTCTCGGGTCAGCGAAATACAAAGCATGCATGCCATCATGCCGACCGTCGACCGGGTATGGTACGGTATACGGTACGTACTTACTCATGCGCTGGCTGCATGCATATATGCATATGTGTGCGCGCTGCTGAAACGTAAACAACATACCGTAATCGGCCGATGTTTTCAGTGGTTACCGTACCGGTGAGTACGACTTTCTGACAAACCTATTTATTTCTTTTATTGTGAATGATTCTGCAGTGAAGCCCCGTTCTGTCATTTTAACGTATGATAAATTTGTTACTTAAAAGGCTCTAGATCTAGAAATCTATAGCCTAGCCCTAGGCCTAGACTACTATCAAATGCTGGTCATAAGTGGTAAGAAAGTTTTTATGTTATACTAGGCAGTGTATATACAGCCACATACATGTGGCCACACGCGTGTGGTTATATCCAATACTAGGCCGGTAAGCACTAAATAGGTACCAATCCTGCAGACGCAAGCTCATAAATATTCTTAAATATTTATAGGATTAGGATGAGGATTAGGATTAGGGTTAGGATTAGGGTTATGGTTAGGATTAGGGTTTCAGCTTGCATCTGCAGGATTGGTACCTATATAGTGCTTACCTACTAGGCCCCGCTGCGCGCTGAGGATACCGCTACACGCGTCACTTGCACTTGTACTCTATGCAGCAGCAGTAATCGCAAACGCGTAACACTAACACAACTCACAAGCGATGTGTATTTCTTGCGACGGTACATGTTGCAAAACTTCATCACAAAGGTTTTATCTCTCGATTTCTTTGACATACAAACAATATTCTCACTTCACTGTCACCTGCTTGCCGATCAGGTGAGAATGAAGTGAGAATATTATTTGTAGGCCTAGAATCTATGTCAACATCAGTGAAATCGGGAGATAAAACCTTCATGATGAATCTTTGAGAAGGTTACCTTTTCTTGATAATTAGGTCAATCCAATGACCTACCTGCCCAGTTTCATTAACACATCGTTCTATATTTAATCCTATATTTTAACAGATTCGGCTACCTGGAACACATCGCTCCAAGGCGCAGCTGTGCCAGTGCTCCCTTGCACACAGTTCAGTGGTTAGTATTTTGACGTAAAACGTAAAATTTATTTTGAATGTTTGATGCCGCAGTAAATCTAAAATCCAACATATGATGAAGTTGTTTGGTTGAGTCAGACAATCAACTCAGTGCTAAGTTCCAAAACCCCAAAATTCAAATTTTCTTAAATAGATTTGCTATTAACCCTTTTATTGAAGGGCAAATTTGATCAGATTTTCTTCGGAACATTGGTAACACTGGCATTTTCTTTCTTTTCTACACACATTCAACAAAATTAATGTCTCTAAAATTCATTTACAAATATAAATGAACTATATTTAGTATTATGTTCGCCAATTCATATGTTAAACTTTATTTCTGTGTGATTAACAAAATACTAATGTAGTATGATCATAATAAACAAGCATTGGTAAAATGATTTTACAGACATGTGTTGCCAATTTAATGATTTCAGTGCTTAATTTCCTTCTTTTAATTCCTGATGCTAAATGCCAAGTGGTAACACTACACAAATGAGCTTATTGTGTGCAGATATTTTAGCTCCTTCTGCTGATGCATCTAATATATATTTTTTAAGGCTCTGAATCGTAAGTTATTGAGTCAAAGCACAAAATGTGGGCAGTTGTCACAAAGAGGTTAACCCTATTCTGACTTGGCTTTTTGAAAACAAGTGTTGACTGGGGTTTGCTGGGGGGTGAGGGTCTAGATCTAATGTTTCTGCCCAGTTTCATTAACACATCCTTTGTATTTAATCCTATATTTTAACAGATTGGGCTACCTGCTACTCAACGCTCCAAAATCAAACTGTGCCAGTGCTCTGTTGTACACAGTTCAGTGCATGGTTAGTATTTTGACGTAAAATGTAATATTTATATTGAATGATTGATGATGCAGTAAATCTAAATTCCAACATATGATGAAGTTGTTTGGTTGAGTCAGATAATCAACTCAGTGCTAAGTTCCAAATCCCAAAATTAAAATTGTCTTAAATAGATTTGCTATTAACCCTTTTATTTAAAGGCAAATTTGATCAGATTTTCTTCTGCAAATTGGCAACACTGGCATTTTTTTTCTTTTTTTGCTACACACATTCAATAAAATTAATGTCTCTAAAATTCATTTACAAATAAATTAACTATATGTAAACATTATGTTTGCCAATTCATATGTAAAACTTTATTTCTGTGTGATTAACAAAATACAATTCTTTCTATTAAACATAAAAACCTGTGAGGTAAAGTAAGAGTTTGAACACTTTATATATACACTACTACAACTACTACTTTTAATAATAATAACAATGATACTATTACTACTACTTTTTTTTTTTTTTTTTTTTTTTTTTTTTGGGGGGGGGGGGCGAAAATATGTTTTGCCCCCCCCACTTTTTTGTTTTGGGGGGCGACTGCCCAGCCCCCCCCCCCCCCCCCACTTCCGGCGCCTATATGCTGGGGGGTAAGGGTCTAGATCTAATGTTTCTGCCCAGTTTCATTAAAACATCCTTTATATTTAATCCTGTATTTTAACAGATTCAGCTACCTGCCACTCAAAGCTCCAAGGCCAAACTGTGCCAGTGCTCTGTTGTACACAGTTCAGTGCATGGTTAGTATTTTGACGTAAGACATAATATTTATATTGAATGATTGATGCCGCAGTAAATCTAAATTCCAACATGTTATGAAGTTGTTTGGTTGAGTCTGATAATCAACTCAGTGCTAAGTTCCAAAACCCCAAAATTAAAAATTTCTTAATAGATTTGCTATTAACCCTTTTATTTAAGGGCAAATTTGATCAGATTTTCTTCTGCAAATTCGGAACACTGGTCAACAAAATTAATGTCTCTAAAATTAATTTACAAATAGATTAAGAATATTTAAAAGTATAATGTTTGCCAATTCATATGTAAAACAATATGTAGTTATTTATTTATTTATTTATTTACGTCTGGTTAACAAAATACAAATAGAGTATGATCATAATAAACAACCATTGGTAAAGCGATTTTACAGACAATGAACATACATTGCCAATTCAAGGATTTCAATGCTTAATTTCCTTTTAATTCCTAATGCCAAATACCACACGTAACATTACACAAATGAACATATTGTGTGCAGATTTTTTAGCTCCTTCTGCTGATGCATCTGGTATATTTTTTAAGGCTCCGAATCGTAAGATATTGACTCATAGCACAAAATGTGGGCAATTGTCACAAATGGGTTAACCCTATTCTGACTTGGCTTTTTGAAAGCAAGTTTTGACTGGTTTTGCTGGGGGGGGGGGGGGGGGGGGGGCGGGGTCTAGATCTAATGTTTCTGCCCAGTTTCATTAACACATCCTTTATATTTAATCCTATATTTTAACAGATTCGGCTACCTGCAACTCATCCCTCCAAGGCCAAGCTGGGCCACTGCTGTGTTGTACACAGTTCAGTGGTTAGTATTTTGACATAAAACATCTAATTTTTATTTTGAATGATTGATGCCTCATTAAATCTAAATTCCAACATGTGATGAAGTTGTTCGGTTGAGTCTGATAATCGACTCGGTGCTAAATTTCAACAAACCTAAATTCTTGATGTCTCAAAGTGGATTGAAAAAATTATTTCCCTGCATTCTTGATGAATCCCTAACACACATCCACAAATGAATATGTGTACACTCTCATGGATATATAACATGTGTTATATGCTTGATACAAGTTGTAAATATATTCTTCTTTATGTCTTGCTTGAATTTCTTTGATTATCCTTAAAACTTCCTGAACTTCCTAAACTTACCGTACTTGAAAAATTATGAATTCTCTAAGTTCTCCATTTATGACGAACACATTTTTTCACTCAATGGGTATTGACTTGGCTTCCTACGTATAATGGGTCGCAAGAGAAGCCTTTCGAGATGCAGCCCTAGAGTCCAGAGGCGGAAGATAGCCAGGCGTACTGAGCCTCCTGAAGTTCGGACATTCAGGCTATCTGATCAGCGAGCACGGCAGCGTAATGTATTGGCCAAAGAAACAGCACAACAAAAGGAACTCCGTCAGGCAAGAGAAAGAGAGAGAAGGCAACACGCAAGAAATCAAGCAAAAGCTGAGAAACAGGAACTCCAAAAGGCAAGAGATAGAGACAGAAAGCAACAGACGACATGTACAGAGACATCAGAACAGAGACTACAACGACATATACAAGATAGAGAAAGAAAACGTGAAGCAAGATGCACAGAGACAGCAGAGCATAGACAACAACGTCGGGTACAAAATAGAGAAAGACAACATCAGGCAAGAATTACGGAGACAGCAGAGGAAAGAGAACTTCAACTTGAAGCCCAACGTGAAAGAGACAGGACAAAAAAGACACTGAAAGCAATACGTTCGAACAAAAAATTAGGTGTTATAAAAGACACTGAGCATTTCATTGAGGATGAATTTTCCATTAGCCAATGTCACCATGAACTACCATGTTTGTATAATGCTAGAAATGAATGTGAATTTTGCAATGCCTACCGGTGGAAAGAAGAGAGACTGGGATTTTGTTGTGAAAGGGGTAAGATTGTATTGCCCTTTGAACCCCCAGCTCTGCTAGAAATACAACAGATATATAGCGCAGATGGATCAACAGTCCTTGACAAAATATTTTGTTTGACATGTATTCTACAAAACTCTGTTGTACATATGTAGATGTTTATTAAAAATGTAGATATGAATATAACAGTGTAAAAATGGTTTATCGCTTCAACAGCCAATACCGTGTATCTATAACAGACATACAGGGACCTTTTTTATGCATTATAACATGCCATCTCAAATATTATGATCTTTTCATCTGTATACTGTTGTAGCATATCTTGCCTTTAATTAACATGATTATATTTTATACATTGTGTGTTATATTTTTATTAAAAAAGACATAATCTAACATACACGTATCAATATTGTTATTTATTTGAATGAAATTAAATATTGTATTCTAATCAGTCAAGATGCCCATATAACTTTTTAAAGACACAAGAATTCCATAAGATATACATATACAGTGTACTTTCTAAGATTTTTATCAATTATTTCAATGCATAACTATTTGATCCACCAGTAAAAAAAAAAAAAGATATCTAAAACCTCTAAAAAAAAACATTTAAAAAGCCCATGTAAGCCATACAAATCTTATCTTTTTATCACAATTAACATCTAAAACCTTTTCTCTCTCTCTATCTCGCTCTTTTGTATTCTTTAATTTCTCTATCTCTCTCTTCATCTTTCTCTGATTTTCCCACTGTCTCTCACATTCATTTTCCAAACTGTCTCTCATTTTCCCCACACTCTGTCTCTCTCATTCATTTTTCCCACTGTCTGTCTCTCTCTCATTCATTTTCCCCGTGTGGGTCTCTTTCATTTTCCCCTCTGTCTCTCTGTCTCTCTCTCATTCATTTTCCCCTCTGTCTCTCATTTTTCCCATTGTCTCTCACTTTCCTCACTGTCTGACTCATTTTTCCCACCACTGTTTCTGTCTCACTCATTTTATCACCCCCCCCTTCTCTCACTCTCACTTCTTTTCGACATCCCGCCGTACTTATATATGATTGAGCAACCTTTAATTTAAAAAGTACAAACAACCGCAGTCTAATGTACATTGTAAGGTACATGTGCAATGTACTTACATATTTATTTCTGACCCAATACATGTAATCATAACATTTCTATATCACAATAATTGCCTCTTGACTGCTTACTGAATACACCGTGTTCTAATACATTTTTCCATTTTATAGTTAGATTTGGATTTCACTCTGTAATGATTATTGAAATTCTTCCTCCAGTTCAACCCAAGATGCTTAACTTAATTGAACCTTCTATCTATATTGAAAGAGAAGTCTGCTATGAATCAGTTGTCTAAATATATTTCATCAATAAACTGCTTGGCTTTCAGTGTGAATAGGCAGTCTAGCTGTACATACAAGAATGTCACCCCCTCCCCCCTCCCCCCCCCCCCCCCCCACACACACTTTGATAAAGAAAAATGACTCCTACCCCCTGTGCTGCCACGGGTGATTGCTGCTAGTGATAGTGAAAACCTAGATTGTATGTCAGTTCTGGATCAAGGAAAGACGTCATTTCTGTTCCTATGTCATTCACAAACACAGCATAATCACATTTGCTGCATTCTAATTACTGCACCTATTGTAAGAGGGCATGCAAACATACAAAGTACGATGCAGCCATATCATATTTGCCACTTACATCCTTGATATACATCTCCCTCAAAAGTAGCCAATTCAACCCTTCTCACTTACTTATTTCCAAGGTCTAACACTCTTTATAAAAAAGGGGTCCATTTATTCTACTTCTTCTCACATACTTTTTTTCCTTCCAGGCAGGCTTTTATCTGACACCATAGTGTTTAAGTCCAGCTATTTCCGTGGGGTCAAGGGTCAGAGAAGGACATACTCTCCCACGCTCTGTGTCTGCACCTTCTCTCTCGTTCCATTCCTCTCTTACTCTTTCTCATTCTTCTACATTCTCTGCCGTTCCTTGTGACTATCTTCTCTATCTCCTCTCTCTCTCTCCTCTCTCTCTCTCTCTCTCTCTCTCTCTCTCTCTCTTTCTCTCTCTCTTTGTCTATCTTTCTCTTTCTCCTGCCCTCCCCCACATCATATCTTTCTACCCTTTATCTTCTACCCCCCCCCCCCATTTCTCTTTCACTCTCTCCTTCTCTCCCCTTTCTTTATTTCTTTCTATATTTCTCCCACCTCCCTCATCTCCCTCCCTCTCACTCTTCCCTCTATTAATCTGAAAGATACCCATTGCACATAACATGACTTTTCCATATAAACTGTCAATATGATGTGACATAATTTTATGTAAAACAATGAACTGCGTTGCACACAATGTGATTTTTCCACATTGCATTCACTGTGTGTAATCTGTGGCTGGTATGTATGATGTCACATTATAAATTATGTCAAAGAACAATTCATGTTAGCATACACATCTGTGATTTCTTCACTATGTGAAAACTGGCTGGCATGTTTCTTGTCACATATGCAATGATATACTAGGCCAAATCATTTGACAAACAGTGATTTTTTTTCTCACAGTACGTTCACTGTATTGTTAACATTGGCTGATGTTCCTTTTAATTACGTGATACACATAGTGCTTTCTTTATAGTGATTTCACTGAGTGTAAACTGTGGATGGTATGTCTCTTGTCACATACGCCAAACCTTGTGACACACACACAGTGATTTCTTCACTGTGATATCTCTACAGTGACCTGACTATGTGAAAACTAGATGGATGCCCCTGACTCCCAGGTCACACTACTTCACCTTTTGAAACCCAGAGAAAAAAAATACCCACAGAAATATTTCAGCTTTGCCCGAATTCCTGATAGTTTAGTTTCACATGCATACCTAGAATGTGCGGGTCAAATAATGGCCTCTTTTGTCGCCAATTCCAAAGCGGCATGAAGATTTTTTTTTTTTGCTCCTGCTTCTTTGAAAATATTCTTTTAGGGTTATTTTCTTTGTGCACTTGTATTGGCAGTATGAATAGGAAACTGTATGGTTCCGCAGTGATTCATATTTAGGGTATGTATGTTCGTTGTAAGCGGTAATTTTCAGTATGTGCAAGATGAATGCTATAGTAGAAGAGGTTTGGTTTACTGGTTTATGGTCTGAGAGTCATTGCTTTGTATCACTTCAGCAGTGCTATGACTTACTTGTAAATGGTTGTTAAACTGAATGTAGTGTTAATACATATCTTGTGATAGTAAAAAAAAAAGTGGGTCTGATTGTAGTGAATCCGTAGACTAGGTTTTATGTACCTGTATAATAATATATCAGTTATGTCTATGTGTATGTGTATGTGTATCTATAAGCAAGACAAGACTCGTATTTGACTTACCAGTTGCGTAGGCTGTACACATCAGACCCATTGATTGAGAGTCTAGGGGCTTGTGTAGACTACAAACCAGCCCATGGTTATATCGCTAGGTCATTGAGAGGGTCTGAGAGGTGGAGACTAGTGTACCTATAATGTGTGTATATACAAGGACCTCCTGTGCTTGAATAGACCCGCATGTTCTTTAGATTTCCTTGTGCAAATACTGTAACAATAACAGTAGTGCGATTTGATTCCTCGACACCTTGTGCATACATACCAGGGATCTGGAATGAATATTTAAAGGGAGGTGATAGTACAAGTAGTAGGGATAGAATTGGGAATACGTTTTCACTTTTCCCGAAACTACCATGAAGGGCATAGAGCATATATCAGAATGTGCCCAGAGTTATCTAGCATCATGTGTGCAAATGGGACCATTTGTGTAATGAGAGGGGACTCATCATGCAAGTTTTGAGAGAGAGAAAGAGATAGGGGGAGGAGGAGGTAAGGGACAGAGAGAGAAAAATAAAAGAGAAAGAGAGGGGAGAAAAAGATGGTAAGAACTAGAGAGAGGAGAATAAAGGGAGTATTAATGGAAGGAGTGAGTTGTAGTTGGACATTTTCAATAAAAACTGAAACAGTCTACTTCTCTGCAACCTAATCAATTTATCAATCATTCTTCTCTTTTCTCAGTCCTCTATCTAGAATGATTAGTCTACACGAGCCAGACTCTTTAATTGAATAGTTCTGGTTTAGAAATACCCCCAACGGCATGAAAGCTAGGCTAGGCCCTAGTGTATTGCCTCAATGCCTTAACCATTTGCAGGGGCGTGCCACACCCCCTTTTGGGAGCCAGTAAGTCACCATGCATGGATGCACAGGGGGTCCCCTCCACTCTACAAGACCCTCTCACACGTTGACTGCCTGCCATACATGTACATGTATACTGTGCAAATGCAGAGTAAAAGAATAACACTGAAGGTGATTTACTGCCATCCTACATACATCCACGTGCCCTTTTCTCTCCCTCCATCTTGATCGCAAGATGCTTCCTTCAACTCCAAGGAACAGGAATTAATTTAGCTCTGAATAAACAGTGATAGGACATAAAATCGGATGTGCACTATAAATGGATGTTATATTTACACATTGTCTTACACACACGCACACGCACGTGCACAAACACACACACACACACACACACACACACACACATGCACACACCCACACATACACACATACACACACACACACAAACATGGTTCAATTAACTCTTTGTGCACTAGATAATCTGCTGTTCTATGGAATCTTTGTGTATTAATAGGTCTTCCACTGTGTGAAGTTGGGTCAAAACCCCTACCATGGGCTTTGTAGGGGGTCCCCTAATGAGGGGAATATGTGAAATATTTACAAGATGTAACACAGAATTGGATATTGAGCATGAAATATTCAGAAACAATGCTGCAATACAGAAGTAAGATGAGCCCAAGTTTTGCTTTTTACTTTCAGCATCGCAACAAAATTTGTTATGTTATGGACTCTCTTTTTTTTTTTAGTCGGCAAGATATACAGACTGTGAAATGACTCAATACATTTAAACTTTTCCTTCATAATCTGTAGTATGTCATCAGACAAGAAACAATCGCCTGATATGAAGGTAAGCGACAGTCGATAGGTATGGTGATGAATCCATTTATCAATGTGTACGATAATGGATAACATCTAACTTTCATACTTGTACTTTGAGCAGTTTAAAATCAGAAAAGATGATTTCTTGATAAGGATTATTACACTTCACCACTAAAAAATCTGCTTACCCGGAATACATCAGAATGTATCAAGGAAGGAAAACCCAAGTTTTTAACTTGCTGTACGTAGGTAGAAGGAACGAGGCTGTACCAACAAGTGTGCATGGACTGTAAGGTCCGGCCACACCCATTTTGTGTGCGGTGACAAGCGTTGTCGAAATTCGGGCCCCTCTCCCTACCGTTCAAGGAACACTCCAACAAAGTTTTTAGGCGGTGTGACCGGGCCTTTAGCGTTAGAGCTACGGTGTCATGTATGAATGACTGTATGGCCTATCATATACCATCCACCTTGCCCTATACCACCTGTGTGTATGTATCTCTCGATCTGTCTAGCTCAACACACATGGAGTCAATATACATGTTTGTGGTCCTGGGGAGAATGCTATATATGATATATGACCCTCAGACAGAATGATTGTGTAACTCTATACTTGTACATGTATTATAGGTCTGGATTACACCAGACAGAATGCTGTCCTCATTTTGGCTTATATATCTCCCTACGCAGTGCATAATGGCTGTAAACTCCAATACCACCTGTCTTGATAGTGTTTAATTTGTATGATATTGGAGAGAATACCCTATATGATTTATAAACCTCATAAATATGGTGTAGCACTATATAGGTCAGGATTCTATGGCAAATGATGGATATTCCTTCATTACAGTGCAAGATGACCTCAATTCCACTACCACCACCTGTCTATCTGTGCGATATTGGGAGGAATACATGTACCATGTAATTTATGAACCTCGGCAAAAATTTGTGTAATGCTCCTGTCCGAACTTTCTATAGTTGCCGTCAGCAGAGTAGTACTCTGCATGTTGCTAACTTAATGTAGATGTAGGTCTGAGTCTTTAACCATGTTAACCCTGTTAACCATGTAATGTAAATGTAATGTAAATGTAATGTTAATGTAAATGTAATGTTAACCATGTAATGTTAATGTAAATGTAGATCTGAGTCTTTAACCATGTTAACCATGTTAACATATTTAGCATGTTTACCCTGTTCTTTACTGAGCCTGCATATATGCGGACTGGCTTTTCTCCATTTAAATACTGGGCAGCGTGATTCACACGTAATCTGCTGTACACTCAATAGATATCAGGCTATGAATAAACATAAGATTCCCGATTCGACGCTTTTTAAGCCACACCCATGTGGTTACTGCAGTTCTATGGCAAATTTGACATCCTTCTTAGACCTGGGTTCTCAAAGCCTCAAATTATAAATGACATTGAGCAATGGGTAGCTGTCACTGTAGTTATAACTAAAGTTAGAGTTAACTAGAGTTAAAGTTAACTAGATTTAAAGTTAACTAGAGTATAACTACAGGTAAGAAGGGTAGAATGTAGCACTAGCAGAATAATTCTTCTACTTACCTGAGCTGGAAGGTGATTCCCCCATGGCCTGTCAACCTCATACCTGTACGTGTGTGTGTATTGAAGGGTGGGTATAGCTTGTCACTGTACTGAAAATATAACTCCTGCCACTGCCTGCTGAGCTGGTACTGGAGCTGATACTGTGTGTGACCACTAGGGAATGGTTGGTTGGGTGGGTGGACTGCCAGTGTCTTGGCCCGGTGGGCAGGGCAGGGCCAGGGGTGGGCTGGGTTTTGAAGAGCCTTGCAAGGGTGCAGTGGAGCAGAGAGAGAGGAGGGGGATCGAGAGGGGGAGAGGGGGGAGGGGAGGGTGGAGAGGAAGGAGGGGAGGGTGGAGAGGAAGGAAGGAGAAGGAGACAGAGTGGGACAAAGAGATAGAGAGAGATATATAATGAAGAAAAGGGAGAGAGGGAGAGAAGGTGGGAAGAGAGGAGGGAAGGCGAAAGATTGAGAGGGGGAAAGGGGAGAGAGAGAGAGGGGGGAGGGAGAGGGGGGGGGAAGTGGAGAGAGCAGTAACAGGATGGAGAGAGAGAGAGAGAGAGAGAGAGAGAGAGAGAGAGAGAGAGAGAGAAAGAATGAAGGAGAGGGGAGAGTAGGAGAGAGAGTGAGAAAGGAGGAAAGAGATATGGAAACAGCACCTAAAAAAGAGAGAGAAAGTGAAATATTGATTACGATGGGAGAGAGAGGGGGAGAGGGGTTTACAAATTACAGAACCACAAAAAATCCAAGTATAGATACTGATAAATGGTAATCCGAATAAGAATAAAAAAGTACACAAGTATTCTTTACTTACCCAACCCAGCCCTTAGCGCCCAACCACCAGATTCACCAGATGCATTATCAAGCTACAGTGTGTGATTGTATGCAAGTCAGCCAGCCAGCAAGGTGGTGTTTCAGTGTGCATAAATAGCTAGCCAGCATGCATTCACCGTACCACCACTACCACCACCACCTCTCCCACTCTCTCCACACACACACACACACACACAGACACAAACACTCAGCCAGCCAGCCAACACACACAACCCCAACCAGGCAGTGTGGGCATAGAGAGTCTGGCTGGTACCACCCACTTGTTAAGCTTGTTAGGTCCACATTCCTGACATTCCAAACCGAGGGTCATTCCCCCACGTTCCAGAATGGACCAATCCCCACCCTTCCCTGCCGTAACCCAACTCTCTCTTTTCAATTGCAACTCACTCTTACTTATTTCATTCATTCCTGCTTCCTTGACTTTTCCTTCAACTATCCATTCAATTTTGGTCTTCCATGTTTTCGTTTTTGAGCTTCCACATTCTTGTAAAGTTGTCTCATTTTCTGCTGAAAACCAACTCTCTCAATTTCAGCCCACTCTTAGTGCTTACGTGCTTCATTCATTCCTGTTTCCTGGACTATTAAACTTTTCATTTACTTTTGCTTTCATGTTTCCATTGCATTCTTCCACATTCTTGCATATTTTGCCAAGTAAAAAAATCTTTTGCCTTCAAATGTTCACTCATTTTTTTTTTCTTCTCCAATGATTTTATTTTCGCGGTTTCCCTATTCTTTTATAATTCTATCATTTATTCACTTTTAATCTGTTCTTTCTGAATGCAAATCCTCAAAATTGGTATGCCTCCACAAGGAAGAGGCCGGAGGCGTTATTTTTTCACAAAAATTGCTTCAATCATTCAGTTTTAGCAGCTATGTTCTATTTATAGGAAACATTTCAGCGCACTATTACCGCTTTGGTTCGTTCCACATGAGATACATTGTATGTATACAGACCTTTGCAATTCATTACTTTAATTCTGCCCTTGTGTGTACAATAGAGCTGGGAACAAGAAATGCGAACAAAAGTGACTCCAAAATCATTCCTGATAGACGATTCAAAGTGGTCCCTCCCTGTCTGTCATATTTGCACGTGTAAACGCATAGGGGGGCGGGGCAGAAACTCACATTGCCATGCAGAATTTACATGCATGGGTGTGTTGAATATCCACACAATACATGCTACTTTGACCCCAATTGCTATTGAAATTATATTGTCACTGTAGTTCAGCATCCAAACTTATTATTTACATTTGGGGGATATTCATTTCCTTTTGAAAATACTCATCAGAGTACATATATACATGTATGAAATGTCTATTCTGTGTGTGCTATGCTGAGCTATCTTTACCAAAAAGGCAACTTTTCAGTGTATAGTAAGCACTGTCTGTATACATTGGTGTGCAGTGAAGTGCCACAGCTCTATACACTGACATACCCTGCCTAGCCTCCCCTCAAGGCTGTTAAAAATTAAGTTCTTATCCAAACTATCACAAATGTTAGCCTGGCTTCTAGGCTGCAGGGCATTTCTATACCATATTATTCAATAAAGAGGTCTGGGGGCAGTAGACTAATCATTCTTTATTTTTCTTTTCTCCATCCCCCCTTTAAGGACTAGTCTTATATGTTATTACCGATGCACGTCAGAAAATTTCCAGCGAGCCTCCCCAAAAAACTGTTCATATACACTGAAAAAGCCTTAATTTTGCGGTGTTTTGGAGAGCTGGACGTTCTCCACATCCCTATCTAGAGCAAATGCGCTAGTGACATGTTCCGCTGAGCCAAACGAGTGGTGCAATTAGCGAACCTTGTGCTTGAGCGTAATGCACAGGGCGCAACATTTACAGCTATTTTGTGGATGAAGCTTAGAAGATGTGATTACCACAATAGTTTTTTGTATTTCTTAATAGGTCTTGACCAGCAAAATAGCTGCAAAACAAGCGCAAAACAGAAGGAAGTGAATGCGGCATTATTTGAGTGATTCCTGTTCATATACGCAGCTATCGGTAATGCATCGGCAACATTGCCGCAAATGTTGCGCTTATTTTGGCGGATAGGTGGTGTATACGAAGGGGGTTTGTGTGTCACTGGGGATCAGAAATGTTCAACTGCCTGGAAGACAGACTAGCACTCCCTGCCTGCCTTACTTCACAATGGGCCCTTTTATTGGCCGCAATAAAAGACCCTTTAGCTTTGGAGGTTAAAGTAGGGTCAGCTGTGCGCTACTCCCAGCTATTTTTACATGGCCCTTATCCCAACATAATTTTCACTCCCTCTTTATCAGACTTCCTCCTTTTCACAATCTCGCTTTTTTTGTCCACATTTTTCCAGCATTACCACCACCCTCCCATCCTGGCTGTGTATTAGAAATGGTTAAGGGGCCTTGGTATGATTACAGTTACCCTATTCTGGCACAAGACATTCTATGTTAAGACCAGGGGGTGAAAATGAAAAGTGATTTCCAGGTCCAACTTATCAAGTGTGATGCCATACATTCATTAATTATTTACTAAACTTATTCAATGATGTATGTTGGACAGTATCTGTTCATAGATCGGTGAGTCTTCAAGTCAAATATTTTGTCAGTACATATGATGCAATTGTAATGCAACAAACACCCTGAAATATGTGTTGCCTTATTCCTTAAAGGGCACATACTAGCTGTACTAGGAAGACAAAAAAAGTCTTCTAAAGGTGACCATGAGCAATCTTCTTGCCAATGGTCTTAAATTCATGTATTGTCCATTTCAGAAACCTGCTGAAAGTTATTTGCCCTCAAATGATCCACATTTTGAATAAACAGTGATTAAATTACAAATCCTCAAATGTTCGGCCCGAATGTTTTGAGGATATGTGATTTGATTTTAAATTACTCCAAATGTGGATCATTTGAGGGCAAATAACTTTCAGCTTATCTTCACATTACAGTATATGCCATTTAAACTGAAAAACATTGTTTTGCAAGGGGGGCTCTTTTGAGACTGTGGAGTAAGTTGAGCATATGTTTGACCCCTCACCTTATCAGGTCACAGGGTCACCCGGGTCAGACGAGGTCATTTGAGGTCAAAAGGCTGACAGGTTAATGACCATCCATCTGACACCTATTCTGTCCTACTCTGACAAAAGGAAGCAACTGACAAAAGAGCCTTATCTTGTAAATGAGCAAAATTTGTCTGTCATACTTGCATTGACATCAAAGCAACACCACATCACGTTACATTGAAAATCTCACAGCAAGATGAATACTTCTTGTCCAGATTTTGGCCATATGTAGGGAATGCTGGGTACAATCTAAGGCCACCAATAACCCAGATTTTAGTGATTTGTCACTTGCTTCCTTTTGACAGAGGCGGGCAGTATTGCTTTGAATGGATTAGGCTTGTCTTCCTTACCAAGGACTTCTTTGTTGCCAATATCATCAAATTTGGTGTTTGAAGATGAAAAGGTCAATAATATATCATATAGAGAATGAAAAATGAAGTTAAATAATTGGTCATTAAAGCTCATTTGACTATTTTATTAACCCTTTGGAGGTGCCAGACATGTACTTTTTCACCATTAATACACATAATCGCCATAGAGAAGCAGTTGGTTTAGCCGACAAACTCTTAGTGATAATTTAAAGAGATGTGTCCAGAGAAATGATATATGCATTGGCTGAAAGCTTTCACCAAAATTGAGAACATGTATACATGATTGTTCTCAAAACAGAATTGGAGAATGGGATATTTTTTGTTTAGTGCAAATCACAAGCATTTTTGCAGTCTATGATACTGATGCAATAGAAGTGTCATAAATTACACATCTTGACCAAATATATTTTGTGTTGTTATATTGCTAGAATTAGAGAATATTTATTTTTCCATGAAGAGATAAAACTGATAAAGACGAATCATGAACTGTAATTGCATAGAAATGGTTCCTGCTTGCATGTATGTATAGTACTCATTTTGCCCCTATGAATATGCAATATTCTACAAAAATGTGTCCATGAAGTCATGATAAGAAAGGGTTTTAACTCTTTATGTGCATTTAAGGGATCTTTGCACTGGTAATACACACTATTCCCATGGGGTAGTATTGAGTCTGGCAGAGAAGGAGTTAACTCTTTATGCACGGCCATTGAGGCGTTTTGGCAGTGATAATACACACCATTCCCATAGGGCAGTATGTAGTCTGGGCGAGAAGGAGTTAAAGACAGCCCGTCCCTTTTTCAGATCACTACAAAACCATCGAAACATTGGCAAAACATATAGAGAAGTGAAGCAAGCTGTATATTCATAATTTGAAACAGATACGTAGTTTAAAATTCAAATAATGCACGTAAACAACGCCTGATTAATAGTCTTCACCTCGGGCTCTTAGCAGTTTGTGTTGAAATATCTGCTTTATTGATTAATCTGTTTATTAAATTATAAAACGCATTATGAAAAAAATTGTTCTATAGAAGAAATCATCTCCAAAGTTTGGTAATTCCTCATAGAATTAGGATTTCACACATGCATAATAACCACATAGATACTGTAACAAAGACTAATATTTTTTTCGTAGTAAGAAAAAAGTAGGTTTGAAATTTAACGGCTGAAATTTTTACATATACAAAAAGCTTCAACATGCTATATTCTTAGAAATGGTCTTGAATCACACTTTCTTCAGTTTACGGTCGCGATAGACGATTTTAAATTTTAAGCTTGCAAAAGGGACGGACAATCTTTAAGGAGCGAGCAAGCACGCAAAGATCCGTCAGTAAAAATTGGTGAATGGAACCTCTTCTTTGTCTCACCTCTTTCAACGTGCCTGGCTTGCCCTACTTAGAGAAAAATGCAGCGGAGGAATCAAGCACAACATCACTTTTGTTTTCCTTCAGCCCTCCGATAACATCACTGGCTTTGACATTCTAAACTGGCTGGAATTGAAAAGCATAGACTCAGAGATTGACTGACTTCTGTAGAAAGCTTTGTGAATGACCACACCATATTTGGCAAAATGCTATGAATTGGTTTTGCTCTCTGTCATACTCGTAATGCACAGGCCTCACATTTGTTATGACCTTTCTCTCCCTAAGTTCGTTTTCATATTACACAAACTATTACAGGATGTGTCATGCTTCTTTCTAGTGACGTTAATCCGTTTGGTATCTTGCTTTTACCCCACCCCACCCCTCTCTCTCTCTCTCTCTCTAGCCCCGTTCATATACCATATACCGCTATTATTACCGATGCACATCGGTAAGCAAGTTTCCAGCGAGCCGCAAAAGCACCGTTCATATACACCCCCAAAAGCCGTAATGTTGCAGTGTTTTGGACAGCTGGACTCTCTCCAAACCAATGGTGACATGCTCCGCTCAGCCATACGAGCGGTAGGATTAGCGACCAACAGGCTAGAGTGCGATGCTAAAGGCGCAACATTTACGCCTATTTTGCGGACGCAGTTTATAAGATTCGCTTACCGCAATATTGCGGTATTATTACTAGGTCTCGATCCGCGAAAAAGCCGCAAAATAAGCGCAAAAAAGGAGGAAGCAAATACCGCACTATTTGAGCGATTCCCGTTCATATACGCAGCTATCGGTAATGCATCGACAAAATTGCCACAAATATTGCGCCTTTTTCGCGGATAGGCGGTGTATATGAACGGGGTTTCTCTCTCTCTCTCTCTCTCCCTCTCTCCCTGTCTCTCTCTCTCTCTCTATCCCTTTTTCTGTTCAGTTTCTCTCTCATCTTTGATTCTCCCTCTCTCTCTCCACCTTTCTCGCTCTCTCTCTCTCTCTCTCTCTCTCTCTCTCTCTCTCTTTCTATCCCTTTCTCTGTTCAGTTTCTCTCTCATATTTGAGTCTCCCTCTCTCTCCACCTTTCTCTCTCTCTCTCTCTCTCTCTCTCTCTCATCTCATCTCATCTCGTCTCAATCTTTGTCTTGATCTGTAAATCTTTCACAGATGTCTTTCTGCCGTGTTGTCTTTTGCTCCCTCTCCATACGTATAGCCATCTATGTGATTGATATATCTGTCAATTTCTCTCTTTCTCATTCTGCCTCTCTCTCTTCCCCCCCCCCCTTTTTTTCTGGCTGTCTGTGTGTCTCTCTCTCTCTCTCTCTGTCTGCCTCACTGTCTCTGTTTCTCTCTCTCCCTCTGTCTCTCTCTCTCTCTCTGTCTGTCTTTGTCTCTCTGTCACTGTCTCTCTCTGCCTCTGTCTCTCAATCTGTCTCTGTGTGTGTGTGTGTCTCTCTCTCTCTCTCTCTCTCTCTATCTCTCTCTCTCTTTCTCTCTCTCCCCCTCTTTCCAATCAGAATCCATTTCTCAATCTGTGTTTCCATCAGCCTGACTTCCAGACTGCTGAATATTAATAATCTCCAAACGCTAGCAAGTAAACATAAAGGTCTACTATGAGAAGACTAATTTCCACAATTCTTCTAGTCCATCTCACCCCATGTTAGGGCAAAATGAAACGGAATAAGTGAGCGATTAGTCTACAATAGCCAGACCTACTTGTTGTGGCTTGCCTTTCAGGCATTTGGACATTACTAATCCAAACAGACAAAGAGCGTCTAGTCTCGTTGAGTCACTTTATCATTTTCCTCTTTTCTCAATCTCTTGAAGGAGCCAGACTTCATCAAATGAATAGCTCATAATTTTGTTTTTATTCCTCATATATTTAAAGGGAAAATTGAAACCAGCATCTACTATGTTCATCCATTGCATTCTTAATTATAATTTGTTTTGTTATTTTAAAATGCAGTTTTTTTCAATGTATGTAATTTATGATGTTTTTAATCTGTAAATTCGCTTGCACTTCAGTCTTCCCAACAACCTGGAAGTCACGTTTAAACTTAACCCTTCGTGTGCCACGTGTGCCTCTTCCCACAAGTAATATACACAAATCCCATAGAGCAAAAGTTTATTTGGCACACAAAGGGTTAATGTAACGTTTGGAATAAAAATGGCCAATAGCCTGGAAACAAGGCTACGTTCCCCATGTGACCTAGAGCCAATCTACCAGCCCTCTCATAATAAACGCTTTCCATACTGCCTGCCCCATCTCACATTACCAGGCCATATTTATGCCTCAAGGAGTGATGGAAACAAAAATGAGCAGTCAAAGAACAGATTTCTTTCTTCCCTGGTAGAAGCCGCGTTCACATCTTCACATTTCATTTTTCATCATTGATAGAAGCCTCGTTCACATTTTTGCATTCTATTTTTCATCATTGGTAGGAACCCTGTTCATGTCCTAATGCTTTCATTTTTAATCATCACTTTAAACCTCGTTCACAACTTCATATTTCAATTTTCATCGTTAGAAGAAACCTCGTTCACATCTTCATATTTCATTTTTCATCATTGGTAAAAGCCTCTTTCACATCTTTGCATTTCATCTTTCATCATTGGTAGGAACCCTGTTCACGTCCTCATGCTTTCATTTTTAATCATCACTTTAAACCTCGTTCACAACTTCATATTTCAATTTTCATCGTTAGAAGAAACCTCGTTCACATCTTCATATTTCATTTTTCATCATTGGTAAAAGCCTCTTTCACATCTTTGCATTTCATTTTTCATCATTGGTAGGAACCCTGTTCACGTCCTCATGCTTTCATTTTTAATCATCACTTTAAACCTCGTTCACAACTTCATATTTCAATTTTCATCATTAGAAGAAACCTCGTTCACACCTTCACATTCCATTTTTCATCATTGGTAGAGGCCTTGTTCACATTTCCAGATTTCAATTTTCATCATTGGTTGAAGCCCCGTACACGTCTTCATATTTCATTTTTCATCATTAGTAGAAACCGTGTTCACATCCTCATGGTTTCATGTTGTAGAAGCTTTGTTTTATCCTCCATTCAAAGAACAGAATTCTTTCTTCCCTGTTAGGGGCCATTCACATTTTCATACTTTCATGTTGATATAGCTCTGTACATATCCTCATACTTTTACTTGCTCAATTGTTCACCGTCGTCTCCTTGTGAGTTACGAAGCATTGCTTTTTTAATTGGTCGTCTTATGAAAAATGTATCTATTGCCTTCTTGTTCCTGTTTAAAGTAAGATATCTTAGCTTTGACAGTGCATGTTACAGAGATTCTGCTGTTTCATAGAGAAGGTATAGATCTACTCGATATTGAGGCTAATGATTTTGTGTTTAGAATGGGTTTAAGTTTAGGGAGTGCAATAATTTGTTGTTTTATTACTAAGTTATTGCTACAAATTTGATTCCGAGTTAGAAAATGATCCCTTCAATTGATATGAATATGCAGACTTTCTCAAATAGAACGTGTATCCATCATTTTTCTGTAATACAGTTTTTCTTCTTTTTTTCATTGGGATAAAAACCATAAAATGTGAGAACAGACCATGGACACAAGCGTGATGGGGGATAACTAAGTGATTTGTGCGATTGCACTTGTCTCCAAAAAAGTATGCCCCCCTGAATTCCAAGACATTAATTAGCGTTTCATCCATGCTGCCCAGCGCTGAAAACAGGCACGATTACCCATTACTGCTGCAATTTAACGAGATGGGGCTAGCCTGCTCCAAGACAGCGGTGTGTGCCGCGAAAGTTATCTGGCGACCGCCATCCGTCCATCCGTCCGTCCGTCTGTCCACCCATAGCTGGGGCGCTATTTATGGGCTGCTGTAAATATTTCTCTGGCATGCGCAGATTGAACTGCAAGATGTTGGATTTACGTTGGAGCATTGTTGTCTTGCACATCTTTTCAATTTTTTTCATCATCTGCTTTTTTTAAACTTTGTGAAGAATTAGGTATCTACACTTATCCACACCCGAACAATACAAACAACTTAATTTTAAAGTTGAAATTATGTTATCTGATAATGATACAGTAATCTGTTGAAGTATGATGTTATAGCTATAAATTAGTCCGACATTGATATAAGATTTATTAGTACAAAGCATTCCTATTGAAGCATAAATGCAAAGATTGAACATAATCACATAAAGACTTTTGAAAATGTATGATTACTCAGCATCATAAGTAAAGTAAAATTAAAGAGAAAAGTTAGGATAAGACAGACAGGCAGTGAAAGAAAGGGATAAATATCACAGATAACGTTTTATGCACAGAACTAATATGCATTATATGCTAAGTTTATATAGTTCCAGTATTTGATAACGATATACCATACCATACCCTTACTTGTTCCAATGAATGCAATTTGCCTTTTTTTGCAAATTCTGAGGTCAGGGTAAAATTGTTGTCCCTAAAATTAGTTATTCTTGACCCATCCAAGTTACCTGTAATTGAAATTATGCCCATTTTTGCTCATCTAGAGGTCATGGTAAGAGGGAAATGGTGAAATGGTGTGGATAGAGACAAAGTTAAAAGGGGTGCAAAGATTCCCCCCAAAAGTGTTGGCATTGTTAAATGGTATGCTACAACACTTCTACCCTTACAACATCCAAGTTACCTGTGAGTGAAATTATGCCCATTTAAGCTCATCTAGAGGTCATGGTAATAGCAAAGTTGTGAAATGGTGAAAAGAAAAGGAAGAAGATGAAACAAATGTATGGATAGAGACCAAGTTGAAAGGGGTGCACAGATGCCCCCTAAGAAGTGTTGGCATGGTTTGATTAAGGTATGCCACACCCTCCTACCCTTTGCAGCTTCCAAGTTACATGTGAATGAAATTATGTCCATTTAAGCTCATCTAGAGGTCATGGTAAGAGGGGAATGTTGAAAAAAAGGGAAGAATATGAAACAAAGATATGGATAGAGACCAAGTTGAAAGGGGTGCACAGATGCCCCCTAAAGAAAATGTTGGCATGGTTTGATTAAGGTATGCCACACCCTTCTACCATTACAGCATTCAAGTTACCTGTGAGTGAAATTATGCCCATTTAAGCTCATCTAGGGGTCATGGTAAGAGGTAAATTCTGAAAAAAAGGAAGAGCATGAAACAAAGATATGAATAGAGACCAAGTTGAAAGGGGTGCAAATACGCCCCCTAAGAAGTGTTGGCATGGTTTAATTAAGGTATGCCACACCCTTATACCCTTACAGCATGTAAGTTACTTGTGAATGAAATTATGCCCATTTAAGCTCATCTAGAGGGTCATGGTAATAGCGAAATGGTAAAAAAAAAGAAGAACGTGAAACAAATGTATGGATACAGATAATGTTGAAAGGGATGCAAAGATGCCCCCTAAGAAGTGTTGGCATGGTGTGATTAAGGTATGCCACACCCCTCTACCCTTACACCACCCAAGTTACTGTGAGTGAAATTATGTCCATTTAAGCTCATCTAGGGGTCATGGTAAGAGGGAAATGTTGAAAAAAAAGGGAAGAATATGAAACAAAGATATGGATAGAGACAAAGTTGAAAGGGGTGCAAAGATGCCCCCTAAAGAAATGTTGGCATCGTCCGATAATGGTATGCCACACCCTCCTACCCTTACACCATCCAAGTTACCTGTGAATTAAATTATGCCCATTTAAGCTCATTTAGGGGTCATGGTAAGATGTAAATTGTGAAAAAAAGGAAGAACATGAAGTAAAGATATGGATAGAGACAAAGTTGAAAGGGGTGCAAAGATGCCCCCTAAAGAAATGTTGGCAAGGTTTAATTAAGGTATGCCACACCCTTCTACCCTTACACCATCCAAGTTACCTGTGAATGAAATTATGCCCATTTAAGCTTATCTAGAGGTCATAGTAAGAGGGAAATGGTAAAAAAAAGGAAGAACATGAAACAAAGGTATGGATAGAAACAAAGTTCAAAGGGGTGCAAAGATGCACCTAAGAAGTGTTGGCATGGTCTGATTATGGTATGACACACCCCTCTACCCTTACACCATCCAAGTTACCTGTGATGAAATTATGCCCATTTAAGCTCACCTAGAGGTCATGGTAAGAGGGAAATGGTAAAAAAAAGAAGAATGTGAAACAAATGTATGGATAGAGACAAAGTTGAAACGGGTGCAAAGATTCCTCCTAAGAAGTGTTGGCATTGTTTGATAATGGTATGCCACACCCTTCTACCCTTACACCATCCAAGTTACCTGTGAATTAAATTATGCCCATTTAAGCTCATCTAGAGGTCATGGTAAGAGGGAAATGGTGAAAAGTGTGCTGTTCGTGAAACAAGGTGCGGTTACAAACCAAGTTCATAGGGGTGCATCCGTGCCCCCCAATGGGGTGATGGCACGTGCGTGGACTGACCAATTTTGGAGAAAATGGGATTTGGCCAGCAGGGAGACAGAGAATTACTGGAATTTTTGTGAATGAAGGGGAGAGTGTCATGAGAGGGGAGGTATGATGCCAATATTCTTGCTTCAAGGCTATTGGATATTTTTTTTTATTTAAACTTAACAATTGAGTCTAGTAATCACAAGACTAGTCACTTTTTAATTTTCATCTCCTCTCAGTCTTCGGGTAAGCCAGAGTAGAAAGTGAGAATGATTAGTCTACTGCAGCCAGACTCGTTTATTGAATAGTTTGGATTATAAATGATCAACAGCCTGGAAACCAGGCTATGTTGCAGATGATGCTGATTGGTGGAGGGATGGACAGAGAGGGATGTGTGTGGGTAGAGGATGAGGGGGGGGGGGGGGGGAGGCATACAGGGAATTAGGCCCTGTTCGCATCAAACTCTGAGCTGTCTCCAAAGTGCATCTGATTTGCATGGGATGTGGACTTATGAATAGGTTTGTGATTGATGGTAAAAAGAAAATCATGTTCAAGTTAGAGTATGCTAATAGATAATGAAAGTTGAGCCTTTCTCATGGTTGAATCATCTATTTTAAAGACCTGGGGGTGTTTCACGAAGCTGTTTGTAAGTTACGATCGACTTTACGAACGACTGGTGATCCCTTCTTGTGTTAAATCAGACTCTCAATGAACAAAGTGTGGTATTGCATTTAGCACAAGAAGGAATCACCAGTCGTTCGTAAAGTCGTTCGTATCCTACGAACAGCTTGGTGAAACATCCGCCTGGGGCCATTTCTATGACATGTACTCTCCTGGTTAGTTACTCAATAAAGAATGTAACTGAATGCACTTTAGTAGCTAACTATAGTAGGGTTTTGATGATAAGGCCTCTGGAATCTTTATAATCTGTGTGAATGATGATACTTCAGCTTTTCACTTCACTTCAGATCTATTCTATTTAGTTCATTAAAATTTATTTTCCTCTGCAAAAAGAGAATATCATACAAGACTGCACTATAATAGCTTTCCAAAAGGTTGTGGTGGAAGCAACGAAATGCAAACAGGCTTATTAAAATAAAAGGGGTCGAGTTTACCTACAACGGATTAACCAAAACAGATCAGAAATTCCATAAAGATGTACAAACACTAAAGAATCATTCATGGAGACAAAGAGAATCCCGATTCTTTCCTCATTCATTTTTCTCAGTCGATTTATTTTATTTCATGATATTTTAATAAATGGAAGTAGATGAGCGGGCACTTTGCTACTTAATTATAGGGAAAGAAGGAAGTCTGAAGTATGAAATCAAGACTCATTTCTATGATGCCTTTCACATTGCATTTCATTTTATTTCATTGCCACTCATAAAACATACACAATACAAACAAATAAGCTGACAGTGGTGAAGTCATTAAGAAAGCTCACTAGGCTTGTTTAAAAATGGCACAGTTTTGAAACACAATTAAGATAATACTGCTCTTCCGCATTGCTCATGTACGAAATAGCTGTTTACAAGGAACAGCCTTCTATTTGGGGGAATCCTATTTATTTTATACTGCCTGCATTACCTGCAACTTTTGTCATGCTGGAGGTGATAATGTTGGCGCTTTCTCTCTCATCCGATCCACTTCACAAAACCTGCAGGCAATGCAGGCACTTTTATTATAGGGGAGGCCTACCCTGAAGTTAAGTTGGTTGTAATAAAAGCAGAATCATGAAAGAAACAAATTTGTAAAGGTTTTATCATGAGAGAAACCATTTAGTAAAGGTTTGGACAAAAATCCCTCAGAGGATAGCAGAATTTTTAATGTTAACATTCTTCATTTTTTTCTTCATTCTTCATTACTTGCGGGCTACTTCGCTTGTAGTTGTGTACTAATTTTTCTGAAAATTTCCATTTACTCAAACTCATATATACCATTTTATATTATGTATACCATTTGATGACATTAGACACATGTGGTCACAGACCCACCTCTATGAAACAGATTTATTTCTTCATCTAAAACAGAAAAAAGCAATTAATGGAATCATACAGCACACAGCATATGGGTGAGCTACTCACATGTGATGTCACCCCGGGGGGGGGGGGGGGGGGGGGGGTCTAAGGAGCTGACTACATGGGTAAAATCCGCTTAAAATGTGGGATCTTGGAACTAAGAATATACCGCCCGGCATCGTGAAAAACAGGGTCTACAGAACGATCCTCGCTGCACATGCGACGCGTTGTGTTTACGCCAGGGGTTTCTTGCAGCTCGCTCGGCCGGCGGGTCGGGCGGCCGGGTTGATGTTGAAGCGTAGCAAGCTGCACGCAAGCCGCGGACCTGGGGAACGGAGGGAGGGCACAGCGGGGAGGCTAAGGAGCGGAACTTTCGCGGAACTTTCGCGGAACTTTCGCCATGCGTAGGATATAGAGGATCTAAAGAACGGATATCGAGGTCTCAAAAAGGGGGTCTTCAAAGCAGCACGTCCCCGTACCACCAATGT